>JAHWGI010001400.1:0-369241 GCA_029379305.1 Frankliniella fusca
GAGCGAGTTCGCTCGCGGCTTTGCCGCGAGCGGACTCGGCGTAGCGCTACTCATTGGATCGCGAAAGCGTTTGTCTGTGCGCAACATATCTGTCCTAGACAGCATCGTATACACAAAATGTCCTGGACATGTTGTCCTAGACAACCCATTCCCGTGCGGCAGACAAGCGTTTGTCTGTGCGCAACACAACTGTCCTAGACAGCATCATGTACACAAATAAATGTCCTAGACATGTTGTCCTAGACACACCATATCATTGGATCGCGAAAGCGTTTGTCTGTGCGCAACATATCTGTCCTAGACATCATCGTATACACAAAATGTCCTGGACATGTTGTCCTAGACAACCCATTCCCGTGCGGCAGACAAGCGTTTGTCTGTGCGCAACACAACTGTCCTAGACAGCATCATGTACACAAATAAATGTCCTAGACATGTTGTCCTAGACACACCATATCATTGGATCGCAAAAGCGTTTGTCTGTGCGCAACATATCTGTCCTAGACACATTGTATACACAAAACGTCCTGGACATGTTGTCCTAGACACACCGTTTCCGTGCGGCAGACAAGCGTTTGTCTGTGCGCAACACAACTGTCCTAGACAGCATCATGTACACAAATAAATGTCCTAGACATGTTGTCCTAGACACACCATATCATTGGATCGCGAAAGCGTTTGTCTGTGCGCAACACAACTGTCCTAGACAGCATCATATACACAAATAAATGTCCTGGACATATTGTCCTAGACACACCATTTCCGTGGTAGACTAAAGCGTTTGTATGTGCGCAACACAACTGTCCTACACAGCATTGTTCAAATTGAAATGTCCTGGACATGTTGTCTTAGACACACCGTACGCAAAAAATGTCCTGGAGATGTTGCCCTACACACACCATTTCCTTGGCACACTAAAGCGTTTGTCTGTGCGCAACACAACTGTCCAAGACAGCATTATATGCACAAATAAATGTCCTGGACATTTTGTCTTAGACACACCATTTCCTTGGCACACGTAAACGTTTGTCTGTGCGCAACACAACTGTACATTTGAGGGTAGGCAACCGGTAGGCAACATAATGAGTTGCGGCTGGTTGCACCTAGAGGGTAGGCAACCGGTGATGCTGTGTGTAGAGAGCGCCTTCTGAGTAACGCAGTGAACCCCAAGTGAATGGGTGGCTCGTGGATGTAACATGGTTAGTTGTGGCTGGATGCGCCTGGACGGTACGCAACCGGCCGCGCTGTGTGTGGATAGCGCCCCAGAATGACGTAGGGAGTTCACAGATGTGTTGCTGACTCAACGATGTAACGTAGTGTGTTCTGGCTGCGTACGCCTAAAAGGTAGGCAACCGGCTGTGCTATGTGTGGATAGCGGCTCTGAATACCGCAGGAAAACCCAAGTGTGTGGTTGGCTTGAGGATGTAACATGGTGAGTTGTGGCTGGGTGCACCTGGAGATTAGGCAACCGGTAGTCGTGTGTGTAGAGAGCGCCTCTGAGTGACGCAGGGAACCCCAAGTGACTGGGTGGCTAAGGGATGTAACGTGGTTAGTCGTGGCTGGGTGCGCCTGTGTGCCTGGACGATAGGCAACCGGCAGCGCTGTGTGTGGATAACGCCCCAGAATGACGCAGGGAGCTCACAGATGTGTGGCTCACTCAAGGATGTAACGTGGTGTGTTCTGGGTGCGTGTGCGCCTAAAGGGTAGGCAACCGGCGGTGCTGTGTGTGGATAGCGCCTCGGATGATAAAAAAATATCCTGTTCATATAAGCGACATACAGTTCCGGATTCGCTACAATAACACCACTATAAAAACCATGACAACTAGAAAGAAAAACAATCGAAAACCCATAGGCAGTTTTTGTATACAAAGTGTAATATTTGTTCCTCTTTTTCCATTTCTATAAAAAATTGATAAAATGTCTATTCAACACACAATCAATGCCATGTTTAACATATTAAGGTACATTAAAAGAATACAACGAAACTGCATAATAACCAACAGGAAAAAGTCAATTTTTACAAGTTCAACAAAGCGCAAACTAACTAATTCTTCTACAAACCTGTCAATAGTAAGCATCATTATTCTATCACATATTATACCTTTATAGATTCAGGCAAGTAATAGTTGTATTTCATTTTTGTAAAAAGCATCAGGCTTTATTTGCAATTGGTGACTGTCTGCAATCTGAATCCATTCATGTATTCAACCGTATAAATGCTGCATAAAAAACTAAATACAAGAACGGTTCAGAAGAAAAAAAAGGTTATGATTACATATAAAAGTTAATATATTTAGGTTACATACAACAACTGATAAACATCATGGAAGGTTAGTTAGTATTAAACAATCATATATATTTTCTTTAAAAAAAGGATTCTCTTTCACATTCTGACATGTCAATGGATTTTCCTGTTCTAGTAATGCACCAATTTGAAGTCTTGATATATTATGGAAAGCTGTATAACACCTCATGCGATGTCAAACCAAACAAATATAAGTATTATTGGCTATTGATACTGCAATACAATAAATTACATATACAATGACAAACCTTCAGTTTCTTTCATGAAAAAACGTTTTTCCTGTTACAGATTCCTTCATATTAAAGATTAAAACGTCAATTTGTCTAAGACATTTATAATTTTGCAATACAACACATTTACCTTATGGTTAATGTTGGGCGAAGGTCACCATAGATCATGCAAAGCTGACCATAAACATGGTTTCAAATTGATTTACTTGAGACAAAAATATCTATATATTACTAACACATAAAAGCTCCTCACACTTTTAAGTACAATTGAAATCAATTTTAAATGTGCCAAGGCATAGAATCATAACTGATAAGTGTGAAAAAAGGTTTCCCTAGTCAATTGTGGAACTTCTTAATTAACCCGTAAACCATGTATTTCGCAGACCAAAGCAACTATTTTTACTTTCCACCTGTTTTTAAAAAGAAAGATTACCCATGACTACCTAAGATAACGCTTTGATGGGAACAACGACTTCAACTGATAAAAACAATCAACCAAAATTTGGTACCCTCTGCCAAAATACAAGATCTAACTGTCTTTTAAACATTGCTGTATAATAAACAAACACAACACAGATAGTAACCAATAAGTTGTACAAAATGACATCATAATGACAATCAAAACATCATAGGTTATGGTGATTCCTTTCAGTTCCGACTAAACGCCAACTTTTTGAATAAGTTCATGATAAGGTCATGATACATCCTAATAAATGCCAAACAAAAAAAAACACGATAAGATACGGTTATAAAAGAACACGTTAAGATAGGAACGCATTGACAAAATGGTCTTTAGTAACAATTTGTTTTTGTTGTTTTAATCAAAGTGAATGTGAATCTCCCGAAACAAACGAAACCACACCTATATCAATATGTATCTTGTCTGTAAGTATGAAAACAAACGTCAATCAAAGTTGCTATCGATTATCATGCGTACATATCGATTCGATACTACCTCAAATCCTTAAAATTCTGTTTACTTGACTTTCTCTTTAAGTTAGACATCCCCATTGCTTTTTTCTAAGATTACGATTGCTTTACACGGATTGGGTTTTTTTAAAAAACCCTTTATAAACTTTTCAATATGATTCATAACCCTCTTTCAACAAACTATCTAAACTGCATTGTTGTGATCTTGGCAACAGCTATTCAACAAATTCTAGTTTTCAGCTCAGTGCACCTTTAGGCCAACCTAGCTAAATTTTAATAATAATTTCTTTGTAACAGCAAGTCAGAAATGGACATAGAAGAAAAACTAAATGTAAGGTTCCTTTCTGGTGTAGAATCTTAATCTATTCTCTATTCACCACAATTAAAGAAAACAAAAAATCTGATAAAGATCCCCCTAACATTAACTGTTCTTTCAACAGGAGCTATGCCAAGATCCATTTTATGATGCAGATTTAGATGAAGTTGCACCAGACATAAATGAACCAATTTACAGACACGTAAGTAAATAAGTTAAGGTGACCTTTCAATGAAGCTACCACAGCTGTCAATCTCATTCAACATCCATCATTATGATATTGCTATAAATAATAGCTGAAACAAATTGACCTGTGTGGTTTTTCATCATGGGTAAATATCAATTTGCACTCTAACAAAGGCTTACTGCTATTTTACCCTTAACCCGTCAATAATATACACCAAGTCAAAGGTAGTATACATAGCTTTTCACAGTCCATTATGGGAACACTGTAACTTCAGGTTCCAACGCAGCATGGATACTCGAGGAACAGATACTCCACCTAAGATTTGCTAGATTTTTTTCTTTGATTAAACTGTTCATTATGCTTTCATGTTGTTTGCATGCATACCTTACTTTTTAAATCTATTTGTTACAGCCATTCAAGGTATTTCTTTGGACATTGATTCACTAAGGAATAATTCCACTTATTTTTTCTAAAGCAAAGGAAACAAACCAACATTTATCTTATTGGGTTTTTTTTTTAGCAAGCTAATGCGTTGTATTAGTGACACTTTGCTTATGAGTGTTCCAGGATATAGACCAATGAACAGATTAGAATGGACCAATATGCGCTCACCTTCAACCGCTTGCTCCACATCAGTTCTGCTTTGAAGTACTCAACTAGTCAACGCTGCCTCTGCAAAAAGCTAAGCGCAGAAAGCTTCCAACTATAATATGCGCCCCAACCTACCGCTCTTACGTACCCTGCTGCATTGCAACCACAAAGCTTATTTAATAATATTAACAGCACGCTTTTCCAAAGAAGTTTAAGAGTAAATCCTGGAAAATGATTCCACACAAAGTTCCAGATATTTTTTACTGAAGTAAGTGTTTGTGATGGGAACGGGTTTTCCATGTAAGATATGTTCCATTTTTTCTTTGCTTACTCTGTTCAGCATGCTTTTGCTTTGTTACATGCATACCCTGCTTTTTAAATCTATATTTTACAGCCAATTTAGGTATTTCCTTAAACATTGATTCACTAAGGAATAATTTTCCTTATTTTTATAAGGCAACCAAAAGTAACCAACATTTGTCTTATTGTTTATTTTAGCAAGCTTATGCATCGTATTAGTCAAAATTTGCTTATGAATGTTCCAGGATATAGATCGATGAAAAGATTAGCATGGACCAATAAGCACCCACCTTCAACCACTTGCTTCAGATCAGATAAAATCTTCGCCATTTCTGTTTTGTAGAAGTCAAGCAGTCTACGCTGACTCTGCAAAAACCTAAGCGCAAAGCTTCCAAGTAATAAGCGCCCCAAGCTACTGCTCCTTCCTACCTTGCTGCACTACAACCACAAAGCTTATTTAATAATAGTAACAGCTGGCATTTTCCAAAAAGTTTAAAAACAAATCCTGGAAAATGATTCCACACAAACTACCAAAAATCTTTTTACTGAAGTAAATTTGTTGGATGGGAACGGATTTTCCACATAAGAAATGTTCCATTTTTTCTTTGCTTACCCTGTTCAGTATGCTTTTGCTTTGTTACATGCATACCCTGCTTTCATAATGTATATATTACAGCCAATTCAAGTATTTGAAAAATAATTTCACTTATCTCTTCTAAAGCAAAGGAAAGGAACAAATATATATTTTCCTGTTTTTTTTCTAGGAAGCTAATGCGTTGTATTAGTCACAGTTTGCTTATGAGTGTTCCAGGTTAAGACCGATGAACAGATTAGAATGGACCAATATGCCCTCACCTTCAACCGCTTGCTCCACATCAGTTCTGCTTTGAAGTACTCAACTAGTCAACGCTGCCTCTGCAAAAAGCTAAGCGCAGAAAGCTTCCAACTATAATAGGCGCCCCAACCTACCGCTCTTACATACCCTGCTGCATTGCAACCACAAAGCTTATTTAATAATATTAACAGCACGCTTGTCCAAAGAAGTTTAAGAGCAAATCCTGGAAAATGATTCCACACAAAGTTCCAGAAATTTTTCACTGAAGTAAGTGTTTGATGGGAATGGATTTTCCATGTAAGATATGTTCCATTTTTTCTTTGCTTACTCTGTTCAGCATGCTTTTGCTTTGTTACATGCATACCCTGCTTTTTAAATCTATATATTACAGCCAATTAAGGTATTTCCTTAAACATTGATTTAGTAAGGAATAATTTCACTTGTTTTGTAAAGCAAACAAAAATAACCAACATTTGTCTCATTGTTTTTTTAGCAAGCTAATGCTTTGCATTAGTCACACTTTGCTTATGACTGTTCCAGGATTTAGACCGATGAAAAGATTAGCATGGACCAATAAGCGCCCACCTTCAACCACTTGCTTCAGATCAGATAAAATCTTCGCCATTTCTGCTTTGTAGAAGTCAAGCAGTCTACGCTGACTCTGCAAAAACCTAAGCGCAAAGCTTCCAAGTAATAAGCGCCCCAAGCTACTGCTCCTTCCTACCTTGCTGCACTACAACCACAAAGCTTATTTAATAATAGTAACAGCTGGCATTTTCCAAAAAGTTTAAAAACAAATCCTGGAAAATGATTCCACACAAACTACCAAAAATCTTTTTACTGAAGTAAGTTTTTTTTGTTTTTTTTGTTGGATGGGAACGGATTTAACGGATGTACCCTGCTTTCATAATGTATATATTACAGCCAATTCAAGTATTTAAAAAATAATTTCACTTATCTCTTCTAAAGCAAAGGAAAGTAACAAATATATATTTTTCTGTTTTTTTTTTTAGCAAGCTAATGCATTGTATTAGTCACAGTTTGCTTATGAGTGTTCCAGGATATAGACCAATGTACAGATTAGAATGGACCAATAAGCGCCTACATTCAATCGCTTGCTCCACATCAGATATAATCTTCACCACATCTGTTTTGAAGGATTCAACTAGTCCACGCTGCTTCTGCAAAAAACTATTTGCAAAAGGTTTCAATTATAATACACGCCCCAACCTACCGCTCTTACATACCCTGCTGCATAGCAACCACAAAGCTTATTTAATAATATTAACAGAAGGCTTTTCCATAGAAGTTTAAGAGCAAATCCTGGAAAATGATTCCACACAAAGTTCCAAAAATCTTTTACTGAAGTAAGTTATTTTGATGGGAATGGGTTTTCCATGTAAGATATGTTCCATTTTTTCTTTGCTTATTCTGTTCAGCATGCTTTTGCTTTGTTACATGCATACCCTGCTTTTTAAATCTATATATTACAGCCAATTTAGGTATTTCCTTAAACATTGATTCACTAAGGAATAATTTCCCTTATTTTTATAAGGCAACCAAAAGTAACCAACATTTTTCTTATTGTTTATTTTAGCAAGCTTATGCATCATATTAGTCAAAATTTGCTTATGAATGTTCCAGGATATAGACCGATGAACAGATTAGAATGGACCAATATGTGCTCTTCTTCAACCGCATGTTCCATATCAGATATAATCTTCGCCACTTTTGCTTTGAAGGACTCAACCAGTCCACGTTGTTTCTTCAAAAACCTAAGCGCAGAAAACTTCCAACTAAAAGGCAACCCAACCTACTGCTCCTTCCTACACCGCTGCATTGCAACCACAAAGCTTATTGAATTATAGAAACAGATGTCTTCTCCAAATAACTTTCAGAACAAATCCTAAAAAGTGATTTCAACCAAACTACCAGATATCTCTTTATTAAATTATTCTTTTTTTTGAAACGGAGTACATGCTTCACCTAAGGTTTGCTCTGTTTTCCCTCTGATTTTTTTGTTCAATATGCTTTCTCATAAAAACCGTGCACCTAGACAGATGTGCAAAAGCTTCAGGGTAATTCCCTCCCTGGTTTCGTCGCTCACTCTTTGCTGCTCTTAACTGCAAAAGGAAGGGCACTACCAAACAGTGTTCAGAATCACCTTGCAATACATTCAAGTGGCAAAACCACTTTTCCTGCTCCTGCAAATCTATAGGTGTTTAATTGATTACGCCTTGCGTGCCCATCCTATGTATCTATCCCTTTATTCTTGCTGGTTTTTTTAATTCATGAACATGTACTTTCTTCTTTCTAAGCATTATTTTTAATGACAGCCTACAGGTTTACACCAACCTGCTTTAAGAAAGCTCTCACTTTAGCTATTTATTTATCTACCTATCTATCTAATTTTTTATTTCATTTTATAGGATAATAAAAGGAAAAAGAGAATAAAACTTTGGCAATCTGCTGTATCAAAACTAAAAAAATTGAAAAGTGGTTCAGCAACAGATGAAAGCGGAGATGAAGAACATGATAACGACAAAAAAGTTGATCACAAGGACAAACCATCAACATCCAAAGGCCATAACAAGAAAGACCATTCAGATCAAGAAAACACCACTGATGATGATGATCAAGATCAGGTATTATTTATTCAAATTATTATACTATTTGAAAGTAAAAAATTACTTTGATTGTTTTACATAAAATATAACAAACTGTTTACCTTTGCTAGAAATTAAAGAAGACCAAACGACCAACAAACAAAAAGGTGCCAAAAGAGAATGAAAACACCACAAGCGATGACTCAATTGATGAGGTTTGATAAATTACATGTTTTGCAATGTAATCAAAGATATCGCATTCCTTGTCTAAAATGTTGGATCTTTATAGGATCAGCAAGGTAGAAAGACAGATGAATCAAAGAAGAGAAAAAAATCAGGGAAAGATCAGACAAAGAATAGAAAAAGTTCGAAGAAAGATGAGCATGTGAGTATTACAGGATTCAGTAGCTTTTAAACTAACCAATGTTTCAACCTCACAACTTGCAAAACTTGCAAAACTCAAATGACTAAAACCTTTGGAAAAAAAAAGTTAATATTCAAGTGGAATTTGTAAAATAGGTAGAAAGGACATCTTATTCTTAACAAGTAAATGTTTGGTAAAATTTTTTGCAGCAACATCAAACTGAACAAGACAAGACAAGGACTAAGAATAAGTCAAGAGAGGATAAGAACAGTAAGGGAAATAGTTCAAACACCAAAGACGATGAAAAGGTTAGTATTCTGATGTCCTATATTTAAACATTAACTCTTCATCAGTTATCGTGTCTCATTCCAAAATTGATTAAAATTTGAATGCACAATATTCCTCATAAATCATAGCTGATGCTTATGTGGCTCAAAAGTTCTTCACTTCCAACTATATATTTTGGTGAAAGTGAAAATGTAAGATATTTATCAAAACACTATTTCACCAAATAACTACATAGCTTTGCCTTCTTACATTCCACATTAAGAAATAAAAGACAATTATAAGCCACATAAACAGATGAACTATGGAAAATAAGCAAAATTGTGCATTCACCTTAAACAAAACATACATGGCAATGCTGATGTGAAGAGTCAATCTGTGATCAGTTAAAGACATCTATGAATTAAATAAAGAAAAATACTTTAACTAAAAACAATCTTTGCTAAACAATTTTCTTAGAAAACCTGTAAATGATTAAATCATCTTAAGTTATTCATGACCTATTCTTACACATAATTAAAAAATAATTTGGTCAGGATAATGAAGTGGAAAATAACTGCCTGTGCGGGACTAGCCCCTCGGGTCGCGGTGGTCTTTTGTCTTCTCCCGATCCTTTCTGATTAGAAGTTAGAACGGCCGCCTGCCTACTTTTGCTAAACGCTTAATTGTACCGCGACTGGCTTCTTGCTAATACAACAAACACGTAGGTCTTCGGGCCCGTATAGGTTGCTAACGCTTCTGTTTGAGCATGCTGCATGCGAATGTTTCAGGACAGCTAAAGCTTAAGGAAAACGCATCTTCTTCAGCGCCACAATTCTTTCCAAAAGTTGGGAACAGAGCGGCCTTCGTCTTTGGCGTCTACCCACCACAGCGCTTATCCGGCAACGGCTAGGGCGGCGCGCTTCCAACCATGCTCCACAAAGCCCGTTTGCAGGGCCTCGCCATCCACTCCTAGGTGATCTCAGCTGTCGTCACATTACGGGAAGCTGCCTGGTCTGGTAGCCAGCAAGGCGGCGGTCTCGTCCTCCTCCACCCGGCTGGCGCTGGCCTCGGCGTTCGGCAACCGGTGCGGCATCTCCCGCCGCATCCTTGCCCGGGCAGGGGCGTATCACCGAATTCGCCGAGCTCGGTCGTTGTCCGCGCTGCAGCCGTCCATGGCCCACCCCCCACCCCCTGTGTCCTGCAGACGCTGGGCGACGACCTGTCCGCGAAGGCGACTATCACGACAACGTGAGGCACGTTCCGCCGGCAGGCTGCGGTGCTGGCGTTTGCCGGGGCAGGGCTGTCACAGGGCAGGCGCGGTTTAAGGTTCTACTGGAGGGGAGGGCGGCGCACCCCAGGTTGCCTACGTACAGGGGTTTTGTTGCGCTACTTGCCTACTTACCAGGCGGCTATCTAGAAACAGAAGGAAGGAAGGCGACCGGCCGCGCCCCTCCTTAAACCGCGCCTGGCACGGGGCGAGACGGAAGCAGGGCCACAAACGGACGCTACTCGGACCAGCCCGGCTGCACTATTCTCCTCAGCACCCAAAGGAACGGATCCCCTACGAAGGCCTGTACAGCTCCGCCCTCGGGCCTTCCCCTGTGGAAAGCCCTGGGTTTGGGCGGGATTCACCTTGTTGATTACGAAGGGAAGGTCTTTGTTTCCCTTTGTTCACTTGCGTATATTACTTTACTTGCTTGCTACTGTTATTTACCTTTCCTTTCTGCTACAGTCTCTGCATAAGTATTCACTCCGGCCAGAAGGCCACCTATCTTCCATGCCGACAATTTAGCAATTAGCAGGGCGCGTCAAGACGGTCATTGGAAGTCGACGTCGACAACGACTTCAGTGGGGTCGCGGCGGACCGGCCCCGTCATGCTGCTGGTGTACTCGCGGTTAGGGCCTGACGTTTGCAAACGGCTGCTACCCTGCCTGCTTGCACGCCTCTGCATCGCACCGCTGAAGGGCCGTACTAATTATGTGCTATTAGGTTTTCCTGCCATACCACTTAACTCACGTTACATTACTCCCTTAAGACGACCATACCTAGTACTGCGGAAGGCAGACCTTTACTTCTGTGCCATTGGCGAGGGCACCTAAAGGCCGGCCTTGTTTTTTTATGTAGCTTGTGATTAATCTAGGTTCTGTGAGATAAGGACCCGTGCCGGCGGCCTTTAGAGTACAATACCGGATTGAAACCACACTTTTACCTTAAGTCACCTATTAAGCAATGATAATTTGGACAGGATAGTAAAGTGTTTAAAATGTTTTAACTAAAGTTATTTAGTATAATTGAATCTAGAGTATAACAATTCTAAACGCAGCAAAATACCCCTACATCATTGAATAAGTCATAATGTACAATGGAGCAATTCTTGAAACATCTTGACTGATCACCTAAATACACCCTAAAAATTTTATTGGGTTTTAAATTTTCTAGGCTTCGACAAGTAAAAGTTCAAAGGCTGCTAAGCGGAGTAAAAAAGATCCCGAAAAAGACAAAGGAAAGGATTCCCAAGATGAAGACAGTGATGTAAGTAAAACATTGTACAATAATTTTCAAAATACTTTATGAAAGCTCAACTACACAAAATATTTATATTTTTTTTTTTTTGTGCTTTATATATTCCAGGAATCTTCATCAGATGAAGAAGTTAATAAGTTAAATAAAGCCTCTGCCAAATTAGGAGATTTTAGATCCATAAAAGATTTGCCTGTTCATAGGTACTTTCGGGTAATGCTTTTTGAAACAGTAAATACGGTGAATGGGCCTGCTATTCGTGTAAAATTATTTGATAAAACTACTGATGAAATTTTCTTTACCCACCTACCAAAAAGGCTCTATGATGCCATTGCTCAAGATATAGAAAATTTAAATGTAATTTGTGAATCAGACAAACCTTTCTATTTTGCATTTTTAGGATATAAAGGCAGAGGCTTCAAAATCAAATTCACAAGAAATCCTAACAGAAAGAAATGAAGTTTAGCTTTCATATGTAGAATTAAGTGATTTGGTTTGATGTTGAATTTCATTTAATTCTGTATTTATTTAGAGTAAGGAAAAGAGAACCATCAGGAATTACTGGAAACTTACCAAACGCTTACAAAGAGCTCGGAAAAGATTGTCAAAATGAATGTATACACACAGTTGGAAAAGTAAGCAAACCTAATTTTCAATAAAATCTTATTAAATTACACATTTTTGTTTTCCTAAAGGTACAACCCAGCCCTAAAAAAACAAAGCGTCAGATGGAACAAAAATGGAGAATGAAACGAACTAAGTCGAAGATTCTTATAGACAGGAAAAAACAGACTTTAAGAATGAGAAAGGTTCGGGGAAAAGAAACACAACAAGAAAGATCTGTAAGGTTAAGAAGAGATCGTTTAAGGCACAGACTTGCACGAAAATGTAAGAAAACTGGTTTAGAAAATGTAGAACTTAATACTGGCATTGACATATATCAGAATGATTTTGACCTATTTCAAAAGTCACTAGACTGGTTTGAATGTAATGTTTGCAAGAAGAGGCAAATCTGGTGCAAATTTGAGAAAAAACCTTGCAAAGATTGTCATGTTTACACAATAGCTAATGATCTTGATCCTAAAGATGTGCCTCCAGAACTTGAAGACTTAACTTTTGTAGAACAACAACTTATAGCTAGAGTACATCCCATTGTTTCATTGTACAAAGTTAAGAATGTCCAATATAAATACACAGGACAGATTATCAATTTTCCACAAAATGTACAAGAACTGTGTACCGTTTTGCCTCACAAAGTAGAAGATTTAACTGGAGTTTTGACAATCAGGTGTAAAAATAGTGAAGGCTTTCGAGATTTTTTCATACGCAAAATGAAAGTATTAAACGCTTTAATTTGGCTAAAGGAAAACAACCCATTTTACCACGATATTCAAATTGATGAAGACAGAATTAACCAACTACCTGAAGACAACTCTGTCTATAATATTGTTAAGGGCTTTGATGAAGAAAGCTTTGAGGAATCGACTGATTTAAAAGGTACTGAAGCTACTTTTACAGTAAGTGATGAAGAAGACATTTCCCAAGATATAGACCCTATCTCTTATAAAAATATCCCATATTTATCATATGTTTCACAAAGAGATCAACTAAATATCAATGAAAATGTCTTAGTCTGGCCTTCAATTGGAAAAATTCCAGTCAACGAATTTAGTAGTCCTGGCTACATAACTATGAGCTTTCCTCACCTATTTTGTCATGGTACATGTGACTATTCAAATAGGAAAAATAATAATCTTAGTCTTCAAAAATATGTTGAACACCTAATGCTGTACAAGGATGGTCGTTTTGCAAAAGACCCCAGATTTAGATTTTTTTTACTAAATAGTTTAATGCGATGGCAAGCTTTAAAACTTGGCAACATTTTTGTCAAACAAAATTCTTTTTTCAACAAAATGACCATCTTTCAACTTAAGCAATATCTCAAGCGTAATCCTGGTCACATTAAGGAAATCCTGTTTTATTCTAGGAGAATAAAATCTACTAAGGCATTCTGGAGGTCAAAATGTTCTGAATTAGAGGATATGGTTAAGCAAATAGGACCACCAACAATATTTTTTACACTGTCAAGTGCTGACTTTCACTGGAAAGATTTGTATCGTTTGCTTGGACAAGAAGATTCTAGTCAGTTAAGTTACAATGAAAAGAGCAATCTTCTATCAGAAAATCCTTTGATTGTCACAACATTTTTCAAAGCTCGGATTCAATATTTCTTGAAAAAGACATTCTTTGATTATTTCGAAGTCCAAGATTTTTGGTATAGGACTGAATTTCAAAATAGAGGTAGCTGCCATGTTCATGGGGTTGCGTGGCTAAAGGATGCACCAGATATAACCAAACTCAACACAGAACAGGACAAGGAACAGGCTTTGAGCTACTTTGATAAATTAATTTCTTGTAAAAATCCAGATATAACAGTCAGGCCAAACCTTATTCATCCTTGTTCAAAAAATGTATCTGACATTCAAGATTCTCTAGAAGATTTGGCTGAACTTGTTAAACGTGTACAGCGACACACTTGTTCCAAGACTTATTGCCTTAAAAGAGGAAAACGTATTGTTAATGACTGTAGATTTGGATTTCCTAAAGATTTAGAAGAGTCATCACAAATAATTGAAAATGACAATGGCCTAGATATAGTTTTCGAAAGGAATGACCAACTAGTAAATAATTATAATCCATGGGTTCTACAGACATGGCGAAGCAACATTGACTTTAGCCCAATTATTTCAGAGAGAATATTATATAAATACATAGCAAAATATGCCAGCAAATGTGAATATAATAGTTCTGAATATAGCTCTGTTTTAAGTCAGCTTCTTGATAATGGTCAATTTGAAGATGAACACTGCAAAAAAGTAGTGAGAAAGTTAATGATACAAACCTGTGCAGAACATGATTACTCAGCCCAAGAAGTGATGTACCTCTTATTAAACTTTCCTTTGGTTAATTGTTCAAGAGAGTTTGTTATCATAAACTTAAACAATAGAAATTGGCAATGTATTAATTCAACACCAAATGAAGAAAAAGTAACATTTCTGGACAGGTATTCAAACAGACCAAGCAAATATAACCATGTAAGTTTAACAGAATTTGCCAAAACATGTTATTTTTATAAAAAGAAACTTGTAGTTAGGAGAAAGGAAGCAATTGTCCGACTCTTTCCAAGATTCAAAAAGCTCTTTTATAATTATTCTGATTTACAAAATGCATGCATATTTCATGTACCTTGGAGATGCCTTGATGATTTTTTTTGTCATGAAGATGAGCTGAGAGAGTTACTGCAAGGATCAAATCTAGAATTGAATGACTTGGATGAAGCGGAATTTGAATGTGATGAAACAGATGACAATGAAAATGAAGATTACGAAAACACTGCTAAAGGAAAAGAATCAGGTTTGTCGTATTTAAGTAAAGCAAGACCACTTGAAAACCCTAACAAGAATAATGAAACTAATGATGTCTTTGATTATCGATATGGGGTCAAAAAGTTTGACTACACTGTGATACAAGATCTTGTTAAAGAAACTAAAGAATTTGTTCCAGAAAAAAGGGCAGAACATTACAACTATGACAAACTGTCAAATGAACAAATGGAAGTCTTTGATTTTATGACACAAATAACAGACTGTCTAAAACAAGAAACCGATGATTATCCAAAAAGAGTGATTGTTCAAGGTAAAGCTGGTTGTGGCAAAAGCTATCTTTTACATACAATGAAACAGTACATCCTTGTTAACCTTGGAGATGAAACATGTATAACTTTGGGTCCAACCGGTGTGTCCGCCAAAAATGTTGGTGGATCCACAATACATTCCTTTTTTAGACTTCCAACACGTCAAAGTGCTTTCAAAAGATTGGTAGGCCAAGAACTTCATACTTTCCAGGAAAAACATGCTACTGTTAAAGTGATATTTATTGATGAGTATTCCATGGTTTCTTGTAAATTATTAGCTATGATTGATCAGCGTTGCAGAGAGCTCAAAGATTCAAATGAACCATTTGGAAATTTAGTTATATTTTTATTTGGTGATATCTATCAGTTGAAAGGTGTTGGTGACAAAGCTTTGTATGACACATTAAATCAAGAATCTTGGAACTCTCTAGCACAGCTTGGTAAAGCAGCTATTTCTTCATTTCAGAAAAGTTTCTTTTTGACAGAGCCTCAACGATTTACTGATTTTTCTTACAGTAACTTTTTAGATCGGTTAGCTTTGGGTAATTGTACATCCAACGATTGTGCAATGATAAATTCTAGGTGTATCAATAAGTTACCACAGCAGGAAATTGACAAATTTGAAGATAGTGTTCGTATTTGCTCTGTCAATGAAGATGTGAAATCATACAATAATGAGAAATTGAAAACACTAAATACTAGCATTGTCCGGATAAATGCTCAGAATAATTCATTGTGTGCATTTAAATCTCCAGATACTTACGCCAATGGTTTGGGAAATGTTTTGTATCTTACAATAGGCTGTCGTGTTATGCTTAGACAAAACCTTAATGTTCCTGCTGGCCTTGTTAATGGTTGCCTTGGCTTTGTAACAGAAATCTTATATGATGAACATGAAAAACCACCTTCATTACCAAGATTTATAATAGTTAAGTTTGATAAATGTGAAGGTTTCAAATACTTGCAAGGTGGCATTCCTATCACACCAATACATGCTTCTTGGTATATAAATAACATCAGCTGCACAAGAGTACAATATCCATTATCTTTAAGTTGGGCGTGTACTGTACATAAATCACAAAGTCTAACTGTTAGTAAATGCCAGCTTAATCTTGGTGATGTTGATTTTGAACTAGGTTTAACTTATGTTGGTCTGTCCCGTGTAAAAAATTTGCAATCTTTTATTCTTTTGGCACCTATTACACTGGAACACTTAAATGCTGTTAAGCGATCAAGAATGTTTGTTGAAAGAGAAAACTTCATCTACTGGTTACAAACTCTTGCTTAAATTTAAGTTAAGGTTTGTTTAAAAATTTCTGAAACAACAAAATCGAAACTGTTCAAATAAAACATAAATAAAAATACAGAGTAATTTATCTTGATCTATTCAATAAGGTGCACCCACAGTGAACTCATCGGGAGATGACGGTACGAAATTTTGGGTTACGGAGAATTCAATTCCTGCCTCTTCCTGCGCTTGAGTTCTCTGGGTAGACCACCACCTACACAGGAGTGCCTGGCGGGTTGGCCTATCCAATTTGTCGCAGGCGCTTTGCCTCGGTAATGGACATCGTTGGGGCGCCGGTAAAATTTGTAATTAAATACATCATTTGGTTGTTTGTTGCACCTTACTTTGCATACCCTTAGGGTGCCCCCACAATGAACTTTTCGAGAGACGACGACGCCACGAAAATGTGCCTACCAAGACTTTTTCCGCACACCTCCCGTGCTCTTGCGGTCTCTGGGTAGGCCACCACCTTCACACACGTGTTTGGCGGGTCGGTCTACCCAGTGTTTCGCAGGCGCCATCACCTCCGAAATAAGGTCCATTGCCATTGTGGGAACGCCTTTATTTGGACACAAGTGCTCGCGGGTTATCACATGTTATCGCTAGCACTGGGACTAGGTAACGAATTCCCCGCGCTTTTGTGAACTGGGTTAGCCGCCACCTTCACACAAGTGATTGGCGGGTTTGCCTAACCAGGTTATCGCAGGCGATCTACCTGGTACCTAGCTACGAACTGCCTGCGCTTCGCGCTTCGAGTGTTAGCCTAACAACGTTATCACAGGCGATCATTTCGGTCACGGTTTTCCTGCGCTTGTGCTAGGCGGGTTATCCAGCACGTTCACACAAGTGTTCGGCGGGTTAGCCTAACCAGGTTATCGCAGGCGCTCCACCTCGGTAACGGTTTTACTGCGCTTGTGTTTGGCGAGTTATCCACCACCATAACACAAGTGTTCGGCGGGTTAGCCTAACCACGTTTTAGCAGGCGCTCCACCTCGGTAACGGCTTTACTGCGCTTGTACTAGGCGGGTTATCTACCACCTTCACACAAGTGTAGGGAGATTAGCCTAACCAGCTTATCGCAGGCGCTCTACCTGGTAGCTAACTACAAGCTGACTGCGCTTCACGCTTGACGGGTTAGCATAACAACGTTATCTACGGCGATCCACCACGGTCACGGTTTTCCTGCGCTTGTACTATCTGGGTTAAGCCATTCCGCCCGGAAACAAAATTAATCATGGACCTCAAACGATAGTTTGGACCCAGAAATGGCCCTGTGCAAAGTCGGGAATCTGTGCGACATCGTTTTCACGGATTGCATCGCCATTATCTGAACTGCCCCAAAGTGAGGGCGTGCCGGTCCACTCCCTTCTCGCCCCTGCCCCGCGGCGAAGGTGAATTCTAGGTTTAAACTATCGTCTGAGGTCCATAACATTACAATCCATCATTTCGACCATCGATTTGGAATGGCCTAATCTGGGTCAGCCGCCACCTTCACACGGCTGCTTGGCGGGATAGTCTAACCAGGTTACCGCATACGCTCTGTAACGGTTAACGGCTAATACAAACTAAGACAAACTCCGCGAGCGAACGAGCGACGCGAATGGTTCAAACTACAAAACGAACAATCGAAACCATCGCGCGCGATGTAGCTGCTTGCAGCTGTCTAGTTTATTTTACGACGGTAGGACATATTTTGGTAGATCATTGTGTGCACCCCCTGCTTTGAAAAAGCTTCAGAGCGGGCTTATGCAATCGATCTGGTGTCTGTCTGTCTGTCTGTTTGTCTGTCTGTCTGTCTGTTCCACTCGAAGGAGTTGAGCTAGAGAGTTGAAATTTTTAGGGTATCTTAAGGGTCACTCCTGGACACCGAAACGCCTGGTGCAAATCCTGCCAACCCTCATTAAGGCACTGAAAAAAATTATTAAAGTTTTCACGGAATAAACAAAAAAAATTTTTTTCAACTTTTTCCAACCCCGTCGACCCGTACCTCGCCGGAAGCGTCTTTTCGCGTCTGGTTCAATGGTGCACACCCTTTTACGAAAAAATGGACCCAGCTCGCGACTACACTGTAAAAAGCGGTGCAGTTCATTTGACCTACCCAAAAGTTGACCTACCTCAATATTTTAACTAAAATATGAATATTTTTAAATGATCTAAAAAACTCAAAATATGTTCCCATTTTTTGACCTACCCAAAAGTTGACCTACCCATTAAAATATCGAAAATATTAATATTTTTTAAAAAATATATGGGTAGGTCAATTTTTAGGTAGGTACACGATTTTCATAAAAAATACCTCTAAAAAAAATATTAATATTTTGGAGAAAATATTAAAATATCAATATTTTGGAGAAAATATTAATATTTTGGAAAAAATATCAAAATATCAATATTTTGGAAAAAATATTAAAATATCAATATTTTGGAGAAAATATTAATATTTTGGAGAAAATATCGAAATATCAATATTTTGGAGAAAATATTAATATTTTGGAGAAAATATCAAAATATCAATATTTTGGAGAAAATATTAATATTTTGGAGAAAATATTCTCGGGTGACGGGGGTGACCGCTTCTAGAAGGCCAGCACTGACCTCAAGACAACGTACGTGGCACGAAGGTCGAAGTGTCAATCTGCAAGGCACCAAGGTGCAGTGTAGTGACTGAGGTGTGTATACGCACTCTAGTTGTCTTAGGGGCCGTGCATAAATAACGTCACGCGTTTTTGGCCATTTTCGACTAGTCACTTCTCGTCACATCCGGCTGACTGTGACTTTTTTTTTGGGGGGGGGGAGGGAAATTGAAGAAAGTTAATGCTTAGTGTTCAAAACCGATATTTGTTTCAGTATTCAGTCTTACAGTAAAAATACATATTCTATATGTCTTGTATCCACGGGGACTGGACTGGAGCTATGTTGCCATATTATGCGGCGAGCGCGCAGTGCTGCACTGCGAAGCCCCGCCGTTTATTCAGCGGATAAGGGCGATTTTTCGGGTAACTTAGGAAATTACGTCACAAGAGGTCACTCCCGCCCCCCCTACCCCCCCACGTCACATCTCGTCACGTCCGGGTGACCCTCCCCCCCCCCTCTCCCATAAAAAACGCGTGACGTTATTTGTGCTCGCCCCCTTATGGCCTGGCACTGGTCAAACAAATATTTAGTTCTAAACACCAAATGATGTTTAGCTGCTAATGTTTAATATTTAAACACTTGATCATGTTTAGTTCAAACTATACACCAGCAGATGTTTAATTTTTAAACACTTTGCAAGTGTGCAGTTGGCTTAACACTTGGAGCAGGGTTGTATCCCTATGCTTCTCCATGTGAAGCCTCGCCCAAGTGTTTACTTCTATCAAGAGAGTAGTGTGGATGGAGATGAAGCTCCGGCTGCCTCTTCAGCCTACCTGTGACACGTTGTGACACCTAGCGTCGCCAATTTTCGAGGTGATGGCCCAAAATTTTTATCACTTACACGGGTAGGTGTACTCAACACAATCGTGTCCCCACTTTTCCTCTCAGTTCGATCTTTGGGACCTACCGGCTAATTAATTAACAACAGGATACAATCGGGACATCCGACGCATGGAATCCAGTGCCTACCTACAGGGGCAGTTAGTTCAAAAACAGCTTTTGCACACCCTACTACACTTTAGAATTTTATTAAGCATAAAAAACACCCGAATGCCAGACAGTTCGATAGAATAGCTGCAATAGTTTCTTCGTAAGGTGCCATTTCATCGTCGTGCCCATGTAGGTAGGCACTGGATTCTATGCGTCGGGTGTCCTCAGCGATTGTATCCTGTTGTTTCTTAGCCGGTAGGTCCCAAGGCCGAACTGAGAGGAAAAGTGGGGACACGATTGTGTAGAGTACACCTTCCCGAGTAAGTGATAAAAATTTTAGGCCATCACCTCGAAAATTGGCGACGCTAGGTGTCACAACGTGTCACAGGTAGGCTATAGAGGCAGCCGGAGCTTCATCTCCATCTACACTACTCTCTTGCTTCTATGCATCACAAAATGTTTAACCTCTAAAGATTTACGAAGTGTTTAGCTGTTAAACATATTGTCATGTTTAGTTCCAGCTAAACATCATGTCATGTATAGAATTGCCAACTAAACACCATGATGTTTAGAAACTATAAACACTTGTTTTACCAGTGGGGTGACTTTAAGTCAGCGTCACTTACGCCCCAGGATCATGTGAAGTTTAGTACGCGTGATCGTTCATGTGAGGTGAGCGCTCACGTGAGATGTGCGGCGCCCAGTACAAAGCGAAATTGCCAATATTTTTGAAGTGTTACAATCTCCGTACTCTCCCCCTCCCCAAAATGTGAGGGCTTGTCGATTTTCAGGCCCTTTCACTGGTAAAACAAATGTTTAGTTCTAAACATCAAATAATGTTTAACTGCTAATGTTTAATACTTCAACACTTTATCATGTTTAGTTCAAACTATACAGCAGCAGATGTTTAATTTTTAAACACTTTGAAAGTGTGCAGTTGGCTAAACACTTGGCGCAGCGCGGATCCATATGCTTCTCCATGTGAAGCCCCGCCCAAGTGTTTACTTCTATGCATCACAAAATGTTTAACCTCTAAACATTTACGAAGTGGTTTAGTTGTTAAACATCTCGTCATGTTAAGTTCCTGCTAAACATCATGTTATGTATAGAATTGCCAACTAAACACCATGATGTTTAGAAACTAAACATTTGTTTTACCAGTGTTCTCTTTGTACCCCCACGCTCATCTCACATTGGCTGTCACGCGTGCGCAACTTATGCTAAGTGGAATGACCTGAAAATTGCGAGGAAAATTGAGAAAACCATACATTTTTGGAGAGGGGAGAATACGGAGATTGCAATTCTTCAAAAATATTGGCAATTTCGCTTTGTATTGGGCGCCGCACATTTCTCAAGTGAGCGCTCACCTCACATGAACGATCACGCGTTCTAAACTTCACATGATCCTGGGGCGTAAGTGATACGCTGACTTAAAATCGCCCAGGCCATAAGGGGCCGAGCACAAATAACGTCACGCGTTTTTTTTTATGGGAGAGGGGTCGGGGGTTGCCCGGACGTGACGAGATGTGACGTGGGGGGGGTAGGGGGGGCGGGAGTGACCTCTTGTGACGTAATTTCCTAAGTTACCCGAAAAATCGCCCTTATCCGCTGAATAAACGGCGGGGCTTCGCAGTGCAGCACTGCGCGCTCGCCGCATAATATGGCAACATATCTCCAGTCCAGTCCCCGTGGACAGAAGACATGTAGAAGATGTATTTTTATTGTAAGACTGAATACTGAAACAAATATCGGTTTTGAACACTAAGCATTAACTTTCTTCAATCTCCCCAAAAAAAAAGTCACAAAGGGGTCAGCAGGATGTGACGAGAAGTGACTGTCGAAAATGGCCAAAAACGCGTGACGTTATTTATGCACGGCCCCTAAGACAACTAGAGTGCGTATACACACCTCAGTCATTACACTGCACCTTGGTGCCTTGCAGATTGACACTTCGACCTTCGTGCCACGTACGTTGTCTTGAGGTCAGTGCTGGCCTTCTAGAAGCGGTCACCTCCGTCACCCGAGAATATTTTCTCCAAAATATTAATATTTTCTCCAAAATATTGATATTTTGATATTTTCTCCAAAATATTAATATTTTCTCCAAAATATTGATATTTTAATATTTTTTCCAAAATATTGATATTTTGATATTTTTTCCAAAATATTAATATTTTCTCCAAAATATTGATATTTTAATATTTTCTCCAAAATATTAATATTTTTTTTCAGAGGTATTTTTTTATGAAAATCGTGTACCTACCTAAAAGTTGACCTACCCATATATTTTTTAAAAAATATTAATATTTTCGATATATTAATGGGTCGGTCAACTTTTGGGTAGGTCAAAAAATGGGAACATATTTTGAGTTTTTTGAATGATTTAAAAATATTCATATTTTAGTTAAAATATTGAGGTAGGTCAACTTTTGGGTAGGTCAAATGAAATAGACCCGTAAAAAGCACCCGTAATTGGTCCAGTTTTCAACTTATCTTAACCCCGTCGACCCGTACCTCCCCGGAAGCGTCTTTTCGCGTCCAGTTCAATGGCGCCCACCGGTTTTCGATAAAAAGGACCCAACTCGCGACTACACTGTAAAAAGCACCCAAAATTGACCCACTTTTCAACTTTTACGAACCCCATCGACCCGCACCTCTCTAGAACCGTCTTTTCGAGCGCAATTCAGTGGTGCCATCCGTTTTTCAATTTTCAGTGTTGCCAATCGTCAAAACTCAAACATTTCGATTATTTTCGACATTTCTCGATATTTTCCGATGTTTTTCGATATTTTCGACATTTTTCGTTGTTTTTCGATATTTTTCGACATTTGCGATATTTTTCGACATTTTCGATAATTTTCGATATTTTTCGATAATTTTCGATAATTTTCGATAATTTTTGACATTTTTGATAATTTTCGATGTTTTTTGATATTTTTCGACATTGTTGACATATTCCGACATATTTTGATATTTGTAAACACTTTTGACAATTTTTGATATTCTTTGACATTTTTCGACATTATCCCTCATTTTTCGATATTTTTCGATGTTTTTCGACATTTTCCATATTTTTCGATATACCTCAACATTTTTAAGATATTTCGAGATTTTTCGACTTTTTTGACGTATTTCTACATATTTCGAAAATTTTCGACATATTTCGACAGTTTTTGAAATTTTCGACACCCCTCGACGCATATATCGTTAAAATCGTTTCGACGAGCGTAATTCAGTGTTGCCAACTGCTGCCAAATAAAGTCCGAGTTCGACCGGTCCATCTGAGGCCGAACTCACGTATTTCGACATTTTTCGAGATTTCTGACTCCCCTTTTTTGCCGAATAACTGACCGTTTAGTCACTACCCAGTCCAAAAATCCCATGGACACCATGGAATTCCATGATCTCTTTTCCATGGATAGAGGTCTGTTTTCCATGTAAGATGCATCATATTCCATGTGGTGTCTATTTCCATGGGCGTTCTACCACGGAAAAGTGTTTTCCTTGGAACAAGATTCCATGGAATATCGCTTTCCATGTGAGGACTCCAAGGAAAATTTCTTACCATGGGTAAAGGCTCCATGGAAAAATGATTGCCATGCGAGAGGACTTCATGGAACGGTTGTCTTTCCATGGGGTGACCTATCCCATTGGGCACTTGCCTATCTTTACCATGGAGACAATTTCCCATGAAAATTAAAAGGGCTGTAAAATCTATACTTATTAGAATTTCGATCTGAAATTTGGTATGTAGCATCAACGATGAATTTTAGTAGGGCCATTTAAATTTCATTCAAATCTGAGAACTTTTTTCTGGCAACTCGAAAACGGCTTGAGCTAGGCAAAAACGGCCACCAGATTTGGCTCCGCCTCGTTTCCGACACCCTATATCCGTGTTTCACTTATTTCGATCAGTCTTCTCTTTGTCGTTTTGTGGACTTAAACATTTTGTTATTACTCCATGGAGTTAGTGCTCTATTCCATAGAGAAGGTCAGCTGCCAAGGAACCTTATTTCCATGGAAAGTACCTCACATGGAAGTGGGCAAAAACTACATGGAAAGTTATCCTCCATGGGGAAATGTCTCCCATGACATTCCTTGATGTCCCATGGCTCATGGGAACGATCATGGGATTTCTGGACTGGGTATCGGCACGTTTTCAAAGCAGAAGGAAGGGCTGTAGTTTCGGTTGTTCACCGTTACAAACTGCCTCTTTCCGAAGAGAATGCCTTTACGGGCCGCAGGCCCGATCATTTACAAGCTAAGAGGACGTTCTGTGTGACTTAGGGATCGGGCCGAAGGCCCGACCGAACGCCGCCGGCAGGCCAAGCAGGTACGCCCCCTGCCGAACGGAGTTGCCAGCGTAGCAAAGCGGAGCTGGCAACGACGTTTGGCGGAAGGGCGGGCCTGCTTGTTAGATTGTGAGTGAAATGGTGACTGCGTCATAGGCGAGTTGAGTGCGTCAGCAAAGCTAACCCTTTGGAAGACCCTCTGATTACTCTCCTATGTGAAACAAAAAACAAAACAAAAATAAAAAAAAAATAAAAAAAATAAAAAACATGTGGCTAGAGAAGTTCCCTTCAGATGGTTCATATGGGATCAACTTTAATGGAGACAAGAGGAGGCTGGAATAAAGATTACTTCATGATGGTTTTACGGTGTTTTCCTGTTGGCTGTTTATCCAGCAAGCAATCTTAGAAAATAGGGTCAATCTTCATTAGAGAGCAAATCATATATAAAGGGGATCAGTTTAACTGCTGAATGTAGAGAAGTGAACACAAAATAGTTTAATTTCCATGGGTTGAGGAAGGTTTGCGAGGTTTTTACCAATTTGTACATTGAATATTTAAATCGTACTGAAACATGAAACTAATTTGATGTGTTTAGTGGTCGTTATTAAGTAACAACACATACCCTCTTACTAGTTAGCATAATCCCCCAAAATTTATAGGCTTATTCTCAAAGATTAATGTCTAGACAATAGATATAGGGAGTGGTTCTTTTTATTTCACCACATTATAATGGGAGCACCTTAACAGCCATCAACTGGAGTCAAACAGTGGATAAAGCTGACATGTACCTGAAATGATGAAGAGTGGCCTTGATTTGCAGATTGTGAGAGAAATGGTGACTGCATCACGGATGAGCTGTGGGTGTCATCAAGGCTCATGCTTTGGTAGACAGCAGAATCCAGATGGTCATTCTGCAAAATAGATAGATAACCCATAAGATAAGATTCAGTAACCAAATTTAAAGTAAAAATGCTAGTCCAGAAAAAAATATTTTTCATACAATTGAGTCAGCAGATTTCTCTTGTGAACTAAAACTCTGTTGAACTGATACAGCCAAGCTTTGGGATGATGTAGGTGTTGTATCACTTGAAATAGCTTGACTCCATGCTGAGAGGATTTTTTTCTTAATTCCAATTGGTTTGACAATGGACGAGGTGAATCGTGACAAGCCTAGACCTGTAGCATTATTGTCACCCTAAATGCAAGACAGAATTAATATAACAAATATGAGGATACATTTTATGATTGTAATTACATGCTCTATTAAATTTTGTGAATATTTAATAATTTCAAAATACCTGGTCATGATGATTGTGTTCACGGCACTTCCTCACAAAGCTCAGAATGTCCATTCGAGGACCCGTCTTCAACCCAATCTTGATGAGATCTGACTCATCCATCCCAAGTAAGTGCTTTCCTGAAATTTTTTCAGCTGCAAATAAAAAGAAAAATACAGTTTGCACATAAGTCTACACTACATATAATTTTTAAAAATCTAAATGCAGGCAAGTTATATTAGGTTTGCATTGAGGAAGAGAGGAAAATCTACCAAATCCATAAGAACCTCACCTAAAGGTATGCAGATTTTTCTATAACAAATACACAGCAGTATTCTTAAAAGGGAGAAACAGAACATCTCTATTCTTAAAATTATAGTTTCTTTATGGAAATTTCTTGAGAAGAAATTTTTAAAAATAGACACTGTATCAATGATGTTGGTTAGTTGAAGCAAGCATTGGAAAAAAAAAAGGGAGAAGAGAGTGGCATGATGAGTTCAAGAAATGGTCCTGGGAGCAAGATACACATCTTCTGAATCATAACGAGTCCAGGATGACAGCAGGCGATAACATGGAAGTGTATGGGCTTCTTTGACGGTGATGGAAGATCCTTTCAGAGGAGACACACGGTAAGCACAGTACCGAGAATCGTACATAAGAGTTTGCCACTCTTGAACAAGCAAGTAAATATGTTTTTCACACATAGATACATAGACAGCTTTTATACAAGAAAACTTTGGAGGAGCAAATTCAGTCCTCAGTTGTTCCATGACAAATAATCCTGGTCTATAGTCCACACCATTGGAAACTAAAAAATTGACTTTGTAAACTCTGTTTCGAGGTAGCAAGCCGTAGGCAAATAACTCACGTCTGTGAAGAGCTTCACTTACATAGATAATTTTTTTTCCTCTCTTGCCTAATGTTAATCTATTTGAAGGTTTCAGTCTATCAGCAACAATCTTCATTTGAAGTATTTCCATGAGAGTCTTAAGTATGTTCTTGAAGTTATGACAAACTGTGGCGCAGAGCTTGAAAAAATAGTGCTTGGCCTCATATCGTATACACCAGTACAGAATAAGAGGACCAAAATTACGGATGAAATCAACATAATGAAGCATATGATGATGTTTGTTAATCAACCTTATGACTTTTGGCTTCTTATTCCTTGCTCCCACAGTAGATCCTGCTTCTGTAGATTCATTTCCTACTTCAGCTTGTTCAAGAATTTCAATATCATCATCATGTGGCACAGTTTCTTCATTATGAAAATTCTCTTCAGGGAGTTCCAGCTCCTCTTCCTCTCTCTCCTCTCCAACTTGGTTATTATCAGGATTTTCAAACACTACAACTTCTGGATCATCAGGATTTTCAAAACTATTCTCGAGGTCTACTTGAAGCTGAACGTCTTCCTCCTGGGTAGCAACTGACCTTTCTTCCACACCAGGAAATATTTCTTGGAACAGGTTGTGATGTTCAAATATCAGACTCTCTAAATTTTGAAGGTCATCCTCACAGATAGAATAAGCAAACAGTATTTTCATAATGTCAATGAGCAAGCAAATGAGTTTAAAAAGCTTGTCACCTTCAGGGATCAAATCACCTAACAAGAACGGGAAAGTGCGTACAAGGCACCACATCTGTGCTCCTGTCTGGTGCAAATTGTAAGATTTTATATCATTCAATGATCTTGCAGTAAAGTTAGGGGAAGGTTTGTTTCTTTTATCAGTAAATCCATAGTCAAAAAATTGAACTCTCTCATTCAGTTGCTTGATGGTTAAATATTTCTTCTTGCAAATGTACTCTCTTAATGCAAGTTTCACCTCCATCTTACAAACCCCCTGATTCAGGTCGTGAAAGATGTCTGGGACACTTGACTTCACCCCATGGAAGAAGCGAAGCCCATGAATTAAAGGCGGCCCTCTCACACCGCTAGCTTTTCTTACCACTACATTATTACATCCTCGTATGTCCTCAGCATGCTTTTCTGGTGTTCGAGGTACACCTTTCATTGTGCCATTCACCCACATTTCCTTCCTCAAGATGTAACACCATCGACAAAAGGCGTTGCACGAAGGAGAAACAAGTCCAAGAACTTCATGAGCCGCTAATGTATCCCCAATTTGGGCAACAAGAACAGCTTTAAAATTACACTGTTCACCATTAATGACAACATTTAGTCCTTCTGTTTCCAATTTCTGCATGTCAGCAAGAAAAAGGTTCCAGACTTCTTGATGCTTGGCATCATCAGCAAATGCAAGAGCCACCACATAAATGTAGGTAAGAAGACCATTCAGCTCAGCAGGAAGATTTTGGATACCAAAATAAATGCCAGCAATTTTGTATGCTCCAGCTCTTGATGACAACGCTTGCAGAACTTCAAGATCATCAACATAGATAGTTATACGGATAGCATTTTTCAAGTCTGGGGGCAATGTGTCATACAAAGCCCCATCCCGGAAAGACCTCAGAAATCCATCTGAGCTTGGCTTTTCTGATAGGATCAACTTCCGGAGTTCAGGGTCATTCATAACACCATGCAAAATGTCTCTGATACTGACATATTGGTAAGACCTGTGAGTTTGAACAGGTTCATGCCGGGGTCGTTTGGGGTGCTGTCTGGAATCAAAAGTATCTCCCAGAAACACCTCTTGAGGGCGAAGGAGGCTGTACTTCTTCTCAAAGCAAGCTAGCTGTTGAGGCTTGGTCTTCAGCTTCTCCAAAGGGTCTCCAATGGAAAATTCTTTTAGTAACTGATCAAGGTTCTTCTCCTGGTCCGGCACTGAAAGATACTCCAAAACTTTCTGCTTTAAATGGGTGGCTGTATTCTGCATCAGACTGTGGCACTGCTCAGTGACTGCTTCAATCCCAACAGTTGTCATGTATGCCATACTTCTAAGATGTAATATTGAGTGCTCAGCCGCTTTCTGCAGATTACAGCCTTCATCTTGTACCTCTTCCTCTTCATTAACTGGTGGTGGTGGTGGTGGTGGTGGTGGTGGCGGCAAACATGAAGTTGTGGATGTTGTAACACCAGATGTTACATGATGGTCACGTAAATGTCCATACAGAGACTTCCGATGTGAATACGAAGCATAACAATTAAATTCTCCGCATCTGAATGGAGGGGTATGATACCTTTCTTGAAGATGAGCTTGGAAGGCATTCATACCTCTAATCACAAGATTACATTGAAAACATCGGTAATCCGGATTCAAATCTGCACATAGATAAAAGCAGAACATGGATGATGTATGAAAAGGATTTACAATACACGATTAAAGTACAATTTATGGCAGAAGTAACTAAATCAGTAATTTAAAACTCAAAGGTGGTGGTGAATAATTCCACATCTCAGGAAACACAAACAGTGTTGGTACAAAATGGATTTGGTAAATTTTCCTCAAAAAAGAGAATGGCAAAAATGGTTGATCATGCAAGTAGACTACAGCAGTAATGCAAGTATTAATGGATTCAAAATTAGTAAAAGAATGGAACTTAATAGTGCAGAAAATCGTCTAGCGGTGAAGTGAGGTTAAGCGGTTAAAAATGAAGGGAAAGTATTACAGGTGGTTTCCACTACCGCACAAATAATTCATGATTGAAAAATACCTCGTAGCGTTGCAAGCGCCTCGTCATCCAGGCCTTCATCTCTCAGGGCTCCTTCTAACTCCGGCCCCGACCAATTCTCCATCTCTACTCAGACAACACGAACTGATATCAAAACAACACACTTAGAAAAAATTACACAAATCGCCCTTCCAAAATTGCATATTAAAATTTTACCGACATTAAAATAACTATTAATACTAGAAGTAAGACACGCAGCTGCGAAACTTAGGAACACGAACACGGGGCGAGCACGACGGGCGAATATTATAGTAGGTCTCCGTCTATCGAATGAAGAACACCACAATACCACTTCATGACTTGGCTTCGGCCATGCTCATGGGAGGAGGGAATGCCCACAATATATCTTGGGAGACATTCTGCTCTTCGGAACAAGCACGAATAACCGATAACGGCTATTAAAATTCATAAAAAATACAAAAAATAGCGAAGTATTTAGGAAACAATCAGGCGCCCTCAAAGTGTAACAAAGAAAATATGAAAATATGTTTGGCTCCTTTTGTTTCAGGGTCCATATAGCTGAATGCATACACGCGTACCAACGCTCTGAAAATAAACTTATTCGTCCAAAACATGCACACAAGTGAAAGCTCCAACAATATCGTTATTATAATTTTTTTTGTATCTCAAAATGAGAGTTTTGAAATGTTGGTTACACAATGCGGAATGAAAGATTAATTTTATTTCCTGCTGTACCTCTTCGTTTGTGGAGGTGGGAGATGTTATCTGCGAATAACGCATCGTCGCCTCGGGACACAGGCGACACAGGTCAGGAGTGTTTTGTTTGTTTTGTTTTCTTTCGAAGCAGAAGACGCCGAGTGGAGTGCAACTCGAGTGTCCAAAAGTGTGTTGTTGACCCAATACTTTGTGGCAATGCGTTTGCATAGAGAACTGTCGTGCGTTCTTTCAGTAAATATCGGCATTTTTAAGTTACCAGTTTGCTGGCCAACGTAACGCCATGGTATGGTAAAGTGGAATCAGAAAACTTCCAACCGTTTATGAAGCCGGCAAGAAGTTCAGCCTAACCTTTTCTGTAGGGCAAGCTGCCAGCTATGGGCACTGACAAGTGTGGACGTTTTAGTGACTTTACCTTTCTCTTGGTTCTGGAAGAAGGTAGAAAGAAATTTAAGGAGAAGCTGAGAGAAGAGGCTCTCAGATTCTGTCCTCCTAAAAGGTTAGTGCATTATTTTAGCCTGGTAATAATGTTGAGTTCTAATACCCTCAGAGTGTGTTACATCTTCATGTGTAGTATCCTATATTTAAAAGAAAAAAATTGCTTCACTCTTTGATGGTTAGGAAATATTATTCTGTTTTATTTCATTTAATTTGATTCAATTATGAATTTATTCCTTTCACTCGTAATCTGTAAGTCGAAACATATAATTTTCCCGTGTCATAATAGCTATATCGTGATGCTCCCTGTAAGAGATCTTTTAAAGCAGTTTCACCGTAGTTTACGGTGAATGTCACCGTAGTGTACAATGAAAGTCACCGTAGTTTACGGTGAACATTCACCGTAACTTACGGTGACTTTCACCGTAACTTACGGTGACTTTCACCGTAAACTTTAAAGAGTGTTCGTCCTTCAACTTGATTCCTCTGTCAGAGAACGTCGAGTTATATTCGTCTGTCCATAGGTCATTTCGAAAGTCTAGCGTGAAGGGAATGGCGGGGTATTGTTCCCAGTCCACGTAGAGCGCCATGTAGTTCAGGTTGAAATGTTGAAAGTTGTATGGGTTATGGCGGTAACTTCCGTTAAAAGCCATGTTCGAGACGAATGCGATAGTAATGCGTTTTGGAACTTGACCGATATGGAGGTTAGGAATACTCTTATCACGGAGTCCACTCGGAATGGTGATTGTCTTGACAGATGTCCTTGTAGATGGGTAACGGGCAGGTGCCCTTTCCAGTGCGTGTGCGTGTCCGAGACTGACACTGGGTGAAGTGCAACTTTCCTTACCCAGAGTGTAGCATCGAGTATTTTGATCCTTTCATTCTGAGCGGCGGACATGAGAGCAAAGGCGTCCTTTGCGCGCGTCAGTTTGATTTCGAGATCGATATTGGGAAGTATGAATTTTCCCTGATTTGTGAGAAAATCGCAATGCAGCGGGCCTCTCACTTTAACGATCTTGCTGTTTTTAACTCTATCTCTTCTATTTTTCAGCCCCTCATTGGCGTCGCCGGAATAGGCATCCATGTGACCAGCCGTATCTTTATGCCACATTCTCATAGTCATGTGAGAATCTTCGGCAGGTTTGTCATAAGAGATGGTTGATTCGATGATTGACCGCACTCCATAAGTCATGGCACTTTGGCTGACAAGAGTACGACCGAGACACATGTCGACTTGAGAGAACATGGAATGGAGTTTATAATTGACAGGAGCTGCATCTGAAGTGGCAGTCCCTGCAAACGGCACATCGTTTGCGAAAATGCGAACCACATCGGAACGTACAGCTTGATAATGATGGTGACGATGTGCTTCAGAGCTGCAGATGGTCGCCTCGTCCCCATGTAGACCCGCATCACCCGGTTGGCTGTAGTGCCCAACTGCTGTGGTTGACGATGTGGTTCGCCGTGAAGATGCGGTGGCAGTGCTGGGAGGGGCCATAGCACATCACCAAGATGGTTATCTTGTCGCGGCAGTTCCCCAAGAAGTACCGGGACGTTCTCCAGAAGTACATCCAGAACAACGCGTACTTCGCACATCCGGAGAACGTCCTGGTAGCCATGGTGAAGGACGACCGCGCCGAGGTTCGCCGACTTGGGGTGCAGCGTGTCCTGCAGGCGCGGAGTCAGCCTGCCACCGCCGTTGGCGAGGTGCGGAGGTTCACTGTGCCGCAACTCAACTTCAGCGCCACGGACTACGTGGAGATCGTGGACTGGAACAGCGTGCCGGTCACGCCCCCACCCCTTCTTGCCCACATCCCGTCAGCGGAGCTGGAGGCGATGCTGCTGCTGCCCGAGACCCCAGCCATCGACATCCCTGCTTTCCCCTGTCACTGCCAGGCAGTAGAGAGGGCTCTGAAGATGGTGACGGAGGCAGCGGCAAACGCATCCACACCGCCGGATGACCGAGACGGCAACATCCGTCAGAATATTGCCTCCAGAAGGTTGATGCCGGAGTTCAAAATGAAGAAGGACTACCGCTTGAACACTTAAAATGGTTCAGGGTCCACGGGTGGGTGGGCGGGACTCGCCTTGCAGCCACGTCCTCGTCGTGAGTCCTGGGGATCCCTGAATATAATTGTAAATGAGAAATTCATTCACGCTACGTTCAGAGTGAGCTAAGAGCTGCAATTCGTCGCGTTGCTGTTTGAACGCTTATTTTCTTTCTTTCTCTCGCTCGTATTGTACCCGGATGGGGGGGAGACCTGAGGGGGGTGGGGGGTAGAGGTGGGGAAGGGGAGGAGGGGATTTAAGACCGATTACCATTGTATAATGGCCCTAAGATGCGTAATTTATACTTATTTTGGATTATTTTGTTCAAATTTTCGTATTTTTTACCTTTTGAAGGCCCAGGTTGACCGGAAGTGGTGAGGTGGTGCCTCGACATGCTTCCCACATAATCCGCTGAGTTGACTGACATGTCACACACCTGAAAAAACCGCCAAAACATGGATTTAACGCACGAAAACTGACGAAAAGCGAGCGTGTAGTGCGGGTTGCCTAAGCTGAGACAAAACGGCCCCGTCGGAACCCTTTAAATGAATCCGAAAATATTCTAAAAAATTCTGCAGATGTTTTGGTAGGACGGGCATCATTTTTCCGAATGTCGATCATGAAAAAGTGAACATGACTCCTCTATGACCGGGCCTAACGCACAGCCTGTATGTATTGGTGTGTGTCGTATGGCCCCGGGTGGGGTAGGCCGAGCTGACATGCGAGACGCGGCGCGAAGAAAATCACCGAGGGCCGCAGATCTGTTAAAGGCACTATAAAGAATCTACCGCTATCCATCCCCATGAATTCACCCGTTCTTTGAGAGGAATCCTCGTTGTCATCCTGCTCGGTGATGTAAGGATATTGTTCGAGCGGTTTTAAGACCTTTTTCAAATTATTTATCAGCGATGTTTCAGAGTCATGCAGTCCCGGCTTTATCCTGAACTCGGCTCGTAGGTCTGATTTTGAAAAATCGGATACGTGGATGTTGGGTATGTCTGCTGTGAACTGCGGGCCGGCATCCCAGTCCGAGATGTACGTGACTGCGCTGTCTTGACGATCCGTATCATAGATTCGTATCCAATGTTCATGATCCTGAACGTTGATGAGCGTGTTTGGATAGTGAACCTCGAGCAGGGCCATCTGCCATTTTCCGTTGAGATCGCACCGTTGTGCAAAATCCACTTTAAACTCTGAGGTTTTGTTATCCCTGTAGAGATGGGGCGAGGAATTACTCGGGATCACCATATGAAAGTCCATCTTGAACGATATCACGGTCAGACTAATCCCTCCTGCCCCGCGATATTTGTATTTATAGTGTCTGTAGGTCCTTTTCAAAAATCCAGGATCGGGCCTCTTTGGGATATCCCCTCGAGTGAAGAAGGACTTGTTTCTTCGGGCCGCGGCCGCGACTCTCCACGATGTGATCAATTTCGAAAACGCTTGGTTTTTTCACCTTGCTCAATTCCCATGTTTAGAAATGCCCCTCGATTTCTTCCTGCTTATCTATATCCACAATTTTATAAACAGGTTGAGGGTGTGGGATAGTCTGTTTTATCTGAAAGACTTCTTGACTCCAATTGTATTCGCCTTCTTTTTCGAATTTATCTTTTTCTCGCGAAATCCTCACAAAATCATGGACGCGCAGTTTGGATTTCACATGTGTCATATTCATTTTCCCGTATAGTCTTTCGTATACTTCTAGGATACGGGAAGAATCGCTTGCCTGCTGTGGTGTCATTTTTAAAGTTCTGTGAATTTTATTTTTGTAGGCATACATCGTCCAAAACCCCGTTCGTAAAATTTTAGCTTCTCTTGTGTGTGAAAATTCTCTGCATCCAGAGTCTTAGTGTGCGGATTAAACGTTCGGCAATGGAACATTTTGTCTGCGGGTTGTTTGTATGGAAATAATCTATGCCTTGTGATTTCAGAAATGTAAATAAACCTTTATTATTTATCTCTCGCCCTTCATCACTTAAAAGTGTGTGACATCTTCGCTCTGTCGTTTTAAAAAGGTCTTTAAAAGCTTTGATACTGGTCTCGCCTTTCTTATCCTTGACGGGCCGAGTCCAGCAGTAACGACTAAACACATCTACGCATACGAGAACATAACGCATTCCTCCGTTTTTATCTGCAATACTCGAACAGTCCATCAGGTCACACTGCCAGCAAGCATCGATCGTGTCTGCATAAGTCATATTCCTTGGGAAGCGTTTCCTAGCGTATTTGTGTAGAGTATAGGCATCGTTTCCGCTCAGATAGTCGCCCACACTGTGTTTGTCGGCTTTACTAGCCTGCCATAACCTATCGGGTGTACTGAACACTGTTTAAACCTTGCGAACAATCGTTGCAAAGAAATTGGATGCTTCGCATTGCGAAGAAAAAGTTCGTATTACAAACAAAATAGTTCGCAACGCTTCGCAAGCTTACAAACTTTTTACGGCTTACAAACTAAATAGTTTGTAAGTTGCGAAGAAATACTTCGCATTTGCGAAGCAGCCAAATAGTTCGCAGCTTACAAACTATTTTGTTTGTAATACGAACTTTTTCTTCGCAAGGTTTTAACAGTGAAGCCGGCGGGGTGTCTCGTATCGGAGTAGATCTTCTCAAGCACGCCATTTGGTCCAGCTTGCGATGTTGTACGAGTCCCGCGACGCAACTCAAGGAAAAAATAGGTCACTTGCCAGAACTTCAACAACAAATAATTTTGCAATTTCATCAGGCATCAAAGTGTAAGGGGCCTACAGGACTTAGGTACCAGCTTGACTGGGTCTACCAATGCATTCTGATGCGAATCAAAAGCCCTGTCTTGTACAGACATATTAGACTTCAAAATATCCTTCCACTTCCAAGCCGATCCACTATAGCGAGGTACATGAAAAAGCTCCACCCTATGTATGGATATCAAGACAGCCTTTTCGAGGTTCTGAGCAGTAAATTATCAAATTTCAAGGAAGATGAAAGACATGCTATAGATACATAAATGAGTAAACAAAATTAAACATTTAACTGTACTTAGGAGCTTAGTATTAGTATTTTTAAATTTTTTTCCAGGTACCATTGTTATAGATGAGATGAAAATAACTGAAGGAGTTGAGTTTGACAAGGCACTTTTACACCATTGGGGTTTGGTCAATTTGGGGAAACACCCCCCCGAATCATTGAAGGGTGAGGTTGCCGACCATGCCCTTGTTGTAATGTTTCAACCTTTCAAAGGAAAGTGGCATCAATCCCTCGGCTGCTTTCTCTCGAAGGGAAATGTCAAAGGCGATATATTGGCAAAAATACTTTTGGAAGGCATAACTTTGTCTGAAGATGCTGTCTTAAAGGTAGACGCTATAATTTGTGATGGAGCCACTTGGAATAGGAAGATGTGGCAGGAATTTAACATTAGTGAAGAATCCTCAAGCTGTACTCACCCCTGTGAAGAAGGCCGCAGACTGTGGTTCCTCTCTGATTGGTCACACCTTTTGAAATGTATGAGGAATGCCTTGTGTCCTCTTCCTCCCAAATCCAAAAAGGCTGGGAAGAAAACAGCTCCTGAAAATAACATGGACGAAAATGAAGATGATATCATGAATTCCTTGATTGATGAAGTTCATGAGCATACTAATCAAACACAAAAATCTTACATCAATAAGGAGATGAATGAAAGTTTTTCCTTCTTTTCTGATTATTAATTCAGTTTTGAGTGCAGCTACGGGTATCAATGACACTTCTTTCCAGACCCCTGATGGTACTGTGAAGCGGAGACACTGGGTGGCACTCTGGCATGAGGAGGAAAAGCTAGAAAAAAAAACATCAGCTTAGGTATGTGCCTGACATTAGCCAGAAGCACATATTTCCCTCAGGCTTCCAAAGAATGAATTTTGCCATGGCTTACCAGGTAAAGTGTGGTACAGTAAACAATACTATTTACTTCCTACCCATTCTTTACATTCATCCTTAAATGTGATTCTCCAGTTCTTTGGAAATTCTACTGCAAAAGGGATGCAGTGGTACAGAGAGCAAAAACATGTATCACAACTCCAAGATTCTAAACCTACCCAGGACTTCATAGAAAAGATTGACAGGCTGGCTCATGCTATAAACTCAGGGGGCCCTAAAGGTGCTCTATGGAGTAATTCTGAAGAAGAAAAAGTAAGTGAAGAGAACTGAACTCCCTAAGCCACAAAGAAATAAATGAAAACTAAATTCAGAAATCAAACTTTTCAGGTCATTACAGACCCTATAAAATATCATAGAGAGTGCATCGCTCTTCCTGAACCAAACGGGAGGAGATGGTTTTACAGTGACCTAACTGATGTGGGACTGCATGTAACTCTGAACTCTACTTTGGAAATTTCAAAGTATCTAAGAGACAAAGTTGGATTCACCTATGTCATGACTAAAAGATTAAACCAAGACTGTCTAGAGGTGATTCTATATATGAAATATTACTTTTCCTTTTTGGTTCCACAAAATTAATGAAATTTTTGAAAACTACTTACCTTTATAAAATTGGGTGCTATGTTACTTCCAAATATAAAGTAACAAATAACTAGGAAGATGTACGCCAGACACCGTCTCTCGTAACAGGCTTCGCGATAGATCGCGAAAAACTGTTACGCTGCGACGGGCCTGCGTACATCTACCTAGGCCTGCGGCGCTGGCGAGCCTGCATGATTTAAGATTTACTCGTTTTAGCCAGGGGGCTGCCGCCCCCTGCACCCCCGCTTTTTTTTTTTTATTACGAGCCTGCATGGTTTAAGATTTACTCATTTAAGCCAGGCTGCCGCCCCCTGGACCCCCGCTTTTCTTTATTACGAGCCTGCATGATTTGAGATTTACTGTGTACTCATTCAAGCCAGGTGGCTGCCGCCCCCTGGACCCCCGCTTTTCTTTATTTAAAATAGGCCAGAGGGCTGCCGCCCCCTGGACCCCCGCTCGCCTCTTTTCATTATGTAACGAATTTTCCAACTTTTACGCGAAGGGCCCGAGCCCCAAAACACTTCTCCGCAGTGCCAAACAGACAAAATTTTTGCCCCAAGGATCGCATCTCGACAGATTACCCTGAAAACGACACCCAACATGTATTTTGACGAGTTTTCGTCCACATTTACCGCTGTAGCGGCTAAACAGTAAGAGATAGAGCAAAACGGTCGAAATTTTCGTCCAAACGAACGCAGCTCGCCGAGATACCCCTGAGGACACCATAAACTTTTGTAATATCTAAAATCTAATTTTTTTTAAAAGTATAAATCAATTTTTAGCAGGGTTAATTTTTGAGCTAGAGTGTTCATATTTGAACTCGTCCGAGCTTTTTAGGCCAAGAAGCTACAGTAAAAATTTCAGGTCGATATCTTGACTCGTTCTCGAGTTATCGTGCGAACAGACACACAGACAGACACACAGACAGACAAACAGACAGACAGACAGACAGACAGACAGACAGACAGACAGTCAGACAGACAGACAGACAGACAGACAGACACACGGACATTGAACTTTTTTAGCACTTCAGTGGCGTAATAGGCTTCGCTATCGCTCAGCCAATGAGTAAATCGTAAATTAGCACTCCAGTGGCGTAATAGGCTTCGCTATCGCTCAGCCAATGAGTAAATCTTAAATCATGCAGGCTCGTAACTAGGTAGATGTACGCCAGACACCGTCTCTCGTAACAGGCTTCGCGAAAGCTCGCGAAACACTGTTGCGCTGCGACGGGCCTACGTACATCTACCTAGGCCTGCGGCGCTGGCGAGCCTGAATGATTTAAGATATACTCATTTAAGCCAGGGGGCTGCCGCCCCTGGACCCCTGCTTTTTTTTATTACGAGCCTGCATGGTTTAAGATTTACTCATTTAAGCCAGGGGGCTGCCGCCCCCTGGACCCCCGCTTTTCTTTATTTAAAATAGGCCAGGGGGCTGCCGCCCCCTGGACCCCCGCTTTCATCTATTAAAAATAGGCCAGGGGGCTACCGCCCCCTGGACCCCCGCTTGACTTTTTACATTTTGTTATCAATTTTAAAATTTTTACGAGAAGGGGCCCAGCGCCCAAACCGTTCTCCGCGAAGCCAAACGGACAAAATTTTCACCCAGAAGGGACGCATCTCGACAAATTACCCTGGAAACGACACCCAGCATGCAGTTTGACGACTTTTCGTCCACATATTTCGCTGTAGTGGCTAAACAGTAAGAGATAGAGCATAACTGACAAAATTTTCGCCCGGAGGGTCGCATCTCGACAAATTACCCTGAAAACGACACCCAACATGCATTTTAACGACTTTTCGTCCTCATTTACCACTGTAGCGGCTACACAGTAAGAGATAGAGCAAAACGGACGAAATTTTCGCCCATGAGGTCGCAACTCGCCGAAATACCCCTTAGGACACCATAAAATTTTGTAATTTTTAAAATCTAGTTTTTTTAAAAAAAATATAAATCATTTTTTAGCAGGGTCAATTTTCGAGCTAGAGTGTTCATATTTGAACTCGTCCGAGCTTTTTAGGCCAAGAAGCTACAGTAAAAATTTCAGGTCGATATCTTAACTCGTTCTCGAGTTATCGTGCGAACAGACACACAGACACACAGACAGACAGACGGACACTGAACTTTTTTAGCACTCCAGTGGCGTAATAGGCTTCGCTATCGCTCAGCCAACTAGGTAGATGTACGCCAGACACCGTCTCTCGTAACAGGCTTCGCGATAGATCGCGAAACACTGTTACGCTGCGACGGGCCTGCGTACATTTACCTAGGCCTGCGGCGCTGGCGAGCCTGCATGAATTAAGATTTACTCGTTTTAGCCAGGGGGCTGCCGCCCCCTGGCCCCCTGCTTTTTTTTTATTACGAGCCTGCATGGTTTAAGATTTACTCATTTAAGCCAGGGGGCTGCCGCCCCCTGGACCCCCGCTTTTCTTTATTTAAAATAGGCCAGGGGGCTGCCTCCCCCTGGACCCCCGCTCGCATCTTTTAATTATCTAGCCAATTTTCCAATTTTTACGCGAAGGGCCCGATCCCCAAAACCCTTCTCCGCAGAGCCAAACAGGCAAAATTTTTGCCCCAAGGATCGCATCTTGACAGATTACCCTGAAAACGACACCCAACATGAATTTTGACGACTTTTCGTCCACATTTACTACTGTAGCGGCTAAACAGTAAGAGATAGAGCAAAACAGACGAAATTTTCGCCCAAAGGGTCGCAACTCGCCGAGATACCCCTTAGGACACCATAAAATTTTGTAATTTTTAAAATCTATTTTTTAAAAAAATATAAATTAATTTTTAGCAGGGTCAATTTTTGAGCTAGAGTGTTCATATTTGAACTCGTCCGAGCTTTTTAGGCCAAGAAACTACAGTAAAAATTTCAGGTCGATATCTTAACTCGTTCTCGAGTTATCGTGCGAACAGACACACAGACACACACACACACAGACAGACAGACAGACAGACAGACAGACGGACATTGAACTTTTTTAGCACTCCAGTGGCGTAATAGGCTTCGCTATCGCTCAGCCAATAAAGAACAGCGGGGGTCCAGGGGGCGGTAGCCCCCCGGCTTAAATGAGTAAATCTTACATCACTCAGGCTCACAACAAAGAATAGCTGGGGTCCCGGGGGCGGCAGCCCCCTGGCCGAAATGAGTAAATCTTAAATCATGCAGGCTCGTAACAAAGAAAAGCGGGGGTCCAGGGGGCGGCAGCCCCCTGGCTTACACTGTTAAAACCTTGCGAAGAAAAAGTTCGTATTACAAACGAAATAGTTTGTAAGCTGCGAAGTATTTGGCTGCTTCGCAATTGCGAAGAATTTCTTCGCAACTTACAAACTATTTAGTTTGTAATACGAACGTTTTCGTAAAAAGTTTGTAAGCTTGCGAAGCGTTGCGAACTATTTTGTTTGTAATACAAACTTTTTATTCGCAATGCGAAGCATCCAATTTCTTTGCAACGATTGTTCGCAAGGTTTAAACAGTGTAAATGAGTAAATCTTAAATTAAACAGTGTAAATGAGTAAATCTTAAAAAATCATGCAGGCTCGCCAGCGCCGCAGGCCTAGGTAGATGTACGCAGGCTCGTCGCGTAACAGTGTTTCGCGAGATATCGCGAAGCCTGTTACGAGAGACGGTGTCTGGCGTACATTTACCTAGTATATTCCGGCCGCTAGCGCCGAACTCTTGAAGATGTAAGTACTGTGGACAAAGTGTTAATAAAATATACGGTGTTTGTTATAGGAGCATGTCGTTTTCGCCGGTTGTCGACTTCTTTTGATATCATGGGGTGGCGCGTTTCTAACCTCAACTCTCTCGACTCAAACCTTCGTTTAGCAGCCCCTTCTTGAAGAAATAAAATATATTTTAAGCCCATTCTATTTCAGGAACTTTTAGGGGAACAATCATTTGACAGTCCTGACGAGGAGGAGTATCAGGCAGAAGCAGCCAGGAAACGAAAGGATCGTCCTGGAACACCAACCTATAGAAAACGAATTAGAAATGAGCTTTCTAAAAATGAAGTGTAAAAGTAAAGTGCTAAAACTTTTCAAGACGGCTGCAGGGAGTAGGAGGGGAGTGGCAGCGAGCTAGGCTGGACGCTGCTGTATGCTCGCACGCACGGGCCTGCCCCCTCCACCGCGCGGGCAGCGCGCCGGCAGAGAGTGGGGGAGCCGGGCCGCGCCGCTAGGAGGGCGGGCTGCTGCGAGGCGTTGTCCAAACCGCCGTTAATCGTACGCATTGCGCTGCCGGGCCACAGGAGGGGGCCTATGCTATACGGCATTTCTTGCTGAATCCAACGCTACCAAGCACTTGTGTGAAATCAGCTCAATGACGGAGTCTACAGCCCTTCAACCAGAGGTAAGAAACGGTACCGCCCGGTACCAACAATCCGGGACTTCTCGAATGCGGTCCGGTCCCGGTCCCGGTCCGGTACTGACCGCACTGGCACCGGAGTGCCGGCCGGGACTGGGGGATCGGTGCGCGGTGCGCACGGCGCGCGCGCTCTCGTCGCCCTCTCTCTCTCGCTCTCCCTTTCATGTGTCGTTACAGAAATGTTGCCTACCTACTAGGCGCGCGCGTTGCCTATGTACTAGGCGCGCGCACCCGCGCGCGCGTGTGTGTGTGTGGGGGCGGGGGCGGGAGATTTGAGGTAATTGGAGCGAAAAAACAAAATAATAAATTTGCGTAAACTATTTGTGTAAGTATTATATACATGTATACTTTTGCAACAAAATTATACTTTAACTTCTATATATTAACTATATAGCTATACACTAGGTAGATGTACGCCAGACACCGTCTCTCGTAACAGGCTTCGCGAAAGCTCGCGAAACACTGTTGCGCTGCGACGGGCCTACGTACATCTACCTAGGCCTGCGGCGCTGGCGAGCCTGAATGATTTAAGATATACTCATTTAAGCCAGGGGGCTGCCGCCCCCTGGACCCCCGCTTTTCCTTATTACGAGCCTGAATGATTTAAAATTTACTCATTTAAGCCAGGGGGCTGCCGCCCCCTGGACCCCCGCTTTTATCTATTAAAAATAGGCCAGGGGCTACCGCCCCCTGCACCCCCGCTTGCCTTTTTACATTTTGTTATCAATTTTCCAATTTGTACGAGCAGGGGCCGAGCGCCCAAACCGTTCTCCGCGAAGCCAAACGGACAAACTTTTCACCCAGAAGGGTCGCATCTCGACAAATTACCCTGGAAACGACACCCAGCATTTATTTTGACGACTTTTCATCCACATTTATCGCTGTAGCGGCTAAACAGTACGAGATAGAGCAAAACTGACGAAATTTTCGCCCAGAGGGTCGCATCTCGACAAATTACCCTGAAAACGACACCCAACATGCATTTTGACGACTTTTCGTCCACACTTACCGCTGTAGCGGCTAAACAGTAACAGATAGAGCAAAACGGACGAAATTTTCGCCCATAGGGTCGCAACTCTCCGAGATACCCCTTAGGACACCATAAAATTTTGTAATTTTTAAAATCTAATTTTTTTAAAAAAAACATAAATCAATTTTTAGCAGGGTCAATTTTTGAGCCAGAGTGTTCATATTTGAACTCGTCCGAGCTTTTTAGGCCAAGAAGCTACAGTAAAAATTTCAGGTCGATATCTTAACTCGTTCTCGAGTTATCGTGCGAACAGACACACAGACACACAGACACACAGACACACAGACACACAGACACACAGACACACAGACAGGAAGACAGACAGACACACAGACAGACAGACGGACATTGAACTTTTTTAGCACTCCAGTGGCGTAATAGGCTTCGCTATCGCTCAGCCAATAACTGAGAAAACTTACAGGTATAAATATTTAGATATGTCACTGTTTCAAACAAAAACTTTAACAAGAACGAACTCAAAATGGAGAATTCATTTTAGAAGATCAGAGTTAGAGTGTACTAAAAGAATGTCGCTTGCAGTATTGGGGTTAAGGGTGAGCCGTTTCTGCCGGAACACATGGCCTGCTTCACTGAACTCTCGTTCTGCGGATGCACTGGTAGCAGGAATAACGAGCAATTGCAAGGCCAAACGGTACAGCCGAGGAAAGCGCTCTCTCTGGAAAAAGAAAATTCTTTTGCTTTTGAACATTTTAATTCTGGACAATACCTATCTTTTACCAATAAATTTTACCCGCTGTTTCCACCAGTCACGGATATCTGAATCATTTCCAATAGGTTCACGGAGATACCGGTCCAATTCATCCTCTACACTGCGCTCATCCTCCTCTTCTTCCAAGTATTTCCGGTACACCTCTGGCAGCTTAGGCCGTCTGGGCGGAGATGGTGCAGGTGCAGGAGCAGCACGTTCATTATCATCCAGCCCCTGAAGCTGTCGTCTTATTTCTGCATGTACCTAAAAGCACTAAACTATGTGAACTTTAAAAAATATTATTATTTAGCGAAAAGTAGAGAAAACGGATAAACGACGTTTAACAAAGCTGTGTTACATTGGCAAGAATAATTAAAAGGGCCAGGGGAAGTGTAAAAGAACGGCTAAAAACCTCAAGTCTCTCTTTCGTGCGTCATCATACGTAGTTTGCGGGATGATGGTCATAAAAAGTTTGCCAGTTTGTGGCGCATGTCACACTTAAAAACTCTCTCCAGTTGTCGAGTAATTCGTCCTTTTAGACTAGGTAGATGTACGCCAGACACCGTCTCTCGTAACAGGCTTCGCGATAGATCGCAAAACACTGTTACGCTGCGACAGGCCTGCGTACATCTACCTAGGCCTGCGGCGCTGGCGAGCCTGCATGATTTAAGATTTACTCGTTTTAGCACCCCCGCTTTTTTTTTTTATTACGAGCCTGCATGGTTTAAGATTTACTCATTTAGGCCAGGGGGCTGCCGCCCCCTGGACCCCCGCTTTTCTTTATTACAATCCTGCATGATTTGAGATTTACTCATTTAAGCCAGGGGGCTGCCGCCCCCTGGACCCCCGCTCGCATCTTTTAATTATGTAGCCAATTCTCCAATTTTTACGCGAAGGGCCCGAGCCCCAGAACCCTTCTCCGCAGAGCCAAACAGGAAAAATTTTTGCCCCAAGGATCGCATCTTGACAGATTACCCTGAAAACGACACCCAACATGCATTTTGACGACTTTTCGTCCACATTTACTACTGTAGCGGCTAAACAGTAAGAGATAGAGCAAAACAGACGAAATTTTCGCCCAAAGGGTCGCAACTCGCCGAGATACCCCTTAGGACACCATACAATTTTGTAATTTATAAAATCTATTTTAAAAAAAAATATAAATTAATTTTTAGCAGGGTCAATTTTTGAGCTAGAGTGTTCATATTTGAACTCGTCCGAGCTTTTTAGGCCAAGAAACTACAGTAAAAATTTCAGGTCGATACCTTAACTCGTTCTCGAGTTATCGTGCGAACAGACACACAGACACACAGACACACACACAGACAGACAGACAGACAGACAGACGGACATTGAACTTTTTTAGCACTCCAGTGGCGTAATAGGCTTCGCTATCGCTCAGCCAAACAGAAATAAGTTCATCCTGGCTTGGTTGTTGGCAGTGGTCAATCAAGGCTGCCCTGGACAAGACTACATGCTGAAGGGTGGGGGTTTTGTCCGCCTGGAGTTTTACGGACTCAACATTACTAGGTAGATGTACGCCAGACACCGTCTCTCGTAACAGGCTTCGCGATAGATCGCGAAACACTGTTACGCTGCGACGGGCCTGCGTACATCTACCTAGGCCTGCGGCGCTGGCGAGCCTGCATGATTTAAGATTTACTCGATTTAGCCAGGGGGCTACCGCCCCCCCGCTTTTCTTTATTTAAAATAGGCCAGGGGGCTGCCGCCCCCTGCACCCCCGCTCGCCTCTTTTTATTATGTAACCAATTTTCAAATTTTTACCGGAAGGGCCCGAGCCCCAAAACCCTTTTCCGCAGAGCCAAACAGACAGAAATTTTCCCGCAATTATTGCATCTCGACAGATTACCATAAATCAATTTTTAGCAGGGTCAATTTTTGAGCTAGAGTGTTCATATTCGAACTTGTCCGAGCTTTTTAGACCAAGAAGCTACAAAAAAAATTTCAGGTCGATATCCTTACTCGTTCTCGAGTTATCGTGCGAACAGACACACAGACACACAGACACACAGACAGACAGACAGACAGACGGACATTGAACTTTTTTAGCACTCCAGTGGCGTAATAGGCTTCGCTATCGCTCAGCCAAAAAGGCGTGAGAAGGTCTGTGAGGAGCAGAAGAGTGTCCTTCCGCACGTCTTTTAGCCTAGCCGACTCACCGCGCGATTCCAAAGCAACAGAAAGCTAAAAGACACAAACAAACAAACAAAACCCCCTTCATAAACTAGGTAGATGTACGCCAGACACCGTCTCTCGTAACAGGCTTCGCGATAGATCGCGAAACACTGTTACGCTGCGACGGGCCTGCGTACATCTACCTAGGCCTGCGGCGCTGGCGAGCCTGCATGATTTAAGATTCACTCGTTTTAGCCAAGGGGCTGCCGCCCCCTGGACCCCCGCTATTTATTACGAGTTTGCATGGTTTAAGATTTACTCATTTAAGCCAGGGGGCTGCCGCCCCCTGGACCCCCGCTTTTCTTTATTACGAGCCTGCATGATTTGAGATTTACTCATTTAAGCCAGGGGGCTGCCGCCCCCTGGACCCCCGCTTTTCTTTATTTAAAATAGGCCAAGGGGTTGCCACCCCCTGGACCCCCGCTCGCCTCTTTTCATTATGTAACCAATTTTCCAATTTTTACGCGAAGGGCCCGAGCCGCAAAACCCTTCTCCGCAGAGCCAAACAGACAAAATTTTTGCCCCAAGGATCGCATCTCGACAGATTACCCTGAAAACGACACCCAACATGTATTTTGACGACTTTTCGTCCACATTTACCGCTGTAGCGGCTAAACAGTAAGAGATAGAGCAAAACGGTCGAAATTTTCGCCCAAAGGGTCGCAACTCGCCGAGATACCCCTTAGGACACCATAAAATTTTGTAATATTTAAAATCCAATTTTTTAAAAAAATATAAATCAATTTTTAGCAGGGTTAATTTTTGAGCTAGAGTGTTCATATTTGAACTCGTCCGAGCTTTTTAGGCCAAGAAGCTACAGTAAAAATTTCAGGTCGATATCTTGACTCGTTCTCGAGTTATCGTGCGAACAGACAGACAGACAGACACACAGACAGACAGACGGACATTGAACTTTTTTAGCACTCCAGTGGCGTAATAGGCTTCGCTATCGCTCAGCCAAAAATAAAACAAAAATAAATATCTTAGAAATGGCTAACCGTTTTAATGGTGAAGTCTCTCGGTAAACGTAATTGGCTGAGCGATAGCGAAGCCTATTACGCCACTGAAGTGCTAAAAAAGTTCAATGTCCGTCTGTCTGTCTGTCTGTCTGTCTGTCTGTCTGTCTGTGTGTCTGTGTGTCTGTGTGTCTGTTCGCACGTAACTCGAGAACGAGTCAAGATATCGACCTGAAATTTTTATTGTAGCTTCTTAGCCCAAAAAGCTCGGACGAGTTCGAATATGAACTCTCTAGCTCAAAAATTGACCCTGCTAAAAATTGATTTATATTTTTTTAAAAAATTAGATTTTAAATATTACAAAATTTTATGGTGTCCGAAGGGGTATCTCGGCGAGTTGCGACCCTTCGGGCGAAAAGTTCGTCCGTTTTGCTCTATCTCTTACTGTTTAGCCGCTACAGCGGTAAATGTGGACGAAAAGTCGTCAAAATGCATGTTGGGTGTCGTTTTTAGGGTAATTAGTCGAGATGCGACCCTTTGAGCGAAAATTGTGTCCGTTTGGCTCTACGGAGAACGGTTTGGGCGCTCGTCCACTTTTCGTAAAACTTGGAAAATCGGTAACATAATTTAAAGAGGCGAGCGGAGGTCCTGGGGGCGGCAGCCCCCTGGCCTATTTTTTATAAATAAAAACGGGGGTCCAGGGGGCGGTAGCCCCCTGGCTTACATGAGTAAATCTTAAATGATGCAGGCTCGTAAGAAAGAACAGCGGGGGTCCAGGGGGCGGCAGCCCCCTGGCTTAAATGAGATAATCTTAAATCGTGCAGGCTCGTAATAAAGAAAAGCGGGGTCTGGATTAAATGAGTAAATCTTAAATCATGCAGGTTTACCAGCGCCGCAGGCCTAGGTAGATGTACGCAGGCCTGTCGCAGCGTAACAGTGTTTCGCGAGCTATCGCGAAGCCTGTTACGAGAGACGGTGTCTGGCGTACATCTACCTAGTAGGGATACGGTCTAAAACCGGAATAAGAAATTTGATATTTGCACACTCTACTATATTCAGGCGCGGATCCAGCCGCTACCTGTGAGTAGGGGTGGGGTGGGGTGGGGGGCACTATTGCATACAGTACCAAGCAGGCGGCCAGTAGGGGCACGCGATCTTAGGAAGGGACGGTTCCATGGGGCAAAACTGAAGAGTGGGAGGCGGTCACACCCCTAGCTTTCCGGATCCGCACCTGTCTATACTTGATATGCAGATTTGAAATACTTGCCTCATCATAAACTTTGAGAATCGACTCAAACATTGCAAGTGAGGTGTTCCACCTCACCTCCATTTCCTGTTTGAGTGTTGATTTAAGCTGCTTGCTTAAGCTTGAACTCTTCACGTACGTGACTAATGACTTACACTGGCTGTGAATGTAACCATACTGCAGGGGAAAGAATTCTTTCTGCCACTGACACTCTAGATTTGCAGCCAGAGGGCTATCAGTCACATCTGAGGCGATGGTGACCTTGCCACAGCGACCCAGCCAAGTCTGCCCCCTTGTGACGGGACATCAATTTTTCTATTGGTCGCAGGGCCTTTACCAGATCATCCACCATTTCAGTGTCAATCCCACCAATCTAAAACTCTTCAGACACTCGCTTCAGAAGTTTTGTGATCTAGAATTGTAATAATAATAATAATAATAATAATAATAATAATAATAATAATAATAATAATAATAATAACTAGGTAGATGTACGCCAGACACCGTCTCCCGTAACAGGCTTCGCGATAGATCGCGAAACACTGTTACGCTGCGACGGGCCTGCGTACATCTACCTAGGCCTGCGGCGCTGGCAAGCCTGCATGATTTAAGATTTACTCTTTTTAGGCAGGGGGCTGCCGCCCCCTGCACCCCCGCTTTTTCTTTATTACGATCCTGCATGGTTTAAGATTTACTCATTTAAGCCAGGGGGCTGCCACCCCCTGGACTCCCGCTTTTCTTTATTACGAGCCTGCATGATTTGAGATTAACTCATTTAAGCCAGGGGGCTGCCGCCCCCTGGACCCCCGCTTTTCTTTATTACGAGCCTGCATGATTTGAGATTTACTCATTAAGGCCAGGGGGCTGCCGCCCTTGGACCCCCGCTTTAATTCATTTAAAATAGGCCAGGGGGCTGCCGCCCCCTGGACCCCCGCTCGCCTCTTTTCATTATGTAACCAATTTTCCAATTTTTACGCGAAGGGCCCGAGCCCCAAACCCCTTCTCCGCAGAGCCAAACAGACAAAATTTTTGCCCCAAGGATCGCATCTCGACAGATTACCCTGAAAACGACACCCAACATGTATTTTGACGACTTTTCGTCCACATTTACCGCTGTAGCGGCTAAACAGTAAGAGCAAAACGGTCGCAATTTTCGTCCAAAGGGACGCAACTCGACGAGATACCCCTTAGGACACTATGAAATTTTGTAATATTTAAAATCTAGTTTTTTTTAAAAAATATAAATCAATTTTTAGCAGGGTTAATATTTGAGCTAGAGTGTTCATATTTGAACTCGTCCGAGCTTTTTAGGCCAAGAAGCTACGGTATAATTTTCAGGTCGATATCTTGACTCGTTCTCGAGTTATCGTGCGAACAGACACACACACAGACAGACAGACAGACAGACAGACAGACACACAGACAGACAGACAGACAGACAGACAGACAGACAGACAGACAGACACACGGACATTGAACTTTTTTAGCACTCCAGTGGCGTAATAGGCTTCGCTATCGCTCAGCCAATAATACTTACTAGGTAGATGTACGCCAGACCCCGTCTCTCGTAACAGGCTTCGCGATAGATCGCGAAACACTGTTACGCTGCAACGGGCCTGCGTACATCTACCTAGGCCTGCGGCGCTGGCAAGCCTGCATGATTTAAGATTTACTCGTTTTAGCCAGGGGGCTGCCGCCCCCTGGACCCCCGCTTTTTTTTTCTTCTTTTACGAGCCTGCATGGTTAAAGATTTACTCATTTAAGCCAGGGGGCTGCCGCCCCCTGGACCCCCGCTTTTCTTTACTACGAGCCTGCATGATTTGAGATTTACTCATTTAAGCCAGGGGGCTGCCGCCCCCTGGACCCCCGCTTTTCTTTATTTAAGATAGGCTATGTAACCAATTTTCCAATTTTTACGCGAAGGGCCCGAGCCCCAAAACCCTTTTCCGCAGAGCCAAACAGACAAAATTTTTGCCCCAAGGATCGCATCTCGACAGATTACCCTGAAAACGACACCCAACATGTATTTTGACGACTTTTCGTCCACATCTACCGCTGTAGCGGCTAAACAGTTAGATATAGAGCAAAACGGTCGAAATTTTCGTCCAAAGGGTCGCAACTCGCCGAGATCCCCCTTAGGACACCATAAAATTTTGTAATATTTAAAATCCATTTTTTTTTAAATATAAATCAATTTTTAGCAGGGTTAATTTTTGAGCTAGAGTGTTCATATTTGAACTCGTCCGAGCTTTTTAGGCCAAGAAGCTACAGTAAAAATTTCAGGTCGATATCTTGACTCGTTCTCGAGTTATCGTGCGAACAGACACACAGACAGACGGACAGACAGACAGACACACAGACAGACACACGGACATTGAACTTTTTTAGCACTCCAGTGGCGTAATAGGCTTCGCTATCGCTCAGCCAATAATACCTCATAATACCCATAATACATCATAATACCCATAATACATCATAATACTTCATAATACCTCATAATACTTCACTAGGTAGATGTACGCCAGACACCGTCTCCCGTAACAGGCTTCGCGATAGATCGCGAAACACTGTTACGCTGCGACGGGCCTGCGTACATCTACCTAGGCCTGCGGCGCTGGCAAGCCTGCATGATTTAAGATTTACTCTTTTTAGGCAGGGGGCTGCCGCCCCCTGCACCCCCGCTTTTTCTTTATTACGATCCTGCATGGTTTAAGATTTACTCATTTAGGCCAGGGGGCTGCCGCCCCCTGGACTCCCGCTTTTCTTTATTACGAGCCTGCATGATTTGAGATTTACTCATTTAAGCCAGGGGGCTGCCACCCCCTGGACTCCCGCTTTTCTTTATTACGAGCCTGCATGATTTGAGATTAACTCATTCAAGCCAGGGGGCTGCCGCCCCCTGGACCCCCGCTTTTCTTTATTACGAGCCTGCATGATTTGAGATTTGCTTATTTAGGCCAGGGGGCTGCCGCCCCCTGGACCCCCGCTTTAATTCATTTAAAATAGGCCAGGGGGCTGCCGCCCCCTGGACCCCCGCTCGCCTCTTTTCATTATGTAACCAATTTTCCAATTTTTACGCGAAGGGCCCGAGCCCCAAACCCCTTCTCCGCAGAGCCAAACAGGCAAAATTTTTGCCCCAAGGATCGCATCTCGACAGATTATCCTGAAAACGACACCCAACATGTATTTTGACGACTTTTCGTCCACATCTACCGCTGTAGCGGCTAAACAGTAAGAGATAGAGCAAAACGGTCGAAATTTTCGCCCAAAGGGTCGCAACTCGCCGAGATACCCCTTAGGACACTATGAAATTTTGTTATATTTAAAATCTAGTTTTTTTTTAAAATATAAATCAATTTTTAGCAGGGTTAATATTTGAGCTAGAGTGTTCATATTTGAACTCGTCCGAGCTTTTTAGGCCAAGAAGCTACAGTAAAAATTTCAGGTCGATATCTTGACTCGTTCTCGAGTTATCGTGCGAACAGACACACAGACAGACAGACAGACAGACAGACAGACAGACGGACATTGAACTTTTTTAGCACTCCAGTGGCGTAATAGGCTTCGCTATCGCTCAGCCAATTACAGTCCAACTGACAACCTGGATGACGATTGCCAGGATTTTTACCTAGTGTTCAGGCCTCCAAAGTGCAATTCCGAATTTTCTTTTGCAGCAATTTTTTGTAAACATCAGGCGTATGGCAGCCCCATATCCCCACCCAGATGCAAAACTTTTTGCTCAGCTGCATAGGCTGCTGTCTGTTTACTCCCTGGTCTCGCCTCCTAAAGAAGGCAATGTAAGTGGAGTAAGCAATGTTGAGGCTCTCATTAATGCAAAGGACAGGGCTGGTGAAAAATTGTCTGAAAGACAAAAAGAATTTGACAGCATTTTGGATGCAATCTTGGAATATGGTATAGTACACTGAATGAAATACTCACTGAAATTTAACTTTTATGCAACCTTGTCGTAGTTATGGAATAAATGTGTATGTCTCCTATGTCACCCGTAGGTTGCCATCTTGATCAGTTTCCCCTACCTGTTCAGGAGGAACATAATTATGATAAATCAACAACGGAGAAGTACCTGATTAGTTTCATGGCTGGATTTACTTGCTTCAGACAAAAAAAGCTGGCAAAGGACTGTGAGGACTGCATCAAAACCTTAACTAAAGATAGGGAAGAGACCAGTGAAACTGATTCCTAGACTTTGATGAAAGAAATTCATGGGGGTTATTCCTTACCTTCTGACAGCTTAGTGGCCCTGATATCTGCAATAGAATTTGCAGTGTGTGATGCAGTTTCAAATTCAGGTGTCCACGAAGATATGATTTTCACTACCTTAAAATATCTCCAGATTGATGTGTCCTGTTTCGTTGGTTGCATTGAACACCGTCAGGTTCTTACCAAGGCTTTGGTTAAGTATTATCTTTTCACAAGAATGTTCTTTGCTGGAGATATGAAGAATGCTGAGACGGCAAGAAAAAAGGAAAGGAGTAAGCAGCTTGCTAAGCAGTCCAAAGTGTAATATTGTATACCTCTTTTACTCAAGGTTATTTGTGTAGGTTATATAGTTTATTACCTGTTTCTTTTGGTTCCTGTTGATGTTTTCAGTTTTATTGTGGTTTTGAACCAAGTATTCTTTCATATAAAACGTACTTTGCTACCGACAATATTTACAAGTATATATATATATATATATATATATATATATATATATATATATATATATATATATATATATATATATATATATATATGTTTTGAAATTAATATAGACTTCGAAGGATGAACCGATCAGCTGGACAGGCGATAGTCTGCTTGACAGCTGACTGGTCGATCCTTCCTAACAGAAACCAATCTACATTTCTTCTTCAATTGACCCTCCGATCTTCGGTACAGAACAATTATTTAATTCTTGTACGGCACTGAAAATGATAACGAGATATGCTTCATTGTGGGGGCACCTTTAGGCTATCAGCTGGGGCCGGCGAACGCCAAACAGCTGATGTCTCGCTACTTACTGTTAACATTAATATTATTAATTTCTTAGCCAATATTCTCAAAATTATGTAGTCACTGTACATTAACGGCGTTAAAATTCTAAAGAAAACGCTGCACGTGAATTTATTAGCGAACTAAACAGCTGTGGGCAGCTGCGTGTGGTGCGGCAGACGCCGGAAGACGCGCAGCCGACGGGGGAGCGAGCGAGGCACTATCCTGGGAGGTAGGCAACCCGCGGCCGGGCGGGTGGGGACGCGCGGCGGTAGTCAGAAGCGAGCGGCTTTGATGTGGGAGTGCGCAGTCCTGTATACCCTCTTTAGTTCAAGAGCACACCTAATCAGTTTCATTGTCAGGCTGAAACCTTTAAGGCTCTCCACCAGTACCTTGGACTAAGCGCCAGAACATTTGGTGACCACACATGAAAGAGTAATTATGGATTTTACTTTTCTGTCAAATTTATCCAAACTTTTCGGTGTATAAGCCTAAATTTTCTCTCCGTGCACTGACCAGGCAGTGGGCTGATACCGAGCTGATACTCTGACCAGGGCAAGGGAAGTGGGGTATTGTATATGACTATATATGGACCGTAGAGGTGCCTTGTAGATAGTCACTGCACCGCCTATCCATGTCTTTCAGATGGCACCGTAGCGCCCTTAGTAAGCAGAAGGTCTGGAGTTCAAATACCGTTCCACGTGTCCTTTTTTTCTGCAAATTACGTAGGCCAATACCAAGCTATAGAGTACCAAATACACTTTTAAACATTAATACGATATTCGGGTACTAATTAAAACCGCGGGTAGCACAGGGGCGCTCAGGAGGAGCGTATACTGTATATGGTCTTGTATATAACCATATATTAGGCCACATATATTATATATGAGACGATATATAGGACCATATATAAGGCCATAGACATTATATACAGGACCATATATAATCCCATATACAAGGCACCATATACAGCGCATATAAAGTCTATATAGAGACTATATACAAGCTCCCAAGTACCTGGGCAATGGGTAGGGCTCGGATCTGCTGCCGTGTCTGCTGCTGATTCGCTCGACACGAAAAGCTCAATCGGCCTCTTCTGCTCTTTGACAAAATGTAAATAACGCTGTATTAATGCCTGTTGATACATTTTCCATTTGTCACTATCTTCTGTGCTCTTCGCTAGAATTTTTGATATGTCACTATCGAGATCGGATGCCACATCGCTATTCGTGCGCCCGATCGGTTTATCCTGCAGGCGAAAATAACTATCGTGTGGCACTAATACCAAATGTTTAACGTGTTCCAGGTTGTTCTGCATCTTGGCTGTGGGATCGTCACTTCTTGCCAAGTAGGAGATTGCTGAGAAGGGGTGCGACCACTCTCAGAAGTAGAGTATTGAAAAATCCGCCCCCGCGCTGGACAAGTATTTGTTTCTTCTTCTGCCAGGGTTCGCCCCGTTTAGCTAACCGACGCAAAAGCGTCTTATATTTTGACAATTTCTTTTTGTCGATAGGAGACAGTGGGACGTTTCCCGCGAGAGTATTATCACACGGTTTACAGATGGAATAAATAAGCGATCGGTCGGCGTCTTTCAAAACTGTCTTTCTTGTTCGCGGTTTCAACACCGCTAATAATCTTAACAACTCCTTTCTGTTTTCGCAGGTTCCGGGCCTAGCAGCCAAAGTCTTGCTGCCTGAGGTCCTCTCTCGACAAGGACTTGCTGCGTTATGAACGTTTCACTTCAGTATCATGTCATTTTTATACTTTCCCTTCGGTATGTATATAACCGTGGTTTCGTCTGGCAAGATCGATGTTCTTAACCTCAAATGATCTTGCTGACGTACGTGAAAGTCAAAGAGAAGGTAACTATGGCCTTCTCTCGTCGCGTCTAATCAGGCCTCCATAAGCGCTCTCCAATGCAACGGATCGATTTGCATAACGAAACTACAAACTTGAGCCAGATCGCGAGCTGTCTTCATTAAAATGCAGTAATGCGATTGTAAACTCATTTCTCTCGTGTTTTGGGGGAAAATGCATTGCGAGAGGAGCCAAAAACTCAAATTACGATGGTGAGAGCCTTTAATAGCGAGCTTCAGAAACTGAGGATCATCTAGTACGTCCATGAAATCGTCGCAAATTAAAAGCTTTGGCCCCTCATTGGATGGAAACTGGTCGAGGTTAGGTACTCCGTCCACAGAACGAACTTTTTCGTCGCTATCTGATAATTCCTGATAGCAAGGCTGCCATTCCATAAAATGCCATATTATTTCGTCAAACTTTACATCGAAAAGCTTCGCTCGCGCTGTAACTATCTTTATCATGAGCGTTGTCTTGCCGGCCCCAGACCCGCCGACAAGTAGGGTGATAGCGGGGTGACGAAATCTAATATCCATCCTCCCTGTCTGACTGTCCGAACGTGAATGTGGTAGAAATGTCACTGTTTCATTTATTTAATCTCCGTTTCAGGTCACGACCATCAACAGGTCGTCTGCGCGATGTTTTGGTCTCGTCTGCTGGCGGCGCTACGCAAGTCTGCCACCAGATGGCAGCACTCTGCAGTGTCGAGTATGAGACTGTAGGTCTATATCAGGATTCACATTCGTAATTCTCATTTATTGTTGCAAAACACAAAAAAAAAAATCACAGCGCAGGGTTTACATTCATCCAACTAATTTTGCTCTGCGAGATCATCTAACGCTAACAGACAATCATAATCGTCATCATCAAATATCTGGCCATCAAAGCCGCAAGGAACCGTTAATCTCTCTAGTCTACGTCTTTTAGTTAGACAAACTCTCCAAATCTTGCTGGACGGTCTGGTTACAATTACGATGGTACTTTGATACTCTTGCTATCTGTGCGGGAATGTTGACAACTGTTCTTTCAGATTCACCTCGAATCATCGACCTTAGGTTTTCAAAAGTTACAGTGTTTGAACATGAACTGTTAATACTAATCCCTCTTACCTTAACGATTGTTTTAATGTGGTGCAAGTCGCCCCCCACAGCAACTTTAAAAGCATAGTTTTTTGCACCCGCAGCCAAAAAGTGCGTCGCTACTGAGCCAGGCCCAAAGTCATCCCTCAGCTGATCTGACGGACAGCCTAGATATTCTCCAAGTGGTGGTTCTGGATGTCCAGGTTTTGAGATGAAACAGATCGACGCATCCGTGCAACAACGGCGGATCGGTGAAGGACGCGTGAACAAAGGCGGATCTGTGGAGGACGCGTGAACAAGGGCGGATCTGTGGAGGACGCGTGAACAAAGGCGGATCTGTGAAGGACGCGTGAACAAAGGCGGATCTGCTTAAAGACGATTCTGAGATATTAAAGAAATGAACTTCAAATGACTCTCACAATTCACAGGGAGGTCGTATTTAACTTTTCTCAATCTCATTTTAATCCCCGCAAAATTATGAACATCTTTTGTAAAGGAAACATTTTGTGAAGATATCTAGTTCGGAAGTTATACTCACGATGATTCCTAAATGACGACAATAAAATGACAACGGCGGGTACTTTTATTATTGTGATGCCGCATTGCAAGAAAATGTCGATAAGAACGCCCGTCAACGGTTACATGTGGGGCGGCGAGACCTCCTTCATAAGCGCGCCGGGAGGGTAGGCATTACACTTCATGCCATACAAGTGAGTATGGGGGGTTGCCTACTCTCCACTCTCGTAGACAAGCAGAACGTCTCCTCGGCCCGGCCCGCCCCGCCAGCCGCACCATGGTGCACCTCCAGGGTCATGTCATGACCCTTGAGCACCACAGGGTGGGGTGGGGCAGAGGGGAAGAGGCATGGTAAAGAGGCTTGTTGCGACACCACCACATTTTCGGCGCTGCTGCAGTACGCCTCCTCGCCATTCCTCACCCCAGCCTCAAGGGTCGTATCGTGGTGCTCGAGGACCGCGCCGCGCCCGGACCGCCGCGCCTCCGTGCACCACCAGGGTCATCTGGTGGTGCTGGAGGATCGCGCCGCGCCCGGCCCGCCGCGCCTCCGTGCACCTCCAGGGTCATCTGGTGGTGCTGGAGGATTGCGCCGCCCCCAGCCCGCCCCGCCTGCGTGCACCTCCAGGGTCATCTGGTGGTGCTCGAGGATCGCGCCGCGCCCGGCCTGCCGCGCCTTCGTGCACCTCCAGGGTCATCTGGTGGTGCTGGAGGATCGCGCCCAACCTGGCCCGCCGCGCCTCCGTGCACCTCCAGGGTCACCTTCTCGACCTAACTCGGCAAGCCTTTGGCTGCGCGATTTTTTCGACGCATCAAGCTTTCGCTTCCCTTTTATCATTTTTACACATTTGTTCTAGTCACTGACACGGAGCTAGGCTAGGCTGAGATGCTGAGACGGGGTTTGGCCTCACTCTCCGCACGACGCCGCACTGATGCCGCTCCTTCCCTACCGGCGAGCGAGTGCTGGTGCCGGTGGCGTAGGTACATCCGCCGTTGTTGCAAGGCGAAACTGCGCGGTCGTGGAGATACGCCGTTGCTGCAGGCCGTAATCGCGCGGTCGTGTAGATACGCCTTTTGGTTTTTCAATAAAACAATGGGTTTAAGATTTTTTTCCGATTTTTTCGTGAGTACGGTTGGAAAGAGGAGGTTTCAATTAACAATTTGGTATAAAAATCTCAAAAACCTCAAAATGTTGGTTACGCCCTTGTTCACGCGTCCTTCACAGATCCGCCTTTGTTCACGCATCCTCCACAGATCCGCCCTTGTTCGCGCGTCCTCCACAGATCCGCCTTTGTTCACGCGTCCTTCACTATTAAAAATCGCTGTCATATGACGAAATTCCGTCTGATAACGGTGTTGTTATTAGACGAGGTGGTTGTTTCAGAACAGACTTCATATCTGAATAAAAACAATAATATGCGGTTGTTGGTTAACAGTTTTTGGGTTGCTAATTTTTTTACCTATATATTATTGTTTTCGAACAAAATTATGTTTGACAAACAACACCAGTCCTTAGCAAATGGTTCGACAAGAAAGTTGTTCTAAGACAGCAAATGTTGTTGATTGACATCTAACTTTCACGTAAAGTCCCAACAAATTTGCTGTTCTCAAACAGTTTTTACTGTTTTTGAACAGGTACGTTGTCATTTGACAGGGAAGCTGTTCCATTACAACAAATGCTGTCGATTAACAGTTTGCAGTGTCGTCGGGCCCTGACAACTTTGTTGTTTTGAAACAGCTGTTATTGTTTTCTAACAACCCTGTTGTCATTCGACAGTAAAGTTGTTCCACAACAGCAAATTTTGTTGTTTGACAGTTAATTTTTTGGGCGCGGTTCTTGACAAATTTTGTTGTTACGTGACAATAAAGTTGTCAGTGAACAGGTGTGTTGTTGGATTGCGATAAATCTGGTTAGGTAACAGCGCTTGTGATTAAAAAAATTAGCAACCCAAACGCTGTCTACGAACAACACTTTTTTTACAGTGTTCACTGATCCGCCGTTGTTGCACGGATGCGTCGAGATGGAATCTAGCAACAGAAAAGAAGGTTAGGTGCGATACATTTGAAGGTAAATCATATTTTTAAATGGTGTGTTTATCATTATAAAATGTAATTAGTCTCATGTTTTTCCTTACCTGTGTCATGATATAGGGCTCGCTGGTCAACGACTGACAAGTACTCATAAAGCATCATCCGACCATGACAAGTTGTGAATGCTGCATGAACCAGACTTGTTGTGGGCATACTGTCATCCATATCCTTGTGTGGAGTGTAACACACTTGCAATACATCATCTCCATAAGGTATAATTGAAGACACCGTTATTGTTTCATCCTCAGCCAGCTTTGCCAGAGCAGCATAACTTTTAACAAATGTCGTCTGGGATCTCAACGTTCTCTCTCCCAACTTGCCCCCTGGAATATGAAGGTAAAAGACAAAAATTAAAATAGTGTGACACATCTTAATGGTAATTCAAAAAGAAATTTATGTATCTAAAGAATATATCTGAAAAATATATATATTTACTGATTTTTACAGAATAATACTTACAAAATGAGTTTAAGATGAGCTTTGCCATGGTGCGTTTTCCTGGGTTCCTCTCAAACTTGGTCTTGTCCAGTATAATGTTATCTTTTAGCAAATGTTTCTGGACATAAGCCTTCTTCTCCTCATCTGTATTTACATGAGTGGGCCATCCTGTTGCTTCGATCTTCATAGCCATGTTCTGGCGCACATAAGAGGTAAAAAGTCCATCTGTTTTTGTCTACTTATTATATACTCTGACACTAGGATATTGATACACTTCATGAACTTTAATAATCTGATATCCTTTTTCCACAGCTAAATGAACCTCTGGTGCACACCATGTCCCAGTCAATTCTCTCTCACTATCAGTATGACTACACACTCCTTGGTTCATCGATTCAACACATATTCTACAGAGTGGAAACATGAACTTATTGCAACACTTGTATGGTAACACGGGTAAAAATCGAGGGGGAAACAACTCTGAATTTTAGTGTACAAGGGTCGTGAATTTTTGTGAATTTTTTTGAATTTTTTTGAATTTTTTTGAATTTTTTTGAATTTTTTTGAATTTTTTGAATTTTTGTGAATTTTTGTGAATTTTTGTGAATTTTTGTGAATTTTTGTGAATTTTCGTGAATTTTCGTGAATTTTCGTGAATTTTCGTGAATTTTCGTGAATTTTCGTGAATTTTCGTGAATTTTTCTGAATTTTTCTGAATTTTTCTGAATTTTTCTGAATTTTTCTGAATTTTTTCAGGATTTTCCATTTCTGTTGTTTTAAAGTTTTCTGAATGTTTGGATCTTTTGTGAATGTTGGTTTGTGGTATCGAGTACGGTGCAATTGCAGTGCAACATTAAACGACCAGTAGATAACCGCGTCCCGCGTCTGCGGCACGTTCATGAGGCCCCCGAAACGTCTGCTCTGCTCTAGCCTCCTCCAGCCCTGTCCACTTGACTACGACTTTCAGAGTCAAGTCTGTCATGACATGTATCTCTCTTCTCTAATTCAACGATCATTGAAGCGAGAGGGACGGAAAGAGAGGCCCTAGCATGAGAAGTACTTGCATGAAGGGCGTGTGCACCTGGTGGTCCAGGTTGAGTACTGGCGCTATCTGTGGGCCGCTATTTGGACTCCCTCGCTGCCCCTGGGGGCGCCTCGGCTCGTGTGGTAACTGGTAAGGCGGGCGAGCGAGTTACAGCTTCGGCCGCCACCGCAGCGGAGCGCTGCCGTCATGAACGGCGGACGGCTCCTCTGCCCTACTCACGGTGACGGCGCGCTGGCCCCGCGGCCCCGCGGCCCCGCGCTGCCTACATTTATCCGCGCCCGGCTGCGGCTACGGTGGATGGAGTTAGTTAAAAGTCCAAGCTTTCTCATGGTGTTAATGGTTTTGCGATACGACCAATACAACCCGAATGGCAGTCAGCGAAATAAGGCCAAGGATTGTCGAGCGGTGCAGGTGACTCGCTTTCGGGTACTGTGTTGTGCGTTTCTTTGAGTTTGTTTGATACATCGCGTTTCTTCAAACAGTTCCCGTGCGTAGCTGTTTAATTTTTTCGTGACTTACGGTGCGTTGTGTCGGTCTGTGCGGAGGTTTTGCTCTCGCACTCGTGATCTATTTCTCAAGGTGAGGAGAACTAACCTCTCGCAATGCGCACCGTATTCGCTTTAATTTGCATTAGCGTGCACGGTTTCTACGTTTGCTTCTCAGTTTCGTTTCGTTTCGTTCACTGTATTTTTTTTAAAAGCACGATCGTATAATACACACTCGCATTGTCAGTGAATTTGTCAACACTGTTTTTTGGCATTTGTTGCTTTTGTTCTGTCACATTCATGTGATTGACATGCTGGCATCCGTTGTCAATTTCTTTGCTTCTTTTGTCTGAATATAATAGATGCCATGGATAGCTGCTTATATAATTCTTAAATTTGTGTTGCAGGTATCATCATTTCCCTGTCAGGCCTTTGTCCATGTAGAGAAGTGTCCAGCTGACGAATAGGAGAGTGCAATGGTATGTTTCTTTTTATCTTGTCTTGACTTGTCAGCATAAAAAGCATTTCCATAGCTGACGTTGTGTGTCCTATCTATATTCTTACAGTGGGCGTGTAGAAGGTGAAACGAAAATGATGGATGCCATTTGAGACTCACATACGACAGAAATTCAGTACATGGACGCCCAGACCTTCATGCCAAGGAGTGTACGTATGGCACTGAGAAGGGTTCATTGCAGTTCCCAGATAAAGGTAACATAAGTAGAAGTTTAACTTTTATATTAGTTTTCATAAACATTATAATTCTGTGACTAAGTGATTTCATTACTTTCCCATGTATGCATCTTAAACAATGTTTCAGGTTTGGAAACTGCCCAGTATTGTCTGTGTCCACTTTCACAATCTTCTTTTCGTGCTTGCATCATCATTTTGTACACAGCATGTGAAATGCCATGGTAAGGTTGCTATGTTATGCACTGTTGGGTAATCATTTATTTACATTTTTATACCAGTGAATATTTTTCTTACAGTTATAGAAGAAGATGAAAGAAGGCAGTCAAGGGAAGTGGAAACACGGAGAAGAAAGTATCCATTTGGAGCAAGATACTGAGGAACAGACATTATAAGTGTTGAATGTTTTCAGTGTCATAATTGTGTTAAGAGCAGATATTCTGATAGTGGCTGTGAGTTTGTGATAGTCAAAAGTAAAAGCATGTCATGTTGCGCGATTCATAAATGTATTTAGCACAGCTACAATGCGATATGTACCCTGTAAGGGACTTCGAAGTGACTTCAACAACTGCCACTGTTTAATTTGCTTTTCAAAGCTAGAGAATATCAAGTAGAATATATTTAGTACAAATTTTTGGAGTGGGATCATCTGTTTATTAAGTCAGATGTAGGTTTCGCCTCAATGTGTACATATTTGGGCCCGGCAGTAAAACTGTGGCTGTTGTCTACTGGTTGGGTTGTAGAAACCTAGCCTCCTGTTGTTCGTCCTTGTAATGGAATGAAAGTCTTTCTAGTACTGATGGTTAATGTATAAGAGTTATTTAAGTTGAAGCAAGATTGTGTCTTCTGTAGCAATTTCAGTTTAAGTAACGGTGAACAAATTTTTACAAGTATGCTAGTTGGAGACTTTTGTTTGATTCCAACAGCTGCCACTGTTCAATTTGCTTTTCAAAGCAAGAGAATATCAAGTAGAATATAATTAGTACAAATTTTTGGAGTGGAATCATCTGTTTATTAAGTCAGATGTAGGTTTCGCCTAAATGTGTACATATTTGGGCTGGGAAGTAAAACTGTGGCTGTTGTCTACTGGTTGGGTTGTAGAAACCTGGCCTCCTGTTGTTCGTCCTTGTAATGGAATGAAAGTCTTGCTAGTACTGATGGTTAATGTATAAGAGTTATTTAAGTTGAAGCAAGATTGTGTCTTCTGTAGCAATTTCAGTTTAAGTAATGGTGAACAAATTTTTACAAGTATGCTAGTTGGGGACTTTTGTTTGATTCCAACAACTGCCACTGTTTAATTTGCTTTTCAAAGCAAGAGAATATCAAGTAGAATATAATTAGTACAAATTTTTGGAGTGGAATCATCTGTTTATTAAGTCAGATGTAGGTTTCGCCTAAATGTGTACATATTTGGGCTCGGGAAGTAAAACTGTGGCTGTTGTCTACTGGTTGGGTTGTAGAAACCTGGCCTCCTGTTGTTCGTCCTTGTAATGGAATGAAAGTCTTGCTAGTACTGATGGTTAATGTATAAGAGTTATTTAAGTTGAAGCAAGATTGTGTCTTCTGTAGCAATTTCAGTTTAAGTAACGGTGAACAAATTTTTACAAGTATGCTAGTCGGGGACTTTTGTTTGATTCCAACAACTGCCACTGTTTAATTTGCTTTTCAAAGCAAGAGAATATCAAGTAGAATATAATTAGTACAAATTTTTGGAGTGGAATCATCTGTTTATTAAGTCAGATGTAGGTTTCGCCTAAATGTGTACATATTTGGGCTCGGGAAGTAAAACTGTGGCTGTTGTCTACTGGTTGGGTTGTAGAAACCTGGCCTCCTGTTGTTCGTCCTTGTAATGGAATGAAAGTCTTGCTAGTACTGATGGTTAATGTATAAGAGTTATTTAAGTTGAAGCAAGATTGTGTCTTCTGTAGCAATTTCAGTTTAAGTAACGGTGAACAAATTTTTACAAGTATGCTAGTCGGGGACTTTTGTTTGATTCCAACAACTGCCACTGTTTAATTTGCTTTTCAAAGCAAGAGAATATCAAGTAGAATATAATTAGTACAAATTTTTGGAGTGGGATCATCTGTTTATTAAGTCAGATGTAGGTTTCGCCTCAATGTGTACATATTTGGGCCCGGCAGTAAAACTGTGGCTGTTGTCTACTGGTTGGGTTGTAGAAACCTGGCCTCTTGTTGTTCGTCCTTGTAATGGAATGAAAGTCTTTCTAGTACTGAAGGCTAATGTATAAGAGTTATTTAATTTGAAGCAAGATTGTGTCCTCTGTAGCAATTTCAGTTTTAAGTAAAGGTCCACCGACTTTTACAAATACGGTAGTGTTTTCTTTTGTGTGATTTCAACAACTGCCACTGTTTAATTTTTCTTCAATAGGAAGAAAATATCTTAACCACCTAATGTGCTTTTGACCTTGATGCTCCTTGCCCTTCATGTCCCTGTCTGTTTTATATTCATGTATGTTTTTTGTGGTAAAAATTAGGTGTTAGTGAGCATCTTCACACCTGTAGCTGCAATTGTTTGTCAAATTGTAATACATATGTGACTTGTATTGCGAATAAATGGATGTTATCTTTTCACACTGAATTGTATTCCTTGCATTCCTAATCAATTTGAGTTGCCAAAGATGCACTCATTTTTAATATATGTTATTATATGAAATGAGTACCAGTACATTATGTCAATCACACAAATTGTTTGACACTGCGGATGGGAACACACTGTTTCACTGATAAGAGCCATGACACATTTCGTATTCATGAAATGCTACATGTGCAAAGTAACAACGGCTTAATTCACAGGTTGCTTGGCTCCTGGACTCTTTATTTTCGACATTTTCAGTAGAGAATATGATACTGCTGATATGATGCAATAAGTAATATTTTATTGACAATTTTTCTTTGGAGGACATAAAACAACTTTCATGAGTACGAGTATAAAATTCGATAATATCTCGTTCACACAACTTGCCAGACACTTAAAATTATGAAAACTTGGTTATAACAGTACCAGCAACGAATTATAATAATAATAAATATAAAATAGGAAGCGAGGCTGTGACGCTCGTCGACCTCGAACCCTCGACTTCGGCAACTTCGGCTACATTTCGCTTCGGGCCCGATCGGCGCCGCCAGGGCCGCCTCGGGACCGAAGGCATGGAACTCCGGGTCTGTCCGTAACCGGTTCTCTGAGGGATCTGATGGCGCCTGCGTACAGGCACTTAGGCAGACCCGCATCCCACCCCTGCCACACGGGACAGAACATCGCGCAGGCGCTTCGAAGGGAAGGACCGAACGGCCTTGCGCGAGCAGGGGGCTCGGTTTGTTCCCCACGGATGAGTGGAAAGGAAACCGCCCGCTCACAGTAAATGCACGTAGAGTGTCTCTATTATCTGCAGAAGAGCAGCGAGTCTTTTCAGAGTTTCAGAGTCACGTCGTCCTTATATATTTCTATCGTTGAGCTCACGTTACATCAGGTAAATTTCAGTGTGTATGCACCAAGAGATGAACCTTTAGTCTACTTTGCAGTTACTAAAAAGATTCATAAACCAGGGAACTATTATTTCAAAAGATTACAAAAAAAATATTTATCTTTAACTCAAGAAAATTACACTGGTCTAACGATAATTTTACTGTTTTTCGACGTTACTCTGAAAGAACAAAGGCAGGACTCTGTGCCCTTTGAAGGGTGTTAAACTTCAAAGCCAAAATTATCCAAAGGCGTGAAAATTTTGAAGTTTAGGGTAGTTTCAATGCCTTTCGAGGGGTGCTAATTTTTAATGGCTCTGCAAAGGCATTACAAATTATTTTGTGCTACCTTTGTTTTACCCGTTTCACCAGTGTAAACGCCTTCAACGAGGTAAAACAAACGACTTTTTGTGGCTGGAAGCCCTAGAAAGCACGCTACTGTCTGTTTGCGCCGGTTCAGCAGACGATATTAGCGGTGTGAAAACTGGGGGTGCTTGGGGCCGGGAGGGGTGGAGGTGGAGGGGGTACGCCCGACGCCCCGTCCGACGCCTTCTCGGAGTTCCGCGTCGGACCGGCCGCGGCCCTAGGACAACTGAGGCGACGACGGCGAGCTCATCAGTCTGCCGCGGTCTGCCGTGTATTAGCTCCAAGTCCGCGTCGCTCGTTAGTGCGTGAGCCCCGGCTGGCTACCCAGCGAAATCCGTGCGCCCGTGCGGCCGTCAACTTAAGTGTGTATTGGACTGAGCAGCACCTGAACCTGAAGAAAGAAGACAAACATGGAGGGGAGCACTGGAGAGGTATGTACTGTGTTAGTTTCATTGGGTGGGTCAGTGATCAAAGTTTTGGCAAGACAATGGGCGTGGACGAATATTTCCTGCAGCGTTCCACCCTCACCGGACCGCATCGGACCGTTATTTTTAGGGCCCGTACATTCTCTTTTTCAACCCGGTAACGCCTGAAAAGTTTCTGTCCACCCCAATATTAAACGACATAAGGAAAAGTGAAATTAATCTCAAAGGGGAGTGGGTGTTAAGCTGGCTTCTTTCAAAATGTGTGGTCACCGTGTATACGTATTTGAAATTTTATTGAAATTCATTGATTTGAATCAAGATTGGAATTGGGAGCAGATATTTGTATTTCTATAATTTTGCTAGATATATTCTAGTCGTTGTAATGTGTCTTAAAAGTATCATCAGCAGAAAAGAAATAGGCGGGTTCACAAAGGGCGGCCAGCCAATCGCACGCCAGTTTCAATGTAAGGTCCGTTGTCAAAGCCCGCGAAATGCTGAGTGAAGCTGCACCGGTGCACCATGGGGCGTGCCGCCGCCGCGCCGCTGCCCCACCCCGCCCGGTGCATTGTCGGTAGGGGTGGTTGACCTTGGTCGCCCGCCCGCCCGGGCCGGGGGCAGCCGAGAGGGTCCCGCCGTTCGGGTGCGGCCGCTTCGGGGCGAGGGGCAGGAGGCGGGGACCGTGGTTTCTCCGGCTGGCTAGCTCCAAGCCAGCTGTGTGTGTACTGCGGCCACTGCGGCCGAGATGGGGAGGGGGGAGCGTACTTGGCGTTGCTCATATGGGCGAACGCAAGGTGCAAGCGCAGTAGAGGGAGTGAGGGGACAAACCGGCATTGCGTATGATTGAAAAATAAAAGTGAGCCAAGCAAAAGCCTGTCGCGGGGCGCTAACGGCTAGGTTTCCGTTGGGTGTGGCTGGCGGGGCGGGGCGAGGCGGGGCAGGTCACCGTGGGGCGTTGGTGGCGGTGCGGGGTGCAGCTGGGCCCGGCTTGCAGGGCGGGGTGCGGCCGGGCGCTTCTGGGAGATACTTAACCACGCGCTTCCGGCCGGACCCCCGGGGGTGTTCACGATTGCCGGTGACGCGGGGCGGGACGCGCGGTGTAGCGTAGCGCGGCGCTGGACTTGGGGGTTTTGGGTTTATCCTATGCACACACTTTCTTATTTTAGTTGGTATAATTTTTTTTTTTTTTTTGTTTGTTTGTAGGTGGCGCCTACCCTTAGTGAGGATTGCAAAAAATTTTGGGAACAGCTGCTGCTCGACAAGAAGGTGGTGGGCCTTAAAGTTGCTGAGCCCCTCAAACTGCTGCTGCAGTATTACGGCTACGACAACCAGCAGAGCATCAGCGAGCTCACTGACGCTGACTTGGACGAAATTCAGGAAGATGCCCGGACGCGATTTGACTCGCCTGCCGAAAGGATTGCGTACCTGGGAACGCAGGCCAGCCACCCTCACAAATTTACCATTTTCAGTGGGTTTCGCAAGACGCTCCACAAAGTGGTTAAGATGTGCCAGTCTAGGAATTTCTTAGGAAAAGACGTGACTGCTGTAGCCGCTGCCAGGGCCCCACGAAGCTGTGCCCCGCCTCCTGCGGATGAAGATAATCAGACCCCCAGCAGTCAGGTTGCCAAAGTTATTGAGCGGCTTTGCGCCAGCGGTCTGAAGGCAGCAGCTGACAGGCTTGACGACGGGATCCTGTCCAAAGCATCCTCGTTCAAGGTGGTTGTAGATCCTACGAACAAGAAGGCACATGTCCACTGCCCTGCCTGTGACGCTGCAACAGTGATCACCCGTCCCGACCACCGCAACAGCTGGGTTGTATCAAATTTCATCACCCACGCCAAGAAGATGCACCCTAGCCAGAGAGCGGAAGAAGAACGGCAGAAGAAGAAGGTAGAAGACAAGAGAAGGAAGAGGAGCGCACCCGGTCCTTCCCCCTTGGCAGATGCATTCAAGCGGAGCGCAGCCCGAAAGCTGTTCGAGTCAGGGGCGGACCCGGACGATCCCCTGCCGCTGGTGGATCTAGACTGCGAAGGAACTGGCTCCAGCAAGGAGAAGAACAACGCCACCAACATGCAGCAGGAAGACTCCGCCATGGATGTCGAGGACAACTCCGCTCAGGACAATGAGGGCGACTCGGCCAGCAAGAGCGGCGGCGACTTCGAACCCGGCTCCGACACTGACTCAAGTTTTCAGTAGGGGGGGGACGTCAGCAGGCCAGCGCACCCCCAATCTGGCAGCAAGTGGAAGGAGGAGAAGTATGGCAGGCCGGAGCGCTTCCGAAGGTCCTTGTTAAGATCGCTCCGAGAGGACCAGACCTTCCTCACCAACTTCTTCTCTTTCGTTGCTGCGCGGCCTGAGCAACAAGCAGAGGTACCAACAACAGCTGCCCCCTCAACGCCGCCCCTGCCTGTTGGCTGTGGCTCCCTACTGGAGCGAATGCTGGAGGCAGCCAAAGCCAACCAAGGACGGCACAAAAACGGGCTTCGGTAAGCGATTTAATATTGATACACCAACTCGAGCACTAACTACATATCTGATGCTTGGACTCGAATATTTATGAGATAGAATTGAAAATTGTTGGATTTTAAAATATCATAAAATTCAAAAATTTTGTTTTTTTCACTGTACCCATCTTAATTATGATTTTTTTTTGTGTGTGTGTGTTTTCCTCAGGTTTGAACGGGAAGACAAGATGTTCTTTACGTACTTGTACATCCAGGGTGGAAGAAAAATGTACGAAACTCTACAGGCGAATGCACCAAAGTCCATCCCCTCGCTCTCCACCGTGCTGAAGTGGCAGGGGAGGGTCATGGAGCCGGTGCAAGAGGGGCAGTGTCGCTGGGAGGAGCTTTCAAAGTACCTGGACGACGAGCACCTGCCCCGCATAATAACCGTGTCTGAGGATGGGACCCGGATCACTGGACAGATCGAGTATGACTGCAAGTCCAACCTCCTCGTGGGATTCGCGCCGCCGCTGGACTCCCGCGGTCTCCCGGACACCAGCGGCTTCCTGGCGACCGGGGAGAAGGCCATGGAAGCCATGTTTGACAAGGCGCCGCGAGCCCACACGGCCTACGTGCTAATGGCGCAGCCGATGAAGGAGGGGGCCGCTCCGTTCTGTCTGATGGCGTACGGGACGGACAACAGGTTCCACGCCGAGGACGCTGTGCGGCGGTGGCGGTGGCTGAAGGAAGAGGCCGAGCGTTTTGGCATCGCCGTTATCGCCTTCTCGGCTGATGGTGGTAAGCAGACAATTGCCATATTTCCCAAGACCCGTCTGCAATCATCAGGATGTTACGATTTCATTATCTCTGTTTCAGATCCTAAGATGCTGAGGGGCATGCGGTATGCCAGCCGACCTGCCGGCCGTCTGCCCAACAACCCGGATGCGTGGAGTGGCTTCTTCGACCAGGATCTGGATAGCGAGGTCTGCTTCGTCCAGGTCAGTCCAGTTTTGCGCTCCGATGTCAGCAATTGCAATAGACGAAAACTTATGAGATTTATCTGATATCTTTTTTTTTTCGACAGGACACGGTGCACATAGGAACAAAGTTCCGCACTGGATTTTGCCACAGGGGCAAATCCTACATCATGGGGAACTACTGTGCCTCCGTCGTCCACTTAGACCAGATCCTGGAGAACACTACGAGGCTCGAGCACGGCTTGAGGTCGGAGGACCTCGACCACACAGACAAAATGAACTTTGATGCCGTCCTCCGCATCACGGATGAGAGGGTGCGGCAACTTCTCCGGGGCCCGGGCAAGGAAGAGTTCAGCGGCACGGAGATGTTTCTCACCGTGGTGCGGGATGTGCTCGAGGCGTTCCTGGCGGAGCAGCTGCCAGCGGAGGACCGCATCTACAGCATCTGGCGTGCGGTGTTCTTTCTGCGGATTTGGCGTGAATGGCTCATCCAGAATGACCACCCTCTGGATCAATGTTTCATCACGACCAACACCTTCCAGTCCGTAGAGCTGAACGCCCACGCCCTCGTGAAGCTGGTGCGGATCCTCCGCGATGGCGCCCACCCTGAGGTCTTGATCCCCCACCTCATCGGGAGCCAGCCGTGTGAGCAGCTGTTTAGGGCGCTGCGCTCCCTCACTACCACCCACGTCACCGTCTGCAACTTCAGCATGCAGAAAATGCTGGCGAGGCTGCGCCGCATTGAGCTGCAGTGTCGTGTGGTGAGCTCTGTCGGAGAGACCTTCACCTTCCCCAGGTAAGATGAGACTGCGGCGGACTGAGGGTATCAGGAAGTACTGATAAGTCTAATATCCCTTTCTTTATTTTGTTTAGGGAGGAGAAGAAGAGTCTCAAAGCAGAGCAGGCAGCTGCCATGAGGGGGCTTGCAGCTCTCCCGTCCGACGGTGTCATTCTGCAGAAAATTGACCAGGCCCGGTCCGATGCCAAGGACTGCGCGGCGCTGCTGGGGATGGATGCTGCTGTCCTGGCTGAGCACTGCCCTGCGCCATCCTACGGCGACCGGGCCCTCAATCTGGACGTGGATGACTCGGAGGACGCCGTCGGCACGGGGGCCGTGGCCGTGGAACACTTCCAACCTCCGGAGGAGCCTGACGACTTCGACCCGGACGATGTGGCCCTGCTGTGCGCCAGTCAGGCGTGGGCCGCCGGCAGAGAGGTGCGGGCCTTCCCTGAGGAGTCACCTATGATGCTGTTCACCAAGCCGAACGGTGTCAAGGTGCCGATCCGGAAGAGCACCTACTGCTGGTTGCGCGCCAAAGGGAGCCACCGCCTCAGCTCCGACCGCCTGCAGCGGGTGATGCAGGACAACACCCGAGCGGCCCCTGGCAACCGGGAAGAGCAGCAGGAAGGTGTCGTCCGGCGCGACACCGTAGCGGTGGGCGACTGGTGCGCCTTCAGGAAGGCCGGCGAGGAGCGGCTGCGGGTGGGGCGGATCCTGGCCTTCCGCTACGCTACCGGCGAGGGAAGGAAGCGCCTCTACACCCTCCTGACCGCCCCCGTGGAAGTCCCAGATGGGGTTGAAGCCCGCGGCCTGCGTGTGCTGTACAGCTGGTTTGGGGTGGATGAAGAGCGAAGGCTGCATCACATCACTTCCGATGAAGAGTGTGATATAGAGGCCTACGCCTTCTCCATCCCCTCTCCCGTCTCTGCCGGCAGAGGAGTGATGAAGTTAATCTGTGACATTTGAGTGAGTGCAAGTTAGCTTCAGTGTAAATAGTGTGCAGTGCAAAACTAAACAGAGGCATTAACTAATGCCTGTTTAGTTGTGTAAATAGTTGAAAACGACAGAGACATCATTGAATGCATGTTTAGTTTCAGTGTTTATAGTTTTAGTATTTATAGTTTCAGTGTATATAGTTTTAGTGTAAATAGTTTCAATGTATATAGTTTCAGTGTAAATAGTTCAGTGTATATAGTTTCAATGTATATAGTTTCAGTGTATATAGTTTCAATGTATATAGTTTCACTGCATGCATTTACTGTGAGCGGGCCGTTTCCTTGCCACTCACCAGTAGGGAGCAAACCAAGCCCTCTGCCTAAGTGCCCATCGGCAAGCCTGGCATTTTATGTTTTAAGCTCCATTATGTGCTTAAAAGCTTTTGACAAAATGCCACCTTTGCTCTGAGGAACAAAAAATACTGTTTTGAAAATTGTTTAAATATAAGATACACTTCCTTCTTATAAGATAAGGCATTACCTAGGCTTTAAGTTGTTTCTGGAACACAATGTGGTACAATTTCGCTTAGTTCCCTAATCCATGTGTTCACTTTATCTCTTCTCCATCTCTCTACTTCATTATGAGTTACTCTACGTTTGTCATCCCTCGGCAAAATAATTTCAGGAGCAATTTACAAATTTTGCTCATACACCTTTATTTGAAAGTTATATGAAAGTTGTTTTATGTCCTACAAAAAAAATTGTCAATAAAATATTACTTATTGCATCATATCAGCAGTATCAAATTCTATAGAAAGTACTGAAAATGTCGAAAATAAAGAGTCCAGGAGCCAAGCAACCTGTAAATTAAGCCGTTGTTACTTTGCACATGTAGCATTTCATGAATACGAAATGTGTCATGGCTCTTATCAGTGAAACAGTGTGTTCCCATCCGCAGTGTCAAACAATTTGTGTGATTGACATAATGTACTGGTACTCATTTCATATAATAACATATATTAAAAATGAGTGCATCTTTGGCAACTCAAATTGATTAGGAATGCAAGGAATACAATTCAGTGTGAAAAGATAACATCCACTTATTCGCAATACAAGTCACATATGTATTACAATTTGACAAACAATTGCAGCTACAGGTGTGAAGATGCTCACTAACACCTAATTTTTACCACAAAAAACATACATGAATATAAAACAGACAGGGACATGAAGGGCAAGGAGCATCAAGGTCAAAAGCACATTAGGTGGTTAAGATATTTTCTTCCTATTGAAGAAAAATTAAACAGTGGCAGTTGTTGAAATCACACAAAAGAAAACACTACCGTATTTGTAAAAGTCGGTGGACCTTTACTTAAAACTGAAATTGCTACAGAGGACACAATCTTGCTTCAAATTAAATAACTCTTATACATTAGCCTTCAGTACTAGAAAGACTTTCATTCCATTACAAGGACGAACAACAAGAGGCCAGGTTTCTACAACCCAACCAGTAGACAACAGCCACAGTTTTACTGCCGGGCCCAAATATGTACACATTGAGGCGAAACCTACATCTGACTTAATAAACAGATGATCCCACTCCAAAAATATGTACTAATTATATTCTACTTGATATTCTCTTGCTTTGAAAAGCAAATTAAACAGTGGCAGTTGTTGGAATCAAACAAAAGTCCCCGACTAGCATACTTGTAAAAATTTGTTCACCGTTACTTAAACTGAAATTGCTACAGAAGACACAATCTTGCTTCAACTTAAATAACTCTTATACATTAACCATCAGTACTAGCAAGACTTTCATTCCATTACAAGGACGAACAACAGGAGGCCAGGTTTCTACAACCCAACCAGTAGACAACAGCCACAGTTTTACTTCCCAGCCCAAATATGTACACATTTAGGCGAAACCTACATCTGACTTAATAAACAGATGATTCCACTCCAAAAATTTGTACTAATTATATTCTACTTGATATTCTCTTGTTTGGAAAAGCAAATTAAACAGTGGCAGTTGTTGGAATCAAACAAAAGTCTCCAACTAGCATACTTGTAAAAATTTGTTCACCGTTACTTAAACTGAAATTGCTACAGAAGACACAATCTTGCTTCAACTTAAATAACTCTTATACATTAACCATCAGTACTAGCAAGACTTTCATTCCATTACAAGGACGAACAACAGGAGGCCAGGTTTCTACAACCCAACCAGTAGACAACAGCCACAGTTTTACTTCCCAGCCCAAATATGTACACATTTAGGCGAAACCTACATCTGACTTAATAAACAGATGATTCCACTCCAAAAATTTGTACTAATTATATTCTACTTGATATTCTCTTGCTTTGAAAAGCAAATTAAACAGTGGCAGTTGTTGGAATCAAACAAAAGTCCCCGACTAGCATACTTGTAAAAATTTGTTCACCGTTACTTAAACTGAAATTGCTACAGAAGACACAATCTTGCTTCAACTTAAATAACTCTTATACATTAACCATCAGTACTAGCAAGACTTTCATTCCATTACAAGGACGAACAACAGGAGGCCAGGTTTCTACAACCCAACCAGTAGACAACAGCCACAGTTTTACTTCCCAGCCCAAATATGTACACATTTAGGCGAAACCTACATCTGACTTAATAAACAGATGATTCCACTCCAAAAATTTGTACTAATTATATTCTACTTGATATTCTCTTGCTTTGAAAAGCAAATTAAACAGTGGCAGTTGTTGGAATCAAACAAAAGTCCCCGACTAGCATACTTGTAAAAATTTGTTCACCGTTACTTAAACTGAAATTGCTACAGAAGACACAATCTTGCTTCAACTTAAATAACTCTTATACATTAACCATCAGTACTAGCAAGACTTTCATTCCATTACAAGGACGAACAACAGGAGGCCAGGTTTCTACAACCCAACCAGTAGACAACAGCCACAGTTTTACTTCCCGAGTCCCAAATATGTACACATTTAGGCGAAACCTACATCTGACTTAATAAACAGATGATTCCACTCCAAAAATTTGTACTAATTATATTCTACTTGATATTCTCTTGCTTTGAAAAGCAAATTAAACAGTGGCAGTTGTTGGAATCAAACAAAAGTCCCCAACTAGCATACTTGTAAAAATTTGTTCACCATTACTTAAACTGAAATTGCTACAGAAGACACAATCTTGCTTCAACTTAAATAACTCTTATACATTAACCATCAGTACTAGCAAGACTTTCATTCCATTACAAGGACGAACAACAGGAGGCCAGGTTTCTACAACCCAACCAGTAGACAACAGCCACAGTTTTACTTCCCAGCCCAAATATGTACACATTTAGGCGAAACCTACATCTGACTTAATAAACAGATGATTCCACTCCAAAAATTTGTACTAATTATATTCTACTTGATATTCTCTTGCTTTGAAAAGCAAATTGAACAGTGGCAGCTGTTGAAATCAAACAAAAGTCTCCAACTAGCATACTTGTAAAAATTTGTTCACCGTTACTTAAACTGAAATTGCTACAGAAGACACAATCTTGCTTCAACTTAAATAACTCTTATACATTAACCATCAGTACTAGAAAGACTTTCATTCCATTACAAGGACGAACAACAGGAGGCTAGGTTTCTACAACCCAACCAGTAGACAACAGCCACAGTTTTACTGCCGGGCCCAAATATGTACACATTGAGGCGAAACCTACATCTGACTTAATAAACAGATGATCCCACTCCAAAAATTTGTACTAAATATATTCTACTTGATATTCTCTAGCTTTGAAAAGCAAATTAAACAGTGGCAGTTGTTGAAGTCACTTCGAAGTCCCTTACAGGGTACATATCGCATTGTAGCTGTGCTAAATACATTTATGAATCGCGCAACATGACATGCTTTTACTTTTGACTATCACAAACTCACAGCCACTATCAGAATATCTGCTCTTAACACAATTATGACACTGAAAACATTCAACACTTATAATGTCTGTTCCTCAGTATCTTGCTCCAAATGGATACTTTCTTCTCCGTGTTTCCACTTCCCTTGACTGCCTTCTTTCATCTTCTTCTATAACTGTAAGAAAAATATTCACTGGTATAAAAATGTAAATAAATGATTACCCAACAGTGCATAACATAGCAACCTTACCATGGCATTTCACATGCTGTGTACAAAATGATGATGCAAGCACGAAAAGAAGATTGTGAAAGTGGACACAGACAATACTGGGCAGTTTCCAAACCTGAAACATTGTTTAAGATGCATACATGGGAAAGTAATGAAATCACTTAGTCACAGAATTATAATGTTTATGAAAACTAATATAAAAGTTAAACTTCTACTTATGTTACCTTTATCTGGGAACTGCAATGAACCCTTCTCAGTGCCATACGTACACTCCTTGGCATGAAGGTCTGGGCGTCCATGTACTGAATTTCTGTCGTATGTGAGTCTCAAATGGCATCCATCATTTTCGTTTCACCTTCTACACGCCCACTGTAAGAATATAGATAGGACACACAACGTCAGCTATGGAAATGCTTTTTATGCTGACAAGTCAAGACAAGATAAAAAGAAACATACCATTGCACTCTCCTATTCGTCAGCTGGACACTTCTCTACATGGACAAAGGCCTGACAGGGAAATGATGATACCTGCAACACAAATTTAAGAATTATATAAGCAGCTATCCATGGCATCTATTATATTCAGACAAAAGAAGCAAAGAAATTGACAACGGATGCCAGCATGTCAATCACATGAATGTGACAGAACAAAAGCAACAAATGCCAAAAAACAGTGTTGACAAATTCACTGACAATGCGAGTGTGTATTATACGATCGTGCTTTTAAAAAAAATACAGTGAACGAAACGAAACGAAACTGAGAAGCAAACGTAGAAACCGTGCACGCTAATGCAAATTAAAGCGAATACGGTGCGCATTGCGAGAGGTTAGTTCTCCTCACCTTGAGAAATAGATCACGAGTGCGAGAGCAAAACCTCCGCACAGACCGACACAACGCACCGTAAGTCACGAAAAAATTAAACAGCTACGCACGGGAACTGTTTGAAGAAACGCGATGTATCAAACAAACTCAAAGAAACGCACAACACAGTACCCGAAAGCGAGTCACCTGCACCGCTCGACAATCCTTGGCCTTATTTCGCTGACTGCCATTCGGGTTGTATTGGTCGTATCGCAAAACCATTAACACCATGAGAAAGCTTGGACTTTTAACTAACTCCATCCACCGTAGCCGCAGCCGGGCGCGGATAAATGTAGGCAGCGCGGGGCCGCGGGGCCGCGGGGCCAGCGCGCCGTCACCGTGAGTAGGGCAGAGGAGCCGTCCGCCGTTCATGACGGCAGCGCTCCGCTGCGGTGGCGGCCGAAGCTGTAACTCGCTCGCCCGCCTTACCAGTTACCACACGAGCCGAGGCGCCCCCAGGGGCAGCGAGGGAGTCCAAATAGCGGCCCACAGATAGCGCCAGTACTCAACCTGGACCACCAGGTGCACACGCCCTTCATGCAAGTACTTCTCATGCTAGGGCCTCTCTTTCCGTCCCTCTCGCTTCAATGATCGTTGAATTAGAGAAGAGAGATACATGTCATGACAGACTTGACTCTGAAAGTCAAGTGGACAGAGTTGGAGGGGGCTGGAACAGGCGTCTCGTTCGTTGTTCCGGGTGGGGTCTCACGTACGTACCGCAGACGCGGACGGCATTCCCTGGTCATTTACTGGCCTTTCGAGAAGTAAATTCAGTGTTGATTCCTTTCTGACATGCCCCCTTCGCGCTATGTAAGTTTTATGGACTGAATTATTGTTATTTTGAGACCGTAACCGTTCAATAAAAAATTAAATTTTTTGTAAATTTTTGTGAATTTTCGTGAATTTTCGTGAATTTTTGTGAATTTTCGTGAATTTTTGTGAATTTTCGTGAATTTTTCTGAATTTTTCTGAATTTTTCTGAATTTTTCTGAATTTTTCTGAATTTTTTTGAATTTTTTTGAATTTTTCTGAATTTTTCTGAATTTTTTGAATTTTTCTGAATTTTTTGAATTTTTCTGAATTTTTCTGAATTTTTCTGAATTTTTCTGAATTTTTTGAATTTTGAATTACTAGGTGTACAAAATTTTCCGAGTTGTTTCCCCCTCGGTAAAAATAAATCCGCAGGAGGTAATACAGCTGTTAAAATAACACCATTCATGTCTTTTACTTTGGCATTTCAGGATCCCCTTCAAGATAAATTTTCGGATGCCCCTCTTGATACCATTTATGATACTGGGCTGCTGGATACTCACTGATAATATCAAAAAAAAAAAAATTATGACCTCACCCTCATCCAGTTTGGCTACGTATTCTGCATACAGGGCAGATGTTCGACCTCCACTGATAGCATCACGAAGATTTAGAGGCTTTTGTCTCTTATATGGGTTTTGTTGAAAATATTGAATTACATTAACATTATTTTTCAAATCAGAATGAAATTCACAACCCCATTTCTCTATTACAGTATAACCCGCATTTCTAAATTTACGAGTCAAAAAGACTGTCTTTTCATAAGGGTCCTCTTTTGAACGCCCTCTTTTCTTACTTCTTGATGCCTCATCTTGAGTACAGCGCTTACAGAGGTGATAGTAACATCCATGATATTGGTAAATTCTCTTCTCAATGGATCCATCTGGTCTCTCCAACTCCACATACCCATCAACAGCATGTCCAAGAACTTTATACTCACGTGAGTTTTCTGCATGTTGAATCACAGCACCAATAACATGGGACTCATATTGTAGCCACATCAGTGCTTCGTAGCTCTGCATACCTCTCCCTCTATAACCCCCACGAGGGACAATCCTGAGTGCCCCATTACCCAAATGATTCATTCTAAAGTTACACATACATGCAGCAGGGAGTGTTATACAATGCATGAGAGGGTCAAACTGTGCTGTTTCCATGAACAGAGTTCTAAAACTTTCCATGTCCTGTCTTTATAGATTGACATCAGACTGACAGTAAGAAATAATTTCATTTCTAAAATTGAATCTATAATTTGATCTGACTTGATCATCATACCATTTATTAAATGCGTTGAGCTCACTATCACTAAGGGTTGAACAACAATATGTTTCCTTTGGAGGAATGGGACCCTCATAATCATAATATGCTTCATTATTAGCCAAATGACAAAAATACCCTTTCTTTAATTCATTTAAGCCAAAGGCTTTTGGCAGAGAGGAAAGTTTTTGTGGGAGAAACATAATAGAATCCTTAAAATGTAATGCATTAGTTTCTAAGCTTAAAATCTTGGCACCAGAGAGTTTAATTTTTGGCGTTATATTACGTTGCAATAACTCCTGTATTATAAAGTACCCGTCGAAGGATTTAAAATTATATCCGAAGACCGTTATGTGAGTCTTTTTCTCACTACATAAGCTCTGGAGATAATTTATAAACTCTGAAACAACATTGGTTTCATTATAAAAACCTTCAAAAATGTGCTCTCTGATGCCACAATTTCCACAAGCATTTTTCAGGTCATCATCATTCTCGCATACTTCACACACTTGCTGTGATATTAACAGATTGGCTATATGGTTCTTCCAGTTATATCTCGTCTCAAAAGAATCATTTTGTCTCGTCTCTATATCAAAGTACATCCTCATATACCTAGTATTTTTAGCCAAACGTTTCGGCTCCCATGGAGTCATATAACACTTATGATTGTCAGGCACATACTCATTACAATACTTACATATAGATCTCCCACACTCATGCTTCTTGCCATCCAAATGGTAATATTTCTCACACCTTTTACAATATTTCTTAATATCACACACACTCTTATTAGTTCTTTTAATGAGATGTGATGCAAAACATTCATTACCTGCAAAGAACCTCCAGCAAACTTTACATTCTTTTAACTGGTTTTCTGTGTGTAACACATCATCATCACATCTATCACAAGAAAATGTACATCTATGCTGATTTGCAGTCTAATACCCCTTTACACAATCTTCACAAAAGTAACGAAACCCTGTCACTGCTGTCATCCTAACAACACCATAATAGTGATCATTTTTCAAGTATAGAAATAATGTTTTACTCCCCCTCTTCCCCCTGATCATTACGTCTTGAGCCCACAAAATATGTCTCTTCACATTTATCTATCTAAAAATACAACTAATCTCTCCTTCACATTTTCTTGCATCCTGACAATGTCATCATAACCACTTCTTACAGTGTTTTTATCTACATGACTGATATCACATAATTCTCTCGCTAGCCTGCTAATTTCTACATTATTAGGATCTTTTAATTTTTTTCAAAGAGTTCTCTTTTCTGTACTTGGATACAATTGAAGATACACAATACACCTAGCCAGACACATTCTATCATTAATATTTTTGGGGTCATACATACTCCCAGTTTTACAACAATTATTAATGCAAGTTTGTACATCCATAAAACATCTATCGTCACGGGCACCACCAGCTAATCGTGGAATATGTATAAAATTCTAATAAAATACCCCACACATAAATTCTTCGTTAGAGTTTAAGGTTCTGACTCATTTATCTAATATTACTCTTCCATTTAGCTGATTTACAGGTCGGAGATGAAAATATATAGGACGATTTTCATCGTTACCTCTCAGTTCTAATACACATCTGTCATCTTCTCTAGCGTTTAACACTTGTATCTGCGTTTGCAATAACTGGTCAAAGAGAGTAGTCATCTATTCCTCGTTGCGCAGAAGTCTGTCACTCAAATTTAAAACATGGAACGTCTCCTGACGGAAGGACGTCCTGAAGCGAGCGAGGTACCGCTCCGTTGACGCAACTAGTTCGATCACTGGACCGTCCGCGTCCGCATCCTCGCCTCTCTCTTGCGCTGCGGCTGCCGGGGCATCACGTCCCTCTCCCTCCATCACAACAGCAGGGTCAGCGTTCAGGACCTCGGTCACCTTCTCACCGGCATGGCGATATTCCCTGTGCACGGTGGGGTCCTCGATCTCAAGGTAACCAATCTGCGCGCGATATGCACGATATCCTTCGGCAAGGATATCAAGAAGCGCCCGTTCACGTGGTATGTCCTCTCGCTCAATACAATCGAGTAACTGTATGAAAGCTTCAGCTTTCCACTGTTCTGCCATATATAGACCGTTTTGCCAACAGTTGACAATCTCCCTGATTATAGCCATCACGATGTTCAGGCTCGCGACTCGCCGATAGATGTTGCCGATATCGTTTTGATTTTAGAACTGACCCTGTCTCACGCCCGCCCGACTCGTGAGATCTCCGAGCCAGCCTACTCCGCCTGCTCGGTGCACCCCCATTGGTCACCGCACTTCGGGCCCACCGGGGCCACCGCCGAACTCGAGGTACGGGGCGTCGCCGTGTAGGCGGCGCTCCGATCGCCTGAGGATGAGAGGGGCTGCGGGGCGTGGGCGGGGGCCCCCTCCACCTGTACGTACGGGGGGCACTGCCCGCCGGGCGGGGCGGGTCAAGGGGGGGAAATAGTTTTCGTTCAAAAAGGGCCCCGCTCTGCTATGACACTATCAGCCAGCCCTCAGATCTCTCCTCATAAACCTCGTAGCCTTGTTAGAGATGGATCCCACCCGTGCCGACGTCTACGCTGACGCGCAGAAGAAAAAGACTCGTAAGTCTTTTTCGCGCAAAGTCCCGCGATTGTCTGCCGTGCACTCCGCCGCGCCCGAGGACGTCGTGGATAACGCATCGCCCAGGCCATCATTTCAATCACCTGAGGATGTGCACGCGATCCTTCACTCGCTCGGGGTCCAAGAGGTTGATCATCTCTCAAACCTTGACGCTGTGGATCAGTACTTCGCGGCACAGGTCGCCGGCCTCCTGCTCGGGGGCCTAACCCAGGTGTACCCTAGGGTTTCGGGGTTGGAAATATTTCCCGGAAAAATTGGAAATATTTCGGGAATATTTCGGAAATATTTCCGAGGGGTCCGAAATATTGGAAAAATTGGAAATATTGAAATTCCGCAGCAAAGGGCATTTGCATGAATATACAGCGTAACTTTGCATTAAAATCGCAATTTCACGCGTTTGTCGGATACCAATTGTTTGTGACGGGTCGTTTCAAAAACCACTCGGGGGCGGGGGTGGTGAGGGCCGCCGCCGTCGCGGCGCGCCGCCTAACCCTACTTTCACATGTGCGACGATCCGATCCGACGGACGCTTCAAGACGAGAATTTGTTTGTACTTGTAAATTGCAATTAAACGATGTAATTCAGCATAAGTATACGTGTTGAAAGTTCTTCTACGTCATTTCCCTACCCTCTTCATGGAAAAAATTGCGGCTCTTTGCAAAAATACAATAAAAACTACTTTTTTTCAATATTTCCATTTTTCCCGAAATATTTCCGAAATATTCCCGAAATATTTCCAATTTTTATATTTCCGGAAAAATAGAAACCCTAGTGTACCCCGATCATCTGGATCAGCCCGGCACCAGCACTGCCACGGATGCTGACCCCATCATCTCAGCGCCCCCCGACGCCCCCATGGACTTCACGGATACGACGCTGTTCAGTGATGTTGGACCGCCAGATGCCAGGAGTACACCGAATTCCTTTACAATCATCCTGTCTGGCTCGGAACCAATTCAGACCCAGGATGAGGACTACTTGCTCCCGAAAGGTATGGATGTTCCGCCGTTCAATATTTGTCGCCATGATGTACCCATCAACTCCAGCAAGCTCATCTCCATTGTCATAGACATCAAAACAATGGCGAGGACATATTGTTTGAAGGGTAATGGAAATGGATACTCAGCCAATACTGTAAGAATATCCTATAGTGAGTTAGAGAAACTAATGAGTTATGAATTGCAAATCAAGATTTTGGCGGCTCTAAATAAGCGGGAAAATCTTATTGTTGATGTGATTGGTTTAAGACTATCGACATTTTAACTTAAGTCAAAAGATGTTAATTTTGTGAAGATTGAGAAGCGTGATTTCCCTGAGCAAAATATTTGGTTAGTCAAGACTAGCTGGAATGCTATTTTCACAAAGAGAGAAAGAATCAATTATTTACTTAACAAAACTTACATTGTTCTTGATCATTTCCATGCGTACATGAAAATGATTCTGGATTACTCGGTAGATTTTTTGAAAGGAACTATGAAGACCCATGATCAATTAAAAGCAAGACCTGAATTACTTTTGAGGGCCATTAAGAGTACTCCTGAACTATGATATGATGGACAACTGGCTACTCTTCAGGCGGCCAAATATTTAGATTCTGTGGACTGCCTATCTGAATTAATTGATGAACATCGATCATTTATGTTTGATAGAACTTTGCAGGACTTCAAAGAAAGATATTGAGTTGTGTGTTTATTCTCTGTAATTTTGTATGTGTTCTGCATGCTTTCTGCTTTGCTATGAAAAAATATTGAATATAATAGTTAACCCATGTGTTTATCCATAAACTTTTAGCCGAAATGTTTTTGTCGTCACTGTCTGATTTTTTATTTAAAGAAATATGAACAGAATTTTGCTAGATTGTCTATCTGAATTAATTGATGAACATCGATCATTTATGTTTGATAGAATTTTGCATGAGTTTTTTTTTGTGTGTTTTGTGTGTATTCTGCTTTGGTATGAATAAATATTTAATACCATTTTTTAAACCCATGTGTTTATCCTTTATCACTCAAACCTCTACCCGAAATGATTTTATCGTCGCTGTCTGATTTTAAAAGAAATATGAAACAAAATGATTACGCTTTGTGCATGACATCACAAGTAAGAAGAGATATGCTATATTCAATAACAGACAAAAAATATTAATTTTAGTGTCATATTTATTTATTTATTTATTCATTCATCGTCTTCCTCGTCATCAGCATCACACTCATTGTCTGTCCACCTCTCCCCATTTTCCACATCGCTTTCAAAATCTATATTGTTCTCCTCGAGCATGGCTAGCATTTCTTCCCACTCCTCCATGTCAGGGGGCGGGAGAGGAGAGGCTGTCTCCAGGAGACTGTCGATAAGATCACCCATCATATCTTCCTCAGGCGTATCTTCCTCGTTCGTTTTGGGCGGGGTGACGAACTCTTCCTGGTACCTGCACTGCCCGCAGCAGCACATGTTAATCCGCGCCCATCTCGCTGTTTCTTCGTGACGTAAGGCCTGTAATAACACGACAGAGTGTCAAAATTTCAAAATTCAGATTTAAAAAAAAAAAAAAAAATACGATTTCACGAAATCCTGGTAGACAACGGAGCTTCTATAACTATGGTAAAATTATTGTGAGTGTATAATAAGACTGTAAGAAAACGCAGTAGTTTTGTTTTGTTTAAAATAGTCAAGATAGTGACTAAATAATTATAAGTTCGATTTGATGAAGCGGGTTTCAGGCAATGAATACTCTCTGGCAGTTAGGCCGTCATCTAAACGCCAGGAAAAAGAGAGAAAAGAAGCTCTCCTTCTGACGGCAAAAAATGGGCGGCGAGGTCACGGTCGGAGCGGAACGTCAACAATACCGTCCCCTCCACCGGGCGCACTGAAGGGGTGAACCGGGGCCCTAACTAATACGCCTGATACGCCCAGGACATCGCGGGCAAGCGCGCGATGAATTCTGCTCACCAGATTGAAGTCAAACTTACCAAACCTTTTTCTGCAGGTAAAAAAGTACTATTTACGCATTCAGTTCGCCTTGTCAACGTTTCGATAACTTTATACGATGTTTTAAAGTCGCGAGGTGGGAGCCTCAGCTCCCGGCCGAGGCGGCCATGATTGAAAGACGGCCGGCGACACAGCGCACGCGCGTCCACCTCAAACAAACCTTGTTAACACAACGTGCCAACCTAGAAAACGTGAAAAGGATCACTAATCCCCCTACGTTACGATTTTAAATTATTATCTTAGGTTGGCAGAAGTGCGCCGCAGTCGACTGTTCGTTCGGTAAAAATGAAGTAGGTTTCGAAAGGGCGGTATGGTGGTCACGTGCGAATTTCAGTGGTGTCATCTCTTTCTTAAGCGTTTCACTGAAGCAGAGCTTTGTTTGAACGCAGACTTTAGAGGTTTCTCTTTCGCTCCGTGTTGGCTCGACTCCGCCTAGCCCCACCACAAAAAAACTATCCCCTTCTCCAGGTGATTTCAGCTGACAAGTCGAGCATTACCATAGCAACTGAAATTTCAATTCAAATTTTCAGAAAATCTGTAGTTTAAATTTCTATTAAACTTTCAGAGTGAGTATACAAGTTTACATACTATAACTGTAGGTAATATTATAAAAATCGTTGAAGCGGATTTTTTCCTCCCGTAAGGGGCCATAAAAAACAATTGACAGACGTTTCAAAGCGATTTAAGAAGGCAACTCCGTTGCCTAAAAACCAAGAAATAAATAAAAAAAAAAAAAACTTACAAGCTGATTCATTTGATCCATGCTGGTCGTCAGCATGGCGAGCGCCTCGCCAGCCTCGAGGCCGGATCTCAGCGACTCAGTGACCCGATTTTTCTGAACACAATCACAACATTATTTTCACAGCCGAACACTGGCAGAAAGAAAAAAATCACTTGTCCGAATTCATGGGGCATTACTTACCGCGTGCACGACATCGTCTCGGGCCAGACCCGCGACCTCTGGAACTCTGTCCATGATCGCGCGCCGGCAGAGTTCTGGCGCCATTCGCTTTGAACATTTTCCGCCAGTGGACATTCGAATATTCTTCTTGCCTGCTCCACGACCCTGATCAACATCAAACTTCATTTCACAACACTGAAACTACACTGATTAAAAAAAAAAAAAAAAAAAAAAAAAAACAGACCACGCGACCGTGACCAAAATGTTCCGGAGCGCCGGAACTCGAAAGCAGATGATACGTATGGTAGATGTCCCTACGCGTCGCAGGCTGCTGGGAAGCGGAGCGCTGTCGCGCTGGGCTAGGAGGGGGGAGGCGCGGGGCGGGAGGGGGCACCGGCCCGGCGGGGCGCGCGCCGCGCGCCGCGCGAAATTTTCCCCCCTGTATATAATATAATGCCACTCTAGCTGCTCTCTGCTCGCTGCGCTGCTCTCTGCATACTGCTTGCTGTATGACAGTACAAGCAGGCTGATACCTTCGTATCATCTGCTAAAAATATGAAGTATTTCGCTGATATTACACTTACCTCAACTTGACTCATAGCAACGCGCATTTTTATTTCCCGATACGACACACTTCACACACAGGTTGATACTGAGCAGAAATTGCTGATCGCCCTCGCGGGAGTACTGCATCTTCCGCCGCCGGGCTCATCCTCCCCCTACCCCTCCCCTACCGCGGCACCGCCGCCGTCCAGCAGGGAGGGATAGCCCACCCACAGTCACTGGACCACTCTCATTGCCCATAGAAATACAGGTCGTCCTCTGCTGCGTTATTGTCACCTGACCACTCCCACCCCGGCTCGGCCCAGGGGGGTTTGCACTGCCTTTGCACCGGTCTTCGGCTCTGCCCAGGGGGTCTTGGACCCAAAGACTGCCCTGGCGCCGACCTTGCGCCGCCGGGCTCATCCTCCCCCTACCCCTCCCCTACCCCTCCCCTACCGTGGCGCCGCCGCCGCAGCAGGGAGGGATAGCCCACCCACAGTCACTGGATCACTCTCATTGCCCATAGAAATTTCGGCTCGGCCCAGGGGGGGTCTAGGACCTAGAGACTGCCCTGGCGCCAATCTTATCTTCCAACTATCGATACATTGTCCTGGTCCATTACGAATGATTATACTGTCGCGGCGCTATCGCTCCGAGGCATCTCCACATCCCCCTTAGCCTGAGATGGCCTGTTTTCGCAGTATGCCAAGACTAGCACAATGCACAGGTAAAGTACAGCAAAAATCGAAAATGAAATGAAATGACGATCGTCTGTATCAATTCAGATATAATATGCTCGTTCGGACCCATCAACGTATTGTTCGCCATTTCTATCACATGGGCCATCTTTCTCGCCCATCAGAAATCAGGCAACTAACGAATTTCTCTCCCCATCTCCCTTTTTATACCCCCATCACAGATTATCTTTTCATTTTCTTTTTATTTCTTTCATGTGTTTCCATCATATTAGCCCTGATATATTTTTCTTTCTTTTTTTTTTTAAAAAAAATCATGGGTTTAAGGTAGAGTGGAAAAAAGGACAATAGTGTTATTTACAATTTTATTAACAATAATTTACACTTACACAATAATTTACACTTAAACAATTATTTACACACTTACATTGCTAGTTTAAAGCGTGTTTTCTCATGCAGCATCTTCGAGCTCGCTCTGTACTCAACTCGTTAGGAATATAGTCTACATGATACCTACGCGCTAATTCCTCTTTCTCATTTTTGCTTAGCCCCCAGTCACGGTGGAGGGAGATACGGTGGCGGCACGAGCCTACCTGAGCTGACCCCGGAATCGGTGCCGGATTCCTTTTCCCTGGGCGGCCACCAGAGCGCGCGTCGATCTAGCCTGGGCCGGCTACACTGGCGGTTCAGCCTACCTGCAGCTAGAGTCCTGGATGGGAGAGAAACGCGAACCGCGTCGCGCTTTCCTATTGGCTGCCGCAAAACACCCCCCACCACCTGATCTTACGTCATCGCCGGCCGCCATTTTGACTTGCTGGACATTTAACCATTCACTCACTATTAAAGCGCTTAAAATAGGTAATGTCAACCAAAACCAGTACTGCCACATGAAATAGATTAACAATTATTTAAATTCCCAGCCCTGCATCTTAGATCCACTGAATCTGGTATCCCCAGAGTCTCTATATCGGGTCATTCTCTGTCAGATCATCACAAGGTCCAAAACGATGGTTTTCAGATTGAGTTGGGAGTGGTTAAATATCATTTGGGACCACCTCAAGGACCCATATGTCAAAGGAAATTTTTTTAAAAAATTTGGTTTGGGAGTTATAGGAGGTCAAAGTTTGGTGTTCGACCAATCCGTCTCAAGTTATGAGTGATACCTAATATCCTACATGAAACACAATACCAACTCTAGTCATGGTGTTTTACATTCAGTTTTTTATGCTGATTCAAATGATCCATGGTTGGATTGGATTGTGAAAAATTTTTCTTGGCTCTATTTAGTAAAATCCCGTTAAAATGTTGTATAATTTCACCGTTTCAACTCTAGCAGAAATACGTCATATTAGAAAAATTCCAAACCATGCTTTTTTTAAAAGCTAATGATGGGTCGAACATTCACACCAAGTGACAAGTTGACCCCGGAGAATTTAGTCCCTTCGCCTTAGACTTTAAGGTTTGGAACTACTATGAAAAGACCGTAAAGAGGGACAATCAACTTCACTTGGTCTATATCTTACTAAAATCAGTAAAGTGACACATCTCCTAAATATTTAACTTTTTTTCATCACATTTGTCTTAAAATGATATTATGAATGAAATTAAAAGCATGTTATACAGACCTAAATTTATCTCCCCAAACCTACCAAAGCAAGTGTCCAAGCAATATATCATAGTAATAAAAAAAGCTTCCCAAGAAAGGATAGCTAGCTACTAACCTTTACTTTACTGATTTTGGTAAGATATAGACCAAGTGAAGTTGATTGTCCCTCTTTACGGTCTTTTCATAGTAGTTCCAAACCTTAAAGTCTAAGGCGAAGGGACTAAATTTTACGGGGTCAACTTGTCACTTGGTGTGGATGTTCGACCCATCATTAGCTTTTAAAAAAAAGCATGGTTTGGAATTTTTCTAATATGACGTATTTCTACTAGAGTTGAAACGGTGAAATTATACAACATTTTAACGGGATTTTACTAAATAGAGCCAAGAAAAAAATTTTTACAATCCAATCCAACCATGGATCATTTGAATCAGTATAAAAAACTGAATGTAAAACACCATGACTAGAGTTGGTATTGTGTTTCATGTAGGATATTAGGTATCACTCATAACTTGAGACGGATTGGTCGAACACCAAACTTTGACCTCCTATAACTCCCAAACCAAATTTTTTAAAAAAATTCACACTCCACGAAATTATTGCTGACTTCCCACACAGAAAAACGAAAGAAAAATAAGGGAGACCGCTGGTATTTTCACCTGAAATAAGACAACGCATATGGTAGAAAAAAAAAGTAGGCTTCACAGTTTGATTCTGTGCGCTGCGTCAACTCAAACAGCTCGCATAATCGCAACACAAAGTTAATTCGTCAGTTCTTACGAACGTAAACGACAAGCAGCGATTAAAAGCAAAACTTTTATCTTAAAGACAGCGATGATAACTTCGTGAAAACTTAAACTGAGATCTGAACGCAGTCATCGCAGTCAGCATAGCATAAACAGACGGCCGCCATTTTGACTCGGTGCGACCGGTTATGAGAAGCGTCAGCGGTCACAACCCGCCCTAGGTATGAGGGATTACGCGCAACGTTTCACGAGTTCGCGTTTCTCTCCCATCCAGGACTCTACCTGCAGCCTGGGCCGCGCACCCTGCCTGCCGGCCGCCCGGAATCAGCTTAACGAGGCTGGGGTTTTACGCACTTCGCTCGGCCGGCCGCCACGCCTCCCGGGCCGCCCCAACAGCTGCTGAGCGGGAAAAGCCGGGCCAGGCTAAGCTGATCCCGGGCGGCCGGCAGGAAGGGTGCGCGGCCCAGGCTGCAGGTAGGCTGAACCGCCGGTGTAGATAGCCCAGGCTAGATCGACGCGCGCTCTGGCGGCCGCCCAGGGAAGAGGAATCCGGCACCGATTCCGGGGTCAGGCGCTAGCACGGGAGAGATAGGCTCGTGCCGCCACCGTATCTCCCTCCACCGTGCCCCCAGTCCTCAACTTCGATCAGTGCTCTAAGTATATTATCCTGATATCTTATTATATTATGCCACGCAGTGCTTGCAGTTGTGACACATCGCATAAATTCATTGGTGCCCCCCATCTGATCATTAAGTGTCCCCCAATATTTATTTTTCCTTTGAAAGACAACTGCGGGCGAACCAGATAAACATTAAAAGTAAATATTATGACTACTGACATGCATGGATGGTGTTTCGGGGCCGTATTTTCTCTTCAGTAAATGACACGATACGCGTCTCACACACTCACGATATTTTGTCAACAGTTCTTTCACCTCGCTGTATCGCATCGCGTCACCACAGCTCACCCCTTTGTTACAATTCTCACAGCACCCCAGCCCTTGTGGTGCCTCAGTACCTCGAGGACCATGTCCTCAACATGATCTAAAACAACGGTCATGAGCACCATAAACATTCTGCAACAAATTAAATCAATTGTATCAGTATAAATTTTTTATCACATGTACATGAACACTTCATACGTAATATACAAATGTTCTTTCATACTCACTTTAAAGTTGCGGAAAGATCCTTCAGAAATGACAGTTATTTAGATTTATATTCACTTGAATTTTATCAAGGGAAGATCTCTCAGATATACACAGGGGCTGCAAAGTAGTTATCAGATTTATATTCACCTGAAATGAAGGATCAAACCATTAGTTTACTTCACAACATTATTTTATGATTACAGATTAATACACAGTCATACTCACTTTCAATAGATGATCTTTCAGAAAGACACAGCGACGCATCCGTGCAACAAAGACGGATCAAAACGCAGTCGCTCAACAAAGACGTATCAGAAAGCGGTCGCTCAACAAAGACGTATCAGAAAGCGGTCGCCCAACAAAGACGTAACCAACATTTTTGGTGGTTTTGAGATTTTGATGCCATATTGTCAATTGAAACACGTACTTTCCATCTGTGAACACCGCAAAATCGAAAAAAAAATATTAAGCCTTCAAATTCGCGAAAAACCAAGAGACGTATCTACACAGCAGCGAGATCGCGGCTCTCAACAAAGACGGATCTGCGAGCCTCCCGGGTGTCGCGACGCGCAACATCGACGTATGTACCTACCGCGGCCTGTCAGGGGCGTATTAAGGTCCGTCCGTGCTGTTCAGGTTGTCTACATACAGGGGTTTTGTGACACAATTTGCCAACCTTTCAGGCGGCTGTCTACAGACCAGGGTGGGTGGGTTGGGGGCATGTACTACCCCCTTTTATACGCCCCTGCGGCCTGAACTCACGGGCATGACGGCCTAAGGAGGAGCGCGGCTGGGCGCAGCCTGAACAGCACGGTTGCCTCTAAGCACCACCACGTTATTTTGTCCTTGATGGCGGGCACCATCGTCTCTTGCATGTCGCTCGCCCGGAACGCGAATGCTGTCCATGCTGCGTCTTGGCGATGGTCTGCTCTGCTTCCTGCGATGCGGTGCCACGGCAACCGCCCCAAGCCCCAGTACTAGGCTGGAGACCTCACCCCCCCCCCCCCAAATCTGAAATCTAACAAGTCTGGAAAAAGAGGGGGAAGGGGGAGGGTGGTTACCTCGTGAGGGTACAAGTATTGCATCTTGGGCATAGTTACAAATTCACACACTGACTTTCGCCGGCAGGCGATAGCTTTCAGTCTGACACTTGCAGCAATAGGCAACACAACTGACGTGCGTGTGTTGAGATTCAGAGTAGTGCATATCATCCAGGGCCGGTTACAATGCTAACATGTCACACAACGGAGGTCGCTACGCTAATATCAAAGAAATAGTCATTCCCGCATCAGAAACCGGTGACCTACCAAGGAAACATCGTTATAACTCCGAACTTACGAACATATCCTGAAAGTGACTTTCACAAAAGTTACTCAGAAATGTTTGAGGATCAATTTAAGACGACACCCAGCTCAATACGATGTTTCCGCGATTTGTGAGACGCGTCTGAAGTTTCTTTTTTGAATATCTTGAAATTATCGTTTTGCAGATCCGTCTTTGTTGAGCGACCGCTTTCTGATACGTCTTTGTTGAGCGACCGCGTTCTGATACGTCTTTGTTGAGCGACTGCTTTCTGATCCGCCTTTGTTGCACGGATGCGTCGACAGGTGCTGCTGAGATAGTTATCAGAAATTAAATTCACCTGGATTTAAGGATCAAACCATTAGTTTAATTCACAACATTATTTTTTTATGATTACAGATTAATACACAGTCATACTCACTTTCAAGAAATGATCTGTCAGAAAGACACAAGTGCTGCTTAGATAGTTATCAGAAATTAAATTCACCTGGCATTAAGGATCAAACCATTAGTTTAATTCACAACATTATTTTTTTATGATTACAGATAAATACAGTCATACTCACTTTCAAGGAATGATCTGCCAGAAAGACACAAGTGCTGCTTAAATAGTTATCAGAAATTAAATTCACCTGGAATTAAGGATCAAACCATTAGTTTAATAATTCACGACTTTTCTTTTTTCCCCCTTTTTTTTCCACCTTACCTTTATCAGAGGATATTTCAAAACAGCTAGCACAAAGCCTCGCAACCACTCAGGGCAGCTCCGATACACTACTAACACACGCTACAACTCCGGATTTAGACAATTTCGCGACACGAGCCAATTACACAAGGAAGGACGTACGGTCTGATCCCTCTCCACCTGGCAGGACATTCCCTACAACGCCGAACTTTTTCATACTCATCCCCCCACTCCACAGCTCATACCGCACCCACCCGCTCACCCCGCACTCCACATCACATACCGCACCCACCCGCTCACCCCGCACCGTACAGACGCCCTCTATACGGCGACGCACCGCATCACCGCTTCGGCACCCGAGTTCGGGACCAGAGTCTACCGTGTCGGGGAGGGCCAAGCCCCGCCGCGCCCAGCCGGGGACCACAGCGCGCACACCTGCATCACATCACGCACGGACTCCCTCACCCTCCAATAGACCTGGTGGTCTGGGGGACAGCCTCGCCAGCGAGCAATCCAAGCTGCTCAGGTTCAAATCCCACCAGCGGCGATGCATTTTTGTATTCCGTCGTTGAGGGGAAACCAGTGCACAGCACTATAGGCTACTCAAACTGTCAGTGGACCCATTTCTACACTCGGCATGGGCAGCACTATAGTTTGCCCAAAGTGTCAGCCCAAAGTGTCACCCTTACTACTCTGAACAACTGTCATCGTGTCCCCAACCTCAAATCCGTGCACGTGTCGCGTTATTGTCGGAGTATGAAACCCAACTGCTTCGGTAAGTTGCCCTTTCCTGTGTCTTTTTAGCCCGCCCTTCTGCTTTGAAAAAGCTTCAGAGCGGACTTATGCAATCGATCTGGTGTCTGTCTGTATGTTTGTCTGTCTGTCTGTTCCACTCGCAGGAGTTGAGCTAGAGAGTTGACATTTTTAGGGTATCTTAAAGGTCACTCCTGGACACCCAAACACCTGGTGCAAATCCTGCCAACCCTCATTATGGCACTGAAAAAAATTATTAAAGTTTTCACAGAATAAAAAAATATATTTGTTACATAAAATTTTATGGTTTCCTAAGGGGTATCTCGACAAATAAGCGGCCTTTCGGCCAAAATTTCGTCCGTTTCGCTCTATCTCTAACCGTTTCGGCGCTACAGCCACAGCAAACACCCAAATATCACAAAATATCATGATGGGTGTCGTGGCATGGGTTTTGCGCGATTTTGCGGCCCTCTGGGCCAAAATTTCGTCCGTTTTCTCTATCTCTTACCGTTTTGGCGCTACAGCCACGTCGACAACCCAAATATCATAAACCATCATGTTGGGTGTCCTGTCATGGGTTTTCCGTAATTAGAGAAAAATTCGTCCTGTTCACTCTATTTCCTACCGTTTCGGTGCTACAGCCACAATGAAGACCCAAATATCATAAAACATCATTTTGGGTATCGTTTCATGGGTTTGCGTAATTTTGCGATCCAATAGACCAACATTTCGTCCGTTTCGCTAGATCTCTTACAGTTTCGGGGCTACAGCCACATCGAAGACCCAAATATCCGAAATCGTCATGTTGGGTATCCTGTGATTTCTTTCATCACAGAAATTATGATATAGGCGCAACAAATAGACATATAACCACTGCGTTTCAAAGCAGAGGGGTGGGGTGCAGTGACGGTGATGCACTGCTACCTCAAATATTTTCACGCCTTAAATACTGTGCGTTTCAAACAAATTTATAGTTGTTTTTCCGCTTACCAAAGCTTTGCTTTGCATGTCGTTCAAATGGTGCACACTTACTGGAAATGTACTCCTTTGTTCATGTATATACGACTCATGATAAACGATCATATTAAAAATCGTTTGTAATATTGAATAACACTGTGTTCTGTCAAGTCGTTTGCGGGTTTGCCTACCCGATCTGCACGTAAGGCGCCGTAACTCCTAGGATAGGCAAACCCACTACACTGGTATGTAAAAAATAAACAGGCATAATCTGTAAAAATAAATAAAAGGATGATCAGACCGAAGGCCAAAATGTACCCCATGACCGCGAAAGGCGACAATAGGTTAGCAGGCCGAAGGCCCGTTATTCAAAGCAGTAATTTACATCTAAAAAATTGAATAAAATTTAAAAATAAAATAAAAAATACGATTTCACGAAATCCTGGTAGACAACGGAGTTTCTATAACTAAAATAAAATATTGTGAGTGTATAATAAGACTGTAAGAAAACCGACTGGTTTTGTTTAGTTTACGATAGTCAAGATAGTGGCTAGGTAATTCTAAGTTCGAATTGATATGGCGGGTTACAAGTAATGATTATTCTCCGACACTTCGGCCGACATTTAATCGACAGGAGCAGGAGAGAAGAGAGCTCTCCTTCTGACGGTACAACATGTGCGGCGAGGTCACGGCCGAAGGGGAACGTCAACAATAACGTTCCCTCCACCGGGCGCACGGAAGGGGCGAACTGGGGCCCTACCTAATACCGCTGGTACGCCCAGGACCAGCGGGCAAGCGCGCCGCGGCAGCGACGGGTGTGCGCTCTATTGGGAAAACGCGGAGTTAAGGCGTTGTTTACACAAAATGGTACACGTAAAAGTACATCATTTCAAGAATTCTGCTCACCAGATCGAAGTCAAACTTACCAAACCGTTTTCCGCAGGTATAAAACTACTATTTACGCATTCAGTTCGCCTTGTCAACGTTTCGATAACTAAAAAAAATATTTAAAGTCGCGAGGTGGGCACATCAGCCACCGGCAATGGCGGACATGCTTGGCCTGCTTTCGCGTTGTTGACACAACATGTCAACCAAATAAAATGAAAAAAATCACTGCTCTCATAACGTTACGATTGGAACTCATTCTTTGAGGCACACATTTAGTTGGCAGAACCGGGGCAAGTTTCAGTAAAACTGAAGTAGTTTTAGAGAAGGCAGTACGGTGGTCACGTGCGAATTTCAGTGGTGTTATCTCATTCTTGCGCTCGAAACTAAAGGCTGGCTTTGTTTGAACGCAGACTTTAGAGGTTTCTCTTTCGCTCCGTGTTGGCTCGCCTCGGCCTACCCCCTCCACGAAAAAATATCCCCTTCCCCTGTTCATTTTGCCTGACGAGTCGAGCATTACCATAGAAACTCGAATTTCAATTCAAATTTACAAAATTTCTGCAATACAGATTTCAACTAGACTTCAGAATCGAATGTACTAGATTACATTCTAAATGTATGCTTAATATTATCGAATTCCCTTCAGCAGATCTTTTTCTGTCGTAAGGGGCCATATGAAACAAAACATGAACGTTTTCCAGCGATTTTAGAAGGCAACTCCGTTGCCTAAAAATGGAAAGTATTATCGGGCCGAAGGCTCGAACTGTTTTGTACGACTGGACTGCGACAATAAGTAAGCGGGCCGAAGGTAGGGTGTTCGCTTTTCAGGGTCGATGACGCGGATTCGTCCGAAGTGAGGTAAATGAAAGTTTAGATTGAGTGATTTTCAACGCGCATACGCGCGAGTCTGTGCGACGTCGGGAACCCTACGCAACCTGCGATGAAAGATATTTGGTAAGCAGGGCCGGACTGGGGGGTCAGGGGCCCGGCGGGAAACTAGCAGACAGGGGCCCGGATTTGCCTACCTCTCAGGGGCAAAACGTGTTGTACAGCATTCAAGCCACGCTAGTCGCAGTCGCACGGAGTTGATATTAGTATTGCAGAATTTTCTTTGTATTACAAATTTTTCGTTGTACCCCCATGCCCCAGATACTACCGTAAAACCCGTAAAGTTTTGTGACGGGACGACCGTATCTGAAAAATACGGTGTTTTCCATGACCAATACCTTAGTTTCAGTTTCTTGAAACTTCGAAAAAAGTTGAATTATAGGCTTATGTGAAGTATACGGTTATAGGTAGTACGGAGGAACCGTACCCAATAAAAACGATCCGGCCGGACCTGGTAAAAAATTAACGGGGAAAATCCGTATTAATTACCGTGAAAATTTCTAGCAGTATAAAGGGTTTTGAATCTTGTAACATTTAGCCAACCTGTGAGATATGATTATTTTTAGCACTTTTTGACCGGTACACTCTCATTTCCTTACGGATGAGCTCACTGGAAAAACAAAGGTGCGAATCCCTACCTTTAAAAGGCACTAACAAAGTTTAGTGCCTTCCCAAAGGTACTAAACTTTAGTGCCTTTGGAAAGGCACTAAAATGTGACCTTTCACACCTTTAGCTGGCTAGCTTCATAAGAGTTTCATACAAGTTTAGTGCCTTTGGAAAGGAACTAAACTTTAGTGCCCCAGGAAAGGCACTAAACTGCGTCCTTGACTTTAGTGCCCCAGGAAAGGTGTTGTTTAGTGCCTTTGTTTTTCCAGTGCTATGTCCATAATACGGAGAATTTTGTGCAAGCGTAATATGGATCACAAATCATCTGTAATACGGATAAAATCATCCGTAATATGGATTAATTAATCCATATTACAAACTTTGCTTGATCCGTAAGTTACGGTGAATATGGTCCGAGGGGGAAACGACTGCCAATATTCGTGTCAGCCGGATTACGGATTACCCCGGATCACCTCGGATTACCTCTGTTGTGTCCTCTGGATAACGGTGCTTTTTTCCTCGGATTACCCCGGATTACCCTAAAATTTTCTCGGATAACACCGGATTACTTCGAATTTCCCCGGATTACACTCTGCCGGATTACCTAACGGCTGTCAGCCGGATTACCTTAGTCGTTTCCCCCTCGATTTGGTCCATACCTTATGGATGAAGGCATGTTTGCAGTATGGATCAAATCATCCATATTACGAATGATTTTATCCGTATTACAGATGATTTGTGATCCATATTACGCTTGCACAAAATTCTCCGTATTATGGAGATAGCACATCCGTAAGGAAATGAGAGTGTAAAGGGAAAGTTTTGGTAAGGTTTTCAAAGTTCTCAGACGAGTCACATATCCCTCATGGGCTTTCAAAAGGGCATGCTTTAAGGAGTCTAAAATGATGGTGTCGTCAAATTTTTTTTAAGTGTTTATCGAAGCTTTTGCTTTTTGAACAAATGTTTTAAAAAATTACATTCAACCCCTTGCCACAATTTTTAAATTGTCATTGCAGGCATTAAAATTACTAACAAACCATTTGCATTGAGATGAAAAAGAGTCTGGGATAGGTTTTTTGTTATTTGGGAAATATCTCAGAAAGCGATACTTTATGGATGGACAATTTGCTCAAATTGACTTAAAATGGACACAATTGGGCAAGAATCATGTTGCATTGCACAGAGGGTGCTGGCATAACACTTTCACAACGCGTCACCGTCATGCCATCCTTTTGTTTCTGATGTGCTTTGTGCTTTCCGCCCAAAATCGCAGGCCTGGCCCACGGCCGCCGGCCGGGCCTAAAACCCAAGCCTGTCTGAGTCTTTATCCCGGGCCCTGCGCCTGCGGGCCCTTCGGGCCCGAGAGGGGCCCGCCGGGCCCGAGGGCCCGCCGGGGTTTCACCCGGTATCCCGGTGGGCCAGTCCGGCCCTGTTTTGTAGAATGAAACTATGTAACATTCAACAAGAATTATTATTTTGAAAACAAAAGTAATTCCATTTTCCCTATTAAAATTTAAAAACATGGCGAAAGCGAAAATTGGGGGAAGGGGAGTGTTGGAAAAAAAAATGGGCCCCTGAGGGTTCGCCCCGCCTGGGCCCTTCTGGTCCCAGTCCGCCCCTGCTGCCGTCGTCCAGCTCAGAAAGTGACGATGACCTTCCTTTGGGAAAATTGTCTCTTGGTAATGTAATAAATATTAAAGTCACACTGACATATAGTGAAACTGCAACTCTTACCTCTTTTTTTTCTGCAGTGAAGGATAGACAAATGGGCATTTTGCCTCCTGGAGAAGTTGAGACGAACCTGCTGCCATTAAATGTCAGCAATAATAATCAGGAGGTTGTACAAGCAGTGAGCGAGCGAGAAGATAGTTTCTCTGATGACGTTCCTTTGGGAAAATTGTATCAAGGTAACATAATAAATATTAAAATGATAGACATAATACAACTGCAATCCTCACCTCTTTTTTTTTCTTTAGTGAAGGATAGACAAATAGGTATTTTACCTCCTGGAGAAGTGCTGCCATTAAATGTCACCAATGATAATCAGGAGGTTGTACAAGCAGTGAGTGAGCGAGAAGACAGTTTCTCTGATGAAGTTCCTTTGGGAAAATTGTATCAGAGAAAGAATAAATATTAAAGTGATAGACATCAATTTTTTATTTATTTATTTACGTATACACCCCAAGAGCCGAGGCTCTATTAGGAGGGGTTGGTACTTTTAGTGAAACATGTTAGTGCTCAAAAATAGAAAGTATACATAATACAACTGCAATCTTTACCTCTTTTTTTCTGCAGTGAAAGATAGACAAATGGGCAATATAACTCCTGGAGAAGTTGAGGACCTGCTGCCATTAAATGTCACCAATAATAATCAGGTGGTTGTACGAGCAGTGAGTAGGCGAAAAGACAGTTCCTCTGACGAAGATGTTCCTTTGAGGGTACTACTTTCAGGTAATCTTGATTGCAGAACAAGACTGTTCACACTCTAATTTCATAGATAAAACAATCTTTTCTAACTTTCTGTTTCTTTTTTCTGCAGTGAGGGATAAACGTAAAAAACGAAAGTCTGATGGAGATGTAAAGCGGCTATCTCTGCACACCACCATCATGCATGATCAACCCCAGAGTAAGACTGAACAGACACCATTTCATTCCGGCAGGTCAGACTATGAGGGAGTTCCAGCAAAGCGGCTGTGTTCGGGTAACTTACCGTCACAACTAAATAGAACTGTGAACTTACTTGGGGTATGGAAATGAACTGGGCACTAACATATATTTTTATTTTAATAGCTAGGTATCGGCTTGAAGACAAATTTTCTGAAGAACCCTCTATGTTTACTGCTAGGAGTTTAAATACGGAAAGGGAAAGAACTTCTGGTATGTCTATATTATTCTTTGCCGTACAGCATGCACCAGCAACAACACATTCTAAATGTTTTAATTCACTTTCTTCCCAGTGTCTCTATTACCAGGTGAATTGCTTCGGTCAAATGAAATCCATGATAAAGAGAACATTGTCCGATCAAAGGAAAGCACTGTTTCCTCAATTCTTCAGAAGAAGTTGTATCCTTTCGATGGTAATTAAAAAACAATTTGTTGTACACTCAGTTTATTAATGATCAAAAACTTTTTTGGTTCTATAAGAAATATGTGTTTTCTTACAGCAAGTTGTAAATCATATCAAAATAACATGACCTCTAGCTCAGAGGCATCATCAAGAAAACAGACTGGTGAAAGTGACAATGTTTTAAAGGAGAGAAATGTGAGAAATGAAGATGATGCCAATCTCCTGGGCAAGAGAAAAGAAGATAACAAGACGAACCCCTCAAAAGGTATTATATTAATTATTTACAACACATTAATGGTAGTTAAATTGTTATCACAGAACCTCCTTACTTCAATTTTACTTACCTATTTTCTATTCCTGTCTTTAGCAGGTGTATTGCTGACATCCACTCCAATACGTGATCCACTCAAATTCACAAATCTCTCTTCTCAAGGTAGTTCTCTATATTATTGACACATTTTACAGTAAGCAAGCAGTAATAAAAGTTAATTGTATAAATTTATATAAATTTGTTTTGCTGAACAGGTACACTGCTAAGAGCCCGAAGGTGCACTAAACATGTTCAGTATGATGACCAGAGTAGTGACCCTGATGATGATTTTGACCAAACCTCAGGTAGTGAATATGAAAACTGATCTCCTCAGAGGGTTTTGAAAATGAGAAAAACACGTCTCAAGGCAACAAGGAAATCTTTACCAACAAAATATAACAAAAGTAATCGTCCACAAGGTAATTTTTATTTTTGACAAATGTTTATAGTAAAATTACTGTGGATCTTTTTCTGAGACCAGATATTGTTTTTTTATTTTACCTTTCTGCATTTTCTAAGCAAACATTATATATAATTGTTGTTTAAAAGTTTGTAATTTCTAATGTGTCAAACATTTAATGTCACTAACATTTAATTTTTCCTTTGTTCAAATAGGTACGTCATCCACAGCCAGCAGGTGCACCACAAATGAGCAGACTACCATGGAATCTGACGATGACTCAAACTCAAGTCCCAGTAGTGAGTTGGATAGTTCAGTTGACAATGACGATTCCGATACTTCTGAAATTGAAAGTACTGAAGAAGAAAGTTTGAAGAAAACTGGACAGGTTAGAGACAGAAATAAGAAAAAAAATGAGCCAAAAGATGTGTGGATTGATGGGGATATAACTGTGAAGGATAGGGAACCTCATGGTGACCTTACTGATCAAGAAGAAGGCTTGTCAGAGATTGAATATTGTGAATTTTTTTTTGATGAATCCATACTTCAATTGATAACTGATGAAACCAACACCTACTCTTTGAAGAGGGATGGAATTAGCTTGAACCTGTCAGTAGCAGAGCTGAAAATATTTTTAGCCTTGTGGATCTACATGGGAATCTGCAAGCTACCCTCCTATCATGATTACTGGCACCGTGATACCAGAGTGCCACTTGTTGAAGATAACATGACGCGCAAGCGTTTCATTCAAATACGGTCAAGACTTTATTTCAATGACACTGATACAGAAAGCAATGACCCTCTTCTTTGGATTCGACCCTTTCTTGACCACATAATCTCAAAGTGCAAACAGCTGGAAGAAAGAAACAAAATTTAGCATAGATGAAAGTATGATCCCCTACAAAGGTCGGAAGTCACATTTAAGACAATATATGCAAGGGAAACCCCACAAGTTCGGTTTCAAATTTTTCCTACTTACAAGTTCTAGTGGCATCGTGTATGACATTTTGCCTAATGTAGGTTCAAGAACACTGGAGGCGAATTTAGTCCAGAGCTGTGTTCTCTTCTTGGATTTGGTGGAAGAGTAGTCTCATATTTGTGCAGAGCCATAAAGGAACCAACTCAAGCTGCTGTGTCCTTTGATAACTTTTTCACTAGTGTTCCACTTGTTGTCCACCTCAAGGAAGAGTTTGGTCTTCTCTCTGTTGGCACTATTAGAAAAGACAGGATTAAAGGATGTCCACTGCTGTCAGATAAAGAGTTCACAAAATTGCCTAGGGGATCTTACGATTCCAAAGTACTTAAAGACCAGGAAATTGTCGTCGTGAAGTGGAAGGATAACAAACCTGTAACGCTCATTAGCAGTTGGTGTGGTGTTGAGCCCATCACTCTAGTGAAAAGATGGCAAAAAGCAGATCACCATTATCACGATGTACCCAGACCAAAAATTGTGGAAGTGTACAATGGCCACATGGGTGGCGTGGATGTCTTTGACATGCAGTGTGAGCTGTACCGCCCACCTTCCAGGGCCAAAAGATGGCCAATACCTATATTTGCCTTCTTGCTAAATTTAGTTCTAGTGAACAGCTACAAACTCTTCTGTAGGGATAACCAGTATACAGACCAGCAGATTAAGGATGGTAACAAAGATTTCAGAATGAAACTTATCTCCTACTGGCTGCCCAAACCTGTGAAGAAGAGAGGGAGACCATCTGCAGCTGATGTTGCAGCTGCAGCAAACACTAGTCAGCAAAGCAGCAAGAAATCCCCAATGCCTCCCACCTACATCAGAGTGAGTGAAAATGGCCACTGGCCAGTGCATAGGTCTAAGCGTGGCAGGTGCCGTCTCTGTCATAATGGATACACTACCTTTATGTGTGAGAAGTGTAAGGTGCTCCTCTGCCTCAATCAAAATCGGTTGTGTTTTACCCAGTTCCATAAGTAAAATGTATTTCTACATTGCCCGACTCCGTGTTCAGATGAATTGTCATGAATTGTCAATTTTGTTTATTAGAAGAATTTTTGTTGAAAGGACTTTTAATTTTATTTGTGTAAAGCTTGTTCTATGTCAAATGCAACTGACAAACTTTTATTTTATACATTCTCAGAGATCTATTTTTGTCATGTTATTATTGGAGTTATATTCTCCGTACTCTCAAAGATATATGCTTGCTTGATTATTTTCTCTAATTGTTATGAAATTTCTGTACTCATTAGTTTTTAGTATTAACATTGTACTAATTCCTAAAAATTTTTATGTTTTACATAGGTAAACAATCCTGCTCGTTACTTAGATTAGTTTGCTGCTAGTCCATTTGTTTCGCTAATTTGAATAGTTTCTCATTTTGTACTAGTCCTTCAAATTCCCAATGTCTTAGTTGTAGATATGAATTTTACTCCTTACAAAGATTAGTTTGTTCTAGTCCATTTGTTTTTAAATTGAAGGAGTCCTAAGGTTTTGCACGTTCAACTAGTCCTTTCATTTTTACTAGTTACTTATAGATATGAACTCCCATCTTACATAAATTTCTTTGATCCTGCAGCCCATTTGATTTTATAAGAAAACAGTTCTAAGGTTTTGATTTTCAATTTAATTATGGAGAGAGGTTTTCTCCTTTACAAACGTACAGCCTTAAGTTGAACAGATCTATGAATTTTGATTATTATTTTATTATGCATGTGTTCTCCATATATATTGTTGTTTTCATAAATTTGAAACATGTCTGTAGAAATAATATAGATGTATCATTTACCCCTCACCAGTATTAACTAGTCTGTTCTTGTCTATTTGTTTTTAAGTTTAAGGGGTCCTAAGGTTTTGCGCGTTTAACTAGTCCGTTTGGTACATATATGAACTCTCTCCTTACATTAATTTGTTCAATAGCAGTCCATATCCATTTAATTTTATATGAAACGAGTTCTCCTACACTGTCATACCAAGTGTAGAACAGTCTCACACTTGAGCACACTTTCCTATCCTTTCTCAATGGGGAAGGGTCGGAAATAATCTCACAAGTGTTAGACTGTTCTACACTTGGTGTGAGGTGTAAGGTTTTCATTTTCAAGATTATTATTATGCATGTGTTTTTTCATAAACAAAGGTGTTCTTATAAATTAGCAAGAAATAATTGTTGTACAGATTTATTTACAAATATATCATTATTTACAATAATTATTAGATAAATATCAATTACAGTTCAGCCTCCTCCTGTAACAATGTAAAATATCTTGTTAGTGTGTCAGCTGCAACACTTTGAAAAGTAAAAGATATTTTCCTCTAAACCGCTCGTCTTCAAACTAATTTCTCTCAGTAGGAAATCCTACCCTTCCCAGCCCTTCCCCCGTTCCCCCCTCCCCATCCCTTCCCTGCAGCACCTGGAACTGACTTATAAAATGTTTGTCTCACCTTTTCATCCGTCTGAGTCGCAGCGTCTCTAGCCTCGTTTTCTGTCTGAATCACAGCATCAGCACTCGAAAGAAAAAAAAAGAAAAAAGTTTCTTTGCTGCAAGCAAGGCGGCGAGGGTGACCACCTTGCTGCCTTCGATTACGACCAAAAGTCACTCACCGGTTTTCTTTGTAACAGCTGAATTTCGTCTCCTAGCAGACTGACATCCCGCTGCCGGGCTTGCCGTTCTTCCTGCAGCTCTCGTGCCAAGAAGTCAATCCGCTGGAAGATTGCTGCCTGTTGATCAGCACGAGTGCGGGATCGCGTGTCGCAGCAGCAAAGAAAGTCACTACAAAGAAATGAAAAATATCAATATCAGCACGACGGCATCCTCCTCCTGCCAGCCGCCGTGGCAGTGGCGTCGGAAGTACCGGTCAGGGTGTGCTCTCAGCCAGGGGCGTATTAAGGTCCGACCGACAGGGGGGGCGGTGCCCTTCAGGTTGCCTACATACAGGGGTTTTGTAGCACAATTTGCCTACCTTTCAGGCGGCTGTCTAGAGGCCACAGGGGCGATCGCTTAATACGCGCCTGCTCCCAGCACACCCCAAAATATGACGGGGTGTGCGCAGCACACCCCGTTTTGACAGGGGTTCAATAGAAACAACGTACATTAGCGCGTGTGCGGGCTGGGACCGGCTGGGAACCACGTTCGCTCGTATCACATTAAAGAAGTGACAAAGCTACACACTAAATGTTTATGTAGATTTTTTGTGCACATTTATGCACTGAACTACACATGCAAAATTATGTACAAATTTGTGCACAATTATGCATAAATAGTACATAATTAAGCACGAAGATTTCTGCAAATCGTTTTAGGTACAAATTTGTGCAGAATTACGAATAAATTCATGCAAAACTATGTACGAATTTGTGCAGAATTTGGTATGTGTAGTTCTGTGCATTTGAATGCACAAAAAAGTACATTTACATTTAGTGTGTACGATTGGTCCCGAATCCCGAAGTTCCAATACTTAAGTTTGAAATGAATAATGAATACGGATCAAATAATTTAAAAGCCAGCTAAAATATTATACAATATGATCCAGTTAACTGTAATTCTGTCCGAAATTGTCACTTTGTAGTTTATATTGTCTCGTATTGTTTTGATATTGTTTCGTATTGTTTATACCGGCGCACCTAATTGTTTCCAGTTACTCGACCCCTGGCTCCAAAATGACTGCAGTCGCTGTAAAAATTAGCGACTAGTTTGTCGTTAAATTACGCAAAAATTTCCAACAGATTGTCGCACTAAAGAAGTGACAAAGTTACAATTGGTCCCCTAGTTCCAGGATTTAAATTTCAAATAAAATGAATGCGGTTCAGGTAATTTAAGAGCCAGTTAAAATGTTATCCAGTATAACGCAGTCAAAATTCAAGCCCGTAAGAAGAAAAATCAGAAAATCAGCCACGTTAAAACTGGAATCAAAGTGTCCATGCTGTTTCTACGCATCTCGTTCCCGTGACAATTACCGTTCATAATCATATTCAAAATCAGCCGACTGGCTTCCTACCCGCCGGTAGGCCGTTTCTTTTTAGGCACGAAGTAGCCTTATGGTTTTGTGTCAGGATGCGATTTTTTTTTTTTATTAGCACGGCCCCTTACCTAAATCCAGATTTTTCTCTACGATTTTCATAAGACTTGGCAGAGAGGTAGAACTCGGTCTCCTTAGTTCACTGCTGAAGTGCCAGCCCAAAGTTAGCGACCTATTTCGAGAAATTTCGATCTAAAATCTCCGTTTCTATGGTAATAGGCGTAATAGGAGGCGTGTGGGGCACGGTGCGGGGGGAGGGGGGAGTACGAGTTTCAGGGACTTCCGACGCCACTGCGCCGTGGCCGGGCCGGGCCCAGTGCGCGACTGCGAGCTGCGAGCAGCACGACCGACGGATCTGTTTCCTCCTGCCCGCTCATTGGCCGATCGCTACACCGACGTCACCGTTCACCAATCAGGGCTCAGAAGGAAACAGGACCGGCGGGCGTGATGTTTTTTCGAACTCACCGTAGGTGCAGGCCACGGCCAGTGGCGGCAGCATAGGTGTTCTCCCATGATTCCTCGACGGCAGGCGATTGCGACGCGGACTCGCTCGGACTGCGGCAGGAGCAAGGTGCGCCGTCGCCCTGGCCAGCACCACCGTCGGCCCCTGCTGACCTGCTTCCGCCAGTCATGTTCAGGCGTTCAGAGGTGCGCCGCAACATTTTCTTGAGCCTGCTGATGAGCCGAGGGAAAGGGTGCCGCATGTCGCATAGCAACAATAAGGCTCCTCGCAAACTGCGCGACAACAGCACCCGCTGCCACCGCCGCTCAAAGGTTTGGATCTGAATGGTCGCGCCCGCAGTCGACCTGCCCTCGCGGGGCCGGCGCACTGCATGGTGTTGCGCAGCTCACTTGGCTGTGTGTGTGTGTGTGTGTGTGTGTGTGTGTGTGTCCGCGCGCGTGCGTGCGTACGCGCGGGCGCGCACGTACTTACGGTGGAACCTGATCATTTTCATGTTTACAGCAAAACCTCGTTTAGTCCATACCTTTTATGTCTTTTTGTTGCACCGGTGCAACTTGGCGTTTCTTCTACACCGTATGAGCGGGATTGAATTTTTTTGCGCTCGTGGGTTGTTTCGACCCCAAATAAAGAATCTTTAGCGAAAAATTTTTTTTTCGATGATGTGGTCGTTAAGTCGCTATAAAGGGTTAAGTTAAGTGTTTCCTTTTTTTAACTGTGCATCAGAATTTAGAAAAATTGCTCCCTGTATATCAAGATTTTAATAAAACTTCCGCATGTTTGACATAATACCTGCTGAGCGCTTCAGGCAATTTAAATCTTAAGTATTTTTAATTTTGTGTCATATGACAGTATGTATGGTATATTACATCAGTAAGTAATAAACCAAATGCAGAATTTTTCACTCACCTTCATATCCTTTTTCCTCTGTGTGTTTTGTTATGTAAAGCAGAAGAGCAGCAATGTGGCTACATCTAGACAGGGATCTCTGCTTGCAATTACAAGTTGCTTCTCGCACACTGCCAGATATCGCTGACAGGGTCACAGTTGAAAAATAAACTCTGCAGCGCATGGAAGCCTGAACTTTGGCTTTAACAAAATAAAAATCTTGGGTTGCTGTGTCAACAACTTGCAGTAAATGATCACTATTGACAAAACGCATCCCTTTTCTTGCTATGTTTGTTTGCCCTACACTGTCAGTAACCTCCTGACTAAAAGCATTCTCATCTGAATCTCCTGGCTCAGATGTAAAAGCAGATGACCAATTAGGGCTACTTTTAACCAGGTACACGTATGCGTGGCCCCAATTGTAGTTTTTTGGAATATCCACACTAGGGAATGGACCCCAACCTTGTAATGGGAGGAATGGCGGTGGTTTGCCATTAAATCTCTGCAAAAAAAAAAAAAAAAAATTGTTAATACAGTAGTTTATATTTTAGAGACACTGAAAATGAGCCTCAGTCATTCGCACTTGCAGAGACAACTGCTCTTTGTTATTGTGACACCACTTGAAGTCATCGACACTGGGGTCAATGACATTGCTGAGGCCACTATTGATGCGATTTTGTATTCTGCAAAAGAAAGAATACATTACATTAACATTAATAAACTCCAAAAACTAATAATTCCAGCTCTACTCACCTCTCTTTCAGCTCCTCTACACGACCAGTTGAACAAGCACCTCTGCATTTAAGCCACCTTATCATTTCGGACTTTTTCACTTGATCTAAATCAGTCCATGACAGTTTAGCTCCTGGCACATCATCCTCAGTCAAAAGTGGATCAAAGACATCCAATGATACATGTTCAGCTGCTGCTCTCTAATTCGAAAAGAATTCTTACAATAAAGTAGACATATAGTATTGCTGATGTGTGATGCCACATCTATAAATAGTTACCTGTACTGAGAGATCACTCGGTAAAACAGGGACCCACTTCTTTGCTTTGGTTTTAGGAACAGCAAAAGATTTAATGTTATTCTGTAAATTATGAAAAAAAAAGGATGTTTGTAAGAGAATAAAAATCATGTAAGTACACTCTGAACTGAGAAACCTACATCATCTTCATGTAAGTCATCAAATACATCATCATGGAAGTCATCACATACATCATCATCATGGACATCAGTACTCTCTTGATTCAAAGCCTGGCAACCAGCAATAGGATAAAAGATAAAAGATAAAAAATAGGATAAAAGATTGTGAGAAAAAAATCCTTCACACCCTAACTAACCAGGAACAATATTGTGTCTTGTTAGTTACAAATTTGTTACGTGCCCATGGACTTTTCTGCGCATGACTAACTCCACACAAAATTGTCCGTACGTCAAGAACAAAATAGTACATTAAAATTCAGAACAAATTTGTGTGGAGCTATGGACAAAATTTTAACTGCAATACAGACAAGTCTTGCCTCTGGGCAGTTACAATTTAGATCTGAAATGTCCATTCATTGCGGACAATTATGACCATGGATCTGGTAACAACATAGGTGCAAATTTTTCGCTCTTATAACGAATGGTAAATTATGTTGTTACTATGCAGTTCTTCCAAAATCACTTTAGAGTATACTTCTAGTGTACAAAGCATAGCCGTTTTCATGTGAGCATATCAGATTGGAAGAGGGCTCCTTAGAAATAATACAATCGCAGATATACGAATAATAGAATATACTTAAGGCATATTAATTTTGTGTTGCAGTGACTATACTAGATCAGAAATGCCACTTACATTTTGTGATTCCAGAAATTCAAACAATGAGCTCATTTAATCTTACTTGTTACAATAACTCCCTGGAAATAGTGTGGGAATAGCTGCAAATGTTGGCGATGTTCTTGTGCTTTCCATTAGGTCTAAAATAAATAAACAAATAAATTATGTTAGTAAAGAAAACAATACTTAAATGTCAATAATTATACCTAAATTCTTTGAATGCTTACAGTTTATGCTGCTGTGCCACTGGATTAACTCTGAAGATGAGCTGCAGACTGCCATACTGGAATGATAAATGGTGAGCCTTAAGTACGATGTGCTTCACAAAATTGGCAGTGATTGAAAAGACTTGTCAATTTTTTGAAGTGTAACTTACTTTTGTGCGAACCTTAACATCTCTGCGTGCCAGTCTACACCCAGCTTGAAGGAGCATGGCTGAACTTGATAGTTTGATATGCTTCACTAATTTGACATTGTAAGAACTGTCAGTTTTGATGGAGTCTACTTATATCCAGCATATGTACCATTCTCCATCAGAAAATATTCTAGAATAACAAAAATAAAATTAATGAATTAATACCTAGCTGTTGTAAACTGTACATTAAAGAAATTAAATAAGACAAAATATCCTACCATAACTGGTATTTAAAAATTAACTCTCACCTTATTTTTACAACCAGCATTAAAAGAATTATTCCCCACTTGACTCAGAGGACTGTTGAAAATGATGTATGAAAACCACTGTGGAGACTGAGATCTCTGCCAGTATAGGCGCTCCCACAATGGCTTTTTTTACTGAGGTGGATCTACTGATAGCACCTGCAAAACACTGGGTAGGCCAACCCGCCAAGCACTTGTGTGAAGGTGGCGGTTTACCCAAAGAGCGCCATTGCAGGGGGCGCAGAGATAAGGTTCTTGGGACGCAAAATTTAGTGGCGTCGCCTCTCGAGTAGTTCATTGTGAGTGCACCTAAAATGGCCTTAAATGTCAATTTGATTGATTAGGATGAAACAATCCATGATAGGGTAAAATAAATATAGAAATCTGTAAAAAAAAAAAAAAAAAAAAATTAAGAATGTGTAATAACTAAAGATTCCTTACTGATTTTAACAGAAGTAAAAATGTGCTTATCTTACCTGCCCTTGTAGGAGAGTGTAGTGCAGTAGTAAATTTACCAACACTGGGAAAACTAATGTGACATGAGTCACGTCAATTGATGTGACCAGTTTATGTCACATTTCAAAACGTTACCAAATTCTCGGTCACGTTTGGTAATGTGACATCAGGTGCCACGTGTTATGTCTGCCTATAGTAATAACATGGAGGATGTCACATTACAAACGTTACCGAAAATATGGTAACATTACGTAATGTTACCTAAACTGGTCACATGTGCACATGTGACATATGTCACATTAGTTTTTCCAGTGAATGAGCAATGTAATGCTTTTGGGGGGCAAACCTGTGCCTGAGTCTGAGTCTGACCTGCGGTTTTCAGGTCAAACAAACTCCAGTTCGCTTTCAAGAAGCAACCATTGATAACCACAATTTAAGTTGACATACTATGGAACATCTGCTGGACTAGAGCATATAAATAGATAGATTGATAAAAAGGAAAGGTGCAGGGCTTAATTGGGTGATGGAGAGGAGTCAAACTCATTTCTTACCAACATTTCATGATACTTTGCTCTGCCGTTAACTGCTGAACTGTATAATCTCAGGTCTATGAAGTGCACACTGCGCATTGTTCGTCCATACCAATCTCAATACTCAACACTCCAACAGCCTCTTCACTGGAATAAATCTTGCCTAGATGAAACAGAAAGACAATATTATTACTAGGCACAAAGGTCATACACACCAAGGAATGATTTGAGCACTGACAGCATGACATTAAAATGGTCCCTCATATTGTTAAGGTGCATCCACAATAGACACACCACATCACATCATATTACTTCATTTCCCTCTAGCGCGACATGGTTTGCCATGATGGGGGATAATAGATACCACATACCATTCAAATATAAAGAAATTTTTAATGTTATTTTGAATGAATGGGACTTATTTTGTGATGTATAGACACATCAAACACATCAGATACATCACATCACATCATTAAAAATAAAATTTAAAATTTCTTTATATTTGTTGAATGTTATGTGATATCTATTATCCCCCATCGTGCCAAACCATCTCGGGCTAGAGGGAAGTGAAGTAATGTGATGTGTCTATTGTGGATGCACCTTTAGGACATCATTCTGATTTGACATTTTGAGTCAAATCAGTATCAAATCCTGACATTCAGTGCTCAAATTCTTCCATGGGATGAGAGATGTGAGATCATATTAGGGTTATGTACAATGACAGTACTTTTCACTCACCATGGTAAAAATGAAGACATAAGTTTGTTAACTAAATTATCTCAAAGAAAAACATGTCCACACAAAATATATCATTCAGAAATTTTTAAAGAATGTTTTAAATTCAACAGGTTGGGATGACCAAACACATTTTCTCTTCACACTCTATTCTCGTCTAAGGTTGGACTGACAATGACAACCAATAACAATAAACCATAAAGCACGGCATCCTCCGGCCGTGAAATAACCAAAATATCACACAACTTAAATGAAACTTAAAATGTTTGAAGTTTGACTCAACGTTGCCATTCTGAAAGCCAGCACAGGTGCGAGAGAGAGGAAAAACCTTAACACATCTTCAACATGTATTAATTTTTCATACTCCCGTCAGTTACTAAAAACAGAAAAGAGAGATAAAAAGAAACATCAACAAACAAACAGAGCCTTTACAGAGCAGACGAAATCGGCACAACGAAAAAAGGAGAAAAGAGAATCCAATTATAGTTTCGATTTACCTTGCTTTTTGGAACGTAAAGGGCCTTTTTCAAAATTTAAATCTTTTTATTGACTAGATTCAAATATACCGTCTTTTTAAATTGACTAAAGTTAGTCTTTTCACTGAAGTGGAAGCTACCTTCCAACCTATTTGGATTTTTTTATCTCTTGTTTTCCACAGTCCACTCTTTCAAATATTAAGATAAATAAATTGAGCAGCAATTACACCTCCTTCTTTATCCATCAATTAAGTGATCCTGTGATAATTATTACTGTCTATTCAATCCACAGATCGTCAAGAATGCTCAGACAATTGATTACGCCTTTCACCATATTTGATACTAATAGTAAGAAAGAATGTAGGTAATACTTTTGTGCTACTGAATGTATTATTCTATCAAACCACAACCCATACAATGTTGACATTTGATACTAAATCCATTATACACTAGAGCAACCTGCTGCCATTTCCTTGTTTGAGGAAACCTGGAGCAAAGTCTAGAAATGAGGAAGACTCCGACGTTTCATACACCCCATAGGCAGGGTGCAAGTATACAACCAAAGCGTTCCTTTAGTGAGGTAGGTGTAGGACAAGTGATTGGTGGAGTGAGGGAAACCTTTCCTTACAAAATACACAATACCAGGAATAAAATGAAACAGATAAACAAAATTTAACAAACAAATGACATGGCACTTGTTATAGTAAAGCAAATGAAATGCTAAATCAAGTACAATAATAAAAAGACCAAAAGTACTCCACCCACAGGAAAAAAATTCAAAGTACGGTAAATAACAGCTGATAAAATTTGCAGCTTTAATAGGTGAGCGCAAACATAAGAAACAAATAACATTTAAGATGATGTTAGAAATCTGTAAACATTTATGCAAGATGGGCATCATCTTCAGAACTAATAAATATTTTATACAGACAAGTTTGCAAAAATCTAAAAAGGAGATTCCATGAGGCGGGGTAGTGTACATTAAACACAAAACAGCACTTGAACAACAAGTCAATAGCACGTATGGTAGGCGTAGCCCCTAAATCAACTGCATGACTGTCTAATATCAGAAAGTGTTTCAATTTTATTTTTTTTGTAATTGGACTCATAATTCCCATTAAATATGGTTGAACTGGACCCTTCACTGATTCCCTCTTTTCTGCAGCAAGTATGGGAACATCAACACTAGGCTGAAAGAAAAGAGTGCATTATATATAGTCGTCCCAGCATTACTTTAGGCTTCGGGTCCCGAGCCGAACACGCAGCGAGCGCTCCCCCACCGCGCGCGGCCGCCGCCGCCGCTTCCCCCTCCACGCGCTGCGCATGCGCACTCTGCTACAAGTGAGTGGAGGGGGGCGCCCGGCGGCGGCCGCGCGCGGTGGGGGAGCGCTCGCTGCGTGTTCGGCTCGGGACCCGAAGCCTAAAGTAATGCTGGGACGACTATAGCATCATTAAATAAAACTGATAATGATATGAAATTAAAAGGAAAGGTTTTCTTACAGGAACCACGACAATCATCTCGTCCAGTACACGCTCAGCAGATAAAGGAGCCCTTTCCTTCCTTCTTGATCCTCCTTCCACTATAGGATGAGGCAGCTTCAGTGCCAAAGCATAACATGCCATAACAGAGTCTGTACAATTAAAGAAAAAGAAAAGCGTCAGATGGCAGTCAACGTCAACTCACATATATACAAAATACTAATTCAAAAGATATATTTCAGTTACTAACCATCAATGAAACCCATAGTGTTGTTGACTCTTGATCCAAAATGTTCCAATATTTTTGGTGTCAAGGTAACAAACTCAGCACACAGGTCTTTGGCTTCTGGTTTCATTCTTCGGAATTCTTCAGAAATCTAAAGTATCAGTAGTAATATAGATCTTAGGATGGATCTTGTCTCGTGAGAGAAGGTCCCCTTTCTGTCTTCTCCTCAACATCTGTGCCTTGCATCAAAGATTTTGAGAACTGTGCTTGGCTATCAGCTGAGGTGAGTGCAGAAAAAGAGCCTCCCATCACGAGACTAAATCCACTTTAAGTGGAACAAAGGCACACCTACAAAATACTAAGTTAAATATGTACAGTAAATGAGATGATTGGAAAAGAAAGGTAACTTACCACTTCACCATTATAATGCACAAAGTGGGGATACTTCTCAATTATTTCAGTAATGCTTAAGCCCGCCCTTCTATCATTACACCTATGAGCATATGTCTGTTTCATACCATCCAATATAGCATGTTTGTTCTCTCTGTCAGCATTTAAAATCGCTAAGGCCTCAATCCATAATAGAAAAAAAAAATTAGAATTGAGAAACAAAATCATTAGGTTTGAACTAAAAATTAACCGAATTGGGTACATAATTCACTTACATTAACATTAGGCTGAGGCAGAGGTTTGGCCTTAACTTTCGCCTTTCCCTTCCTTAATCTCTCCTCTTCTGGCAGTTTCGTTTGAATGCGTTTCATGACATTGTTCAAATGGTTATGAACCGATGACTGCAACAATAAAGATAACATTAGATAGAAAAATACATACATACTACATCACTTTTAAAAGCCAGGGTTGACAAACCCTATTGCCAATTCAGATAAAAATGAAAGACTACAAACCCATGGTGCTTTTCCTTCACTTTCAAAGGGCCTCTGATATTGAGGAAAGGCAACTGTAATACTTTTAGCCAAACCTTCCCTCATAGTGACTGTCACCTTGTTGGGATGACTGAAAACCACAAGATTAAAATGAGAAACAGAAAGTTACTTTCCAAGCAAATTGTAGCATACATAATAGGAAAAAGATAATGTCATTGATGTGTAAAAATTTAACTCACTCCATGAAGATGTAACACAGATGGTTCATTAAAATACGATACATCAATTTTCTTGCAGTTTCCACTAATATCCAACAATCCTGTAGAAGAGGAACTAGTTTCTTCCCCTGAGCATGTTCCTCCAGAATTTTGACTACATCTATCTATAAACAAATATGTAAAAAGTCAAAAAAAAAAAAAATATGGCCAGTGTACTTCAAGGTGCTATTAAACTAGAGAAACCTACATTTATCAGTTGGGGACTCATCTCTTTCAATTGATCAGAAGTTTTGGGGAAAACAGCAAGCCTGAATGATATGAGTGTCTCATTCTCATTTTCTTTGTTGCCATCGTCGTCGTCATCATCATCATCATCTTCATCTCCATCTGCTTCCTCAGTAGTTAGTGTTGGTTTAAAGAGCAGCCTTGCTGACTTTCTTGAAGCCTCAATGGACCCCTGCTGTTTTCTAGGTCTGGCACGCTTTACGCCCTGCAAACAAACATTTAAATTATAAATAAAATTTCAAAGTGGTTAAGATAAAACAAGAAAAGAGGAAAAATTTGTAACAACCTGTCTTGATGTACTCGGAACCATACCCCGGAATGGATTATCCGGTAATTCAAGTCCTACAACCAAAAGCATAAAATAAATAATCAAAATGAGAATGTGGTTATTAAAACTTCTCAAAAAGGAGAAACTCACCGTGTTCTTTCATTTCAATGCATCTCTCTGCTTTGGCAAGCAGTCCTTTAATCTCATACTCACTAAGTGACTCTAAGTGAGCTTTTGAGAAATACTCAAGCAGTAGATTGTAGCTGCTGGACTGTTTTGAGTTTTCTCCAAGAAAATTGTTGCTGGACTGATCTGAGTTTTCTCCGAGAAAATTGCTGCTGGACTGTTCTGAGTTTTCTCCGTGAAAATTGCTGCTGGACTGTTCTGAGTATTCTCCGAGAAAATTGCTGCTGGACTGTTCTGAGTTTTCTCGGAAAACATTGCAACTAGACTGTTGTGAGTTTTCTCCGAGAACATTGCTGCTGGTCAAAGTACTCCTACTGGTCGATGCTCCTTGATTGATTGCCATCATAAGGGAACCTGACGGGCCTGATGAATCTTGTGGTCCCGTCTAAAATAGAAAATCAGATGTATTACACTGGCGTCAGGGAATACTACTTTCATACACTCTAAATGGGGAGGAACAATTTTAGGCCAAAAAGAGAACCAGCCCAAGCCATAACTTGTTACTAAACCAAGTAAATTTTCATAAAATTTGTTTAAACATTAACACAAATTGTCTGAGACTGGATTCTTAAAGATCCCTTACATTTTTAAACACAAAATTGTTCCTCTACAGAGAAGAGAGTGAAAAAAGATTTACCTTTGATAGTTTCTCCCTAACCCTTCTAATTGTTCTCACATAGCCCAAGGGAAAACTGAATGTGATCAACTCTTGATCAGTGAGCGACATAAAATCTTCACCTGTGATCTTTTGCGCTAGATAACACACAGAAATAAAAAAAAGTCAATTCCTCGATCAAAAAGTGCACGAATTGGTTTAAAAAAATGACTTGCGAACGCTCCGATTGAAATCTAACCTTAACTTTTAGTTTTACCTTTAGGTAAGTCCACGATTTCCGAGGGCATGTGTTTCGCCAACTCACGGGCAAGGGCGTCGACGTCTAAGTGCTCCATTATTCTACCTAGAAAAGAAATGAAGCAATGTAATACACGAGAGGGAGTTTTTTCAGAGATTTTCGGCAGGATTACCGAAAATAAAACCCTGATTGGTACAAGCACAAGGATGCAAGTGGATGCAAGGTGTCCTTTCAACTGAATAAAAGAGGTTCCAACATTTGAAGTTCATCCGGCTAAATGTCAATTCTACAAAAAAAATTACGTTCTCAGCAACCGGAAAGCCGAATATAAACTATCCTTGTCCTACTTTCTGTTTGAACTCACAAAAACTGCAAATTTACGCACTTACTTAAAGAGCGCCGCAACAGATAATGAGCAGGTTAGCCAACGTGATAAAGTTACATATGCGCAAAGGAACAATAGAGTAACAAAAAACTTCATACTAACCAAAATTAAGAGAGAGAATGCATAGGAACCCCATTGGCAAAATAAAAGGCTTTTACTTTTACGTTCAGCAATAGTAATACTAGACACGGAACATGATTTGAAATACGAATAGCTAATTCTGAGTCAGGACACCACACGGGGAGGGAATGACCAAATCGACACGGACACGGGTAAAAGTGATCGGCTTTGAGTAAACATCACGTGCGACTCGCATGGAGCCTGTGACCATACATGTTGGAGTAGTGTTTCCCCAATCGGTCGGATTCTGGCTGTACCCGACTGTCTTCCGTCTCTCTCCCTCTCACTTGACACGCATGAGAGTGAGAGAGACGGAAGACAGCCGAGCGATTCCGCTGCCGGCACTCGTCGGAGCTCTCCTCGAGTGCGAGAGAGACGGCACTCTCGCACCCCTCGGTAGCCTCCTTGAGAGCGAGAGAGACAGAGCGACGAGTGCCGGCGTGGCAAGGGCGCCCCGCAGCCAGCAGACCGATTCCGCTGCCGGTATGCGTCGCTCTGTCTCTCTCGCTCTCGAGGAGACTGCCGAGGAGTGCGAGAATGCTGTCTCTCTCGCACTCGAGGCGAGCGCCGACGAGTGCAGGCAGCGGAATCGCTCTGCTGGACTAGGAGTCTTTGCCATCGGCACAGCACCCGAAGCCTGGCCCTGCAGGCTGATTCCGCTCATCGCTCTCGTCGGCCTGTCTCTCTCGCACCTCCCTCGCTCCTTACGGAACGCACCGTGAGTGCGAGAGAGACATGCCCCACTGAGCGGTCACCGGAATCAGCCTGCTGGTGATCGCTGGGGCGAGAGCGACCGCCGGTAGTAGGAGCAGCACCACCCTTAGATTGACAATGCTCTCGAACGAAACGCCCGATCGACACGTGTGACAGCTCTATCGATAGCTTAAAACATGCCCTTCACCCTCCTCCAACTTAAGCCAGTGAGTGCGGCACTAGAAGCGAAATATTAGCCGAGCGCCATGGCGTGTCGAGAACCCTTCCGACCGCCCGGCCCGGCCCGGCCCGGCCCGAGCCTGCAAGCCGCCCCCTCCGCCCAGCTCCGTGAGCCCCACCGTGCCACCGTGCGTGCGCGTGCCCATGAGCATCGCCATGGGGCGGGAGGCCGGGGGCAGAGGCATGGGAACAGGAGGGCAGGGGGCAACGAGCAGGGGCAGGGGCAGGGGCTTGAGCCAGGCGAGCGATTCAGGAGATCGTTCAAGAGAGGCTCTCCTATACCTACCGAATAGCTCCGTCCTTGTTGCACCCATGGAGCAGGTATAGGAGAGCCTCTCTTGAACGATCTCCTGAATCGCTTGGCAGGGGGCAGGGGGCCAACGAGCAGCCGACTGATTCAGAAGATCGCTCTCATCTCTCCGTCCTTGTTGCACCCACATCGGTGCCCTATGCTGGCCAGGCTAGTGCTCCATGAGTGCGACAAGGACAGAGGTATGTAAGCAATCTTCGGGATCGGTCGGCAGCCGACTGATTCAGAAGGCTGATTCCGCGAGGCGATTTCGTCGCTCTTTGTCACACTCATGGGGCGATGCCATAGGAAGCAAGAGAGAGGACACCTGAGAGGCCACTCTAACTGCTTTGCGGAATCAGTCTAAAGAAGATAGCTCTTATACATCCGTCCTTGTCGCACTCATGGGGCTCTGCCAACCCCGACAGTGCGCCACCAGAGGTGCGACAAGGACGGGCGGGCGGGCGGGGGCACGAGAGTGGTCTTTGAATCGCTCGGCAGCATAGCGATTCTGGTGCGCGCCCTCCTCGCTCTGTCTCTCTCGCACCTATACGGCGTACCTCATGAGTGCGAGAGGGACAGAGCGAGGAGGGCGCGCACCGGAATCGCTGTGCAGGGGCAAGGGTTCGAGCCAGGGGGCAGGGGGGCAACGAGCTGGGGCAAGGGCTTGAGCCAGGGGGAGGGGAGGTGGCGGCTAAGGGAGCAGGGATTGACAGAGATCATAGTGAGTACAGCTAAATGGAAGTGCGAGGCAGGGGGCAGGGACTGATAGAGCAGCTTACCTCTTTTTCTTTGCTAGGCAGTGAAAAAGGTGTCTATTATGTAATGAAAAGTTGATCTGTATGTACAGATTCAATCATATCAACAACCTGTGTACAATGAAACAAAAGTCAACTTAATTTGTTAGTACATAAAGCATACATATAATGATACACTTTATATTTTCCTACCTTGTAAAATGAAATTTTGTGGGGACAAATATGCAAAATTTTGTTATGCTGTCCTCTCCTCCTTGCTCCACCTGTAGAAGAGAATGCCATAAGGATAAGATTCAATTTTACAATTTTTTCTCAGAACAGAAGAGACATTGATTAAAATCCTCACATGTCAACAGAAGACATTGCGGGGATGAATGTATAAACTTAATGCGTTCTCTACTCCCACAGGACGCCAAGCTGGCATTGGGCGGTAATGGGACAAACTTTCAATGGTCATTAGTGCAGGTGGTGCATCATACAGATTTCTTATCTTGAAAGAGTTGAATCTTCCATCTAATCCTTCATTCACACATTCAATCACAGCTAAGAATACTTTAGAAGTTCTGACTTCAACAACAATCTCAAAAATGAGACCAAATTTAGGTGTACTATTTCTGAGTTCATCTTGGGAAACAAGTGTCACAAAAAGTCCGGATGAGTAATCAACGCCTTGATAGTCCACTGAATTTTCTACTTGTACAGAATCTTCTTCAGATAGTCCTTGTTGTACAAGTGCATCACAATAGGAACTGTTTTTCACAAGTATTAGTTCAGAAGCCGAAGAGATGACTGTATCAGGTTCCTTTCTAAATACTATTTCTTTAAGCGTTCTTAACTGGTACATCTCTGCCATTGTCTTCGGAACATTTCGGAAGTTGCACTGCACATGAGAATGTCGCCTGAAGATCAAATGGCGGCCTTCATACCTGCAATAAGGGGAAGACAAATTATTAATATGCCAATAATCCATGCTTCTTTTGAGATAAAAATCAGTTAAAAGTAAAGTAGAGTAAATAAATTAAAAAAAAAATTGAAAACATTGTGGATTTTTTAAGATTAATATCAATCACTAACTTTTAAAAAAAAAATACTGTTTTATCAATTACCTGGCACACCACAACCTAATTAATGGACCATTTTCCAACATTTGCTTTGGATAGTGCAGAATGTGATGCAACTTGTTGATCCCTTTTTTCAACTGTTTAGTGACATGTCTTCTTCTTCTACCACCAGAAGTAATGGCAGCACTTGGGCCAGGTTCATCATGTACATTTACATTGACATCTTGAAAAGAGAAATCATTATCTGGGTCATCATCAGGGTTATTATCATTCTCCTCATTTTCCTCAGCAGGCCTCTCAGAAACAGTTACAAATAATTCATGAAAAAGACTGTTATGTTGATGGATCAGTAGTTCAAGATCTTGTATATCCTTTTGAGTTAATTCAAAGGAAAATGTGATTCTCAAGATATCTTGCAAAAGGAAGACTAGCTCTAGAAACCTGTCTCCTTTTTCTACTCCTGTGATGACAAAAGGTAAAGTACGAAGGAGGCAGAATGTCTGTGCACCTGACTGTTTCAAACCATGACCTTTACTGAGAAGTCGATCCACAGTGATATTGGCAGACGGTTTGTTCTTCACCTCAGGGCTTCCATACACAAATGTTGTTAGATTTGAGTTGAACTGATAGACGGTGAACAGTTTTCTCACACAAATAAACTCATACAGAACTACTTTAACCCACCATATGGATCACACCCACAAAGTCGTGGAAAGCGTCCAGTACATTATTTTCTGGTATTCTCATTAGTTGACTTAGGCTGCTTTCAGATTCTACACCAAAAGTACTTTTCAGGGCAGGGTTATCTTGAATCTGTCGCAGATGCTGTTGGTGCAGTTCTGAAGTACGTAGTTGTCCAATAGAGGTTGAGCTTTCTTTAAGTTCAGCCATGGAAATCAAACAAAATTGGCAAAACTTTGCAGCAGAAGGTGACATAAACCCCATTATCGCATGCGCAGCCAAGGTATCTGCACATAGACACACAATAGTTGCGCGTAAAATAAATGTACCTCCTTCAGGAAGATCAACCGGTACTCCTTCATCTGACTTAAGCCTCTTTAAATCTTCACGAAGAGGTACAAGAATTTTTGACCATGCCCCCTTTTTATTCAGGTCTTCGGAGCACGCTACTGACAAAACAAATTTAGATGAAAGTTTAGAGTTTTCTGCCGCTGGCAAGTTCTGAATTTGGAAGTACATGGTAGGGTGGGCCAAAATTCAGGGTCATATCCCGGATTTATGTAAACGGTGGTTTTTCTAGAAGTATTTTTGATGCTGAGCACGCTGGTCTTTGAGCGGCCGCTCTACGACAACGGGAACCCACCGCGACAACGCGCTAAAGATTTTAGCTCGCGCGGGCGCCAAGTCAGGTGGCGACGCGCGGAGGGCTGCCGCAGCGGCGGCGCGCAGCGCAGGTAAGCCATACTCATATCACATGCACCCTAGGGGCACCTCTCTCGAACGTGACGTGTCCGACCGCCGTGCGACAAGTTGTTCAGGCTATCGAGCGAGTTAAAGTCGCCGAGAGCACTTAGGCCCTTGGGAAAACCTCAGGAGTATTTTCGACATTTCCTCAACGCGGTACCCTCGCCGGGGGTCCCACATATCGGGTCCAATCGCCGGAGTCACTATTATCTCCCGACAACCCACTGAAAAACGCGAAAATTTGGCTGCGCGGCAGCGAGCGCCTCCCGGCCGCTGTTTGAATCGCGCGCGCCACCCGGCCAGGGAGCCGGGTGGGGGGACCCTGCCCTTGCATGGAAGGCCGCAAGCAATTTTTTTGGCTTCAATCCGACTTCACTCCCCTGCAGACGCACGTCATACATGCCAATTTACATTTCTTTTGCCTCGCAGCGTATCCTAACGCGCGAAGTTCTAGAAAAGGTCCCCCCACCCGGCTCCCTGGCCGGGCGGCGCGCGCGATTCAAACAGCGGCCGGGAGGCGCTCGCTGCCGCGCAGCCAAATTTTCGCGTTTTTCAGTGGGTTGTCGGGAGATAATAGTGACTCCGGCGATTGGACCCGATATGTGGGACCCCCGGCGAGGGTACCGCGTTGAGGAAATGTCGAAAATACTCCTGAGGTTTTCCCAAGGGCCTAAGTGCTCTCGGCGACTTTAACTCGCTCGATAGCCTGAACAACTTGTCGCACGGCGGTCGGACACGTCACGTTCGAGAGAGGTGCCCCTGGGGTGCATGTGATATGAGTATGGCTTACCTGCGCCGCGCGCCGCCGCTGCGGCAGCCCTCCGCGCGTCGCCACCTGACTTGGCGCCCGCGCGAGCTAAAATCTTTAGCGCGTTGTCGCGGTGGGTTCCCGTTGTCGTAGAGCGGCCGCTCAAAGACCAGCGTGCTCAGCATCAAAAATACTTCTAGAAAAACCACCGTTGAGAGTTTCGATTTTTTTTTGGCCCACCCTAGTACATGGGCCCTATTTTATGGATGACATCCTTAGAACCCATTCCATTTGCTGTTTCCAGACCATCGTGATTTGGCTCTATCCTCAAGGCATCAGGGTACTTTTGCAGGAAATCGTCATTTTCAAAATCGGAGCCATCTTTGAAGGATCTGTACACTCCATCAGTGCTCTTCTTCTCAGAGAGAATGAGATTTCTGAGATATTTATTTTTTACAATCAAAGTTAAAGTTTTATGCAGAGAAATTGAAATGTTTCTGGTATTTGGGTAGGCAGAAGCATTTTACTTGCTCTATCTAGCCGGTGATCTATTCGGCTTCCCAAATACTTTTCCTCAGGAATAACGAGACCAAACTTATCTGATAGGAACTGTAGCTGATCATCAGTACTCTTCAGTTTTTCAAAAGGGTCTTTTACTTCAAATGTCTCCTTTAGAAAATTTTCATTATCTTCCAAGTTCTCAGAATTTTCCTGCAAATACACTGACACCTTCTGACGTAGACCAGAAACAACACGAACAAGCAGGTCTTTGGTATATTTCTGGATAACTTCCACACTTGCTCCAGTAATATCACCAGATGAGCGCAAATTCATTAAAAATATTGCAGCCTCAGTCTCCATATCAAACTGATTTACAGCAGGAGGATCAGGCGGCACTTCCTGGTCACAAACCTCCATTCCACCATCATTTCCATCACCAGTGTTATTATCTTGATCTTCTCCATAACCTGTTCCATGAGCTTCAAAATGACTGTGTTCATTGGTATCGTCATTACTATCTGAGCCTTCATCACTAACATTTTCTTGATTTTCTGCAAGAACTGCATTGACATGCCTCACCCATGAGGTTTTCTGCATGAAAGCATATCTACAGTGCCCACATGTGAATTTTGTGAGTTCTACATGTCTGTACTTGAAATGTCTGCTCAATTCAGCAGTTGTTTTAAAAAAGACGGGAGGATTGCAATTGATGCAAAGTAAACACTTTCTTTGAATATTTCTGAAACAAAATTAAATTTGATAGAAATTATGAAATGTAAAATAAAATAAACAATAAGACATCAAAACATAAAACTAGTTTTAGCTAGTTGAAATAAATAAGTATAGACCTATTGTTATCCATGGTACAGGGTTTCACATGTGACTAGGTTAGGATTCAATAGCAATGCCAATAAATCCCAGCTCAGAACCTATTTTTTTAAAAAGAAGGATACATGAGACACAAGTCAATTGAAATGCAATATAGAATTAAAGTTTTCAAGTAGCAAAATAACTTACCATAACACATACCATAACACATACCAAGCCAGATAGGCGAGATTAGATTACACGAGGAATTGGACAAAAAAATTTCTAATCGTTCCGGCAAATGTGTGATTGTAACACTGATAGAAAAAAATAACTTTAGCGACAGGATTGTAATAGACTGCCGGACGAACAGGGAAATACAAAATAATATTAGCCGGCGAGAACGAGAATCATCTCACAGAAACCATTCCCTTCACATGGGGTAACGGACTACGAAGAAAGTAAACAACAATAAGGATAAGGATCGAAAACATCAAAATCGAAAACGAGGCGTACCCCAATATGAAAAAAAAAAAAACAGACCACGCGACCGTGACCAAAAAGTTCCGGAGCGCCGGAACTTGAAAGCAGATGATACGTATGGTAGATGTCCCTACGCGTCGCAGGCTGCAGGGAAGCGGAGCGCTGTCGCGCTGGGCTAGGAGGGGGGAGGCGCGGGGCGCGGGGCGCGGGGCGCGGGGCGGGAGGGGGCACCGGCCCGGCCGCCCGGCGGCCCAGCGTCCCGAAAGGTGGCGGGGCGCGCGCAGCCGCGCGCCGCGCGCAACGCGACATTTCCCCCCTTGTATATATAATATAATGCCACACTAGCTGCTCTCTGCTCGCTGCGCTGCTATCTGCATACTGCTCGCTGTATGACAGTACAAGCAGGCTGATACCTTCGTATCATCTGCTAAAAAAGACGCAGGTATGAAAGATATCAACAAAACCCAAACCTTGACGACACTGGCGCCACAGCGTCGATGGCGGCTGATTTCCAAAACTATCGAATCTGTGTTGTGCTCCCACTCCTCCCCCCTCCCCTTCGTTCTTCCCACCACACGCTCTTCTTCCCCCCTCCGGCTCAGAGGTAGGCCGACCGGCTAAGCACGGTTTCTGAGCGGGTTGCCTAACCTGCTGACTGCAGGCGTTTATGGACGTGTTTGAACATGCACGCATCCAGCGTACGGACAAATTTGTATCTAGCCATGCGAACAAATCATGTAACTAGGTCTGTGGACAAATTTTACAGGGTATTTTGATTTTGTTACTGGATTACACACTAAATAGTAACTTACAAGTAACAACTCAATTGTTTCGGATTCTGTGGACAAAAAAAAGTCCATGGACATTTAGAGTGCATATTGAAGTCTTCATTAATAGATGAGAATTTTTTTTTAATTTACCGAAATGTTGTTGCTGTTAGTGAGCCCCGTGACGTTTCTTTTAGCAGCTCTATAAGCAAGAATTTCTACACCGAGGGCAATAGTCTTGTCATGTATGAAATTAATTATTTGAAAGGGCTTGATCTACATCACAATGAGGGCGACGGTCACAAGAGCAACAGATCACAAGCGCAACGGGTCGCAAGCGCAACGGGTCACAAGCACAACGGCTCGCTACCGCAACAGCTCACAAGCGCAACAGCTCACAAGCGCAACAGCTCACAAGCGCAACGGCTCGCAAGCGCAACGGGTCACAAGCGCAACGGTGGATATCCTACTGTTGGGTGGCTCCGACTATAGACGAGGCAGCGCGCGAGAGCGAGCCATCGATTCCAGTGTGAGATGAAAAATCAACTGTGCCCTCGCCCAGCTCGCTCTCCAACCTTATTTTACGTCTCCCGCGCCAGTATTTACCTTAACGGTTAAAGCTAAATATAAGAGATAAAAAAATAAAAGCTACTGAATAATAGCAACATTTAATTCATGATTGTGACGTTAGTACGAAATTTTGTGAATCGCCGGCGGCATATCTCGCTATGAAGGTCGAGTGCCGACCGAACCGCCCACAGTATTTCGCTTCATTTACAATACTTCATGTATTTTACTTTACTCCTGTAATTTGTGTTAATGGTTGTATGGTTGCCGCCATACGAATTTCTCATACCAGCAGCGACGCTCCCCCCACTCCCGCATGCGCAGAGCCGCTTTCTTCTTCCTTCTGTTCTTCGCGCTCCGCTCGAGTGGAATAAACTATAATCGGTTAAGATATTTGTTTCTGAACACGTTAGTTCTGTCGCGGACGAAGGGTGTACTCATTTATTCGATATCCTATTCAATCCCATTTGATTTTCTGCCTTATTATGTCGACTTCCGCGGACACAACGCTATTGATCAGGTGTTGCGAAATATTATTCGAACTGTCGTTCACTTGCTTCTGTCAAATTCCTGGTTCCTCAAACTCTTACCTACACCGGGTCGGTTGGTAGCAGAGTTGATGTCTGCCGATCGGCCGTGCAGAGCCCGATGTACCGAACCCCCCGGTGGCGGCTCTTCCTATTGTTAGAAAGGGTTAGGGGGTAGGCAAAACCTCTCAGGTCGCTCTATTAAAAAGAATAAGGGAAATATAACAGGAGAGGATTTTATCGGTGTTTCCAAAAGGTTGAAGCTCCCTCCGGTTACCTTGTGATGTGATGTTTTCCCCGTCCGTCGATCCGTGCTGCCACCACAAAGACTGAAAGACTGAACCGCATCTACCAGTCCGCACCAGAGGTGCGGACCGCTAAACCTCGGTCTTTGAGGTGGCGAGCGCGCGCCCCCAATTGCAATGCTAGTGTTTTGCTGAATGAACACCAGCATTGCATCAGGGCCGCGCGCCACACGGTCGTGCGCGACTGCTGACTGCCCCACTCGGATTATTGGGTCGCGCACTCGCGACGCAATTAGCTGACACTATGCTGCGCTGGCCGAAAAGTGGCACCAGTTCATGTTCCATTAATTCAGTGCGCGCGGCCGCCACCGCAGCGCGGCGATCGCTCGTGGCGCACCCCCACCCTTCTTCTTCTCCTCCCCTCCCCCGGCGGCACCCCCGGGAGCAAACCCATCGTCTAACTGGTCCAGCGGCCTGCCAGCGGTCGCGTTATCTCCAGGTGGACGCTGGGGCTGCCCCAGAGCCCACTGTAGAGCAGGGAAACGAGCGAGCGCAGCGGGCTCGTCTGCGTCCGAAAACGAGGGGTGAGAGTGAGAGGAAGCGAATTTGTAGTTCGAACGTCTTACTCTTACCTGTCGTTTTCGGACGCATACGAGCTTCTGCGCTCGCTCATTTCCCTGCTCTAGCCCACTGCCGGGCCCGGGCGAGGAGAGGAGAAGGGGAAGGGTGGGGGGTGCGCCACGAGCGATCGCCGCGCTGCGGTGGCGGCCTCGCGCACTGAATTAACGGAACATGAACTGGTGCCACTTTTCGCAGCACTGTGCCGCCACCGGGGGGTTCAGTACATCGTGGTGCAGCAGAGCTATGTTAATCCGTTGGAATCATGAATACGGCTGTAGATCAACGGAAATGGCCGCCCCACAACAAAACTAAAGGCTTTATACCAGCGATCAGGCCCTTAATTCATGCCGAAACATGAATCCTTGATTTGTATGGTTCGAGGATGGACGCGCCGGCCCTGCCTACACCCATCTTTTCGCATAGTGACGCATCGGTTCACTTCTTTTTGTTTTAACCATGTTAATTTTGTTCTAGATCCGACCACGACACAGTGGAATCGTCTCCTGGACGCTGTCGCGCTCGACGCTGAACTGCTCGGGGAATATGCTGATCCTGGGGCTGCGGGCCGCGTCATGGAAAAGTGGGAGAGCATTGCCGCAACAGTGAACGCCCTTGGGAGCGCTTTCAAGACGGGGGACAAGTGGCGCATTGTGCGTCTTCAATTATCTGATAGATTGAAAAACTGATATTTTTTTTGTTGCAGGCCTTTTCCAACCTTCGGAATAGGGCCAAAAGGCAATACAATTACAGAGCAAGATACCACAACGGAACTGGCGGGGGCCTTCCCTCCCCTGTCCAGCTGGGCATGAGCCCTGTTTATTCTAGGGTTATGGAGTTTGTGCCGAAGACTCAACTGCATGGGCATGCCAACGTAAATGATCCCCTTCAAGTAAGCCTTAGATCTAGGACTGTTATTGAATTCCTCTTGTCATGATCAACTTATATTAGGTGTAATTATTGCAGGGTCAACATCAGGGTGGAATGAACGAGGCTTAGGCTCAGCAGCAGAGCCCTGGATTGGACAGGCTACTGCGGGCTGTGCAGAGCGAGCGACTCGGCGAGCAGCCCAGACCAGAGCCCCGCGCTGCCGTTCCGGCAGAGCCAAGCCCAGACCAGAGCCCGCGCGAGGCAGCCCAGACCAGACCAGAGCCGGCCAGCGGCAGCCCGCAGCAGACCGGCCGGGCTCTGTGAGAGCCGCGTCGGAGCCGGAGAGCCGCCTCCGTCTCTGTGGGTCTCTGGCAGTGTGCACTACGACGGGCGGGTGGCCGCGGGCGGGCGGAGACGGCGTTGAGGGGGGAGGGGAACTTATTTGTCACCAGTTTGGTAGCTTTGCGGAGGTTTAAACAATTAACATAGGCCTACCATTTTCCCGGTAAAAGGCGCGTTCGCCTCGGGGACCCCAACTATCAAAGAGGGCGAAGGTGAGTTTCGCGAGTATCCACGAGTAGTACTCTCGAGTGGGCGCGAGTATCGTTCTTGATTTATCGAGTTTCCGGGATTATTTTTGCCAAATGAGTGTTTTTTACCTCTCGGCTCGCGCCCTTTCTATCCTGACCAAAAGACTGTTCCTCTGGACCCGCTAATTGAGATACTATCTCGAAAAACAAATCCTCCTGAAGTAATTTAATACTCTCTCCAGACGTTATTTTACGCCAAATTATTCTACAAATGTTATGAATAAATTCCTCGGAGAACTACTTTGCCACTTTCGAATAGATTCTAGTGCTCTAGTTAGGCTAAACTTCGTTCTGAAATAGCTGACTTCCGGTGCATTCATGGGGTACGAGCGTAATGTTCTATAAAATAGACAACGGTCTAATTTTTCGCCGAGGGATAGCGAAGCCTATTGCGCCATATGATTGTTCGGTAAATTCAAATTTTCGCTCCGTCCGTACGGTTTAGTCGCAGCGCTGACCGGCGCGCCTGCGCAGTTCAATCTAGCTGGCCTAGCCTGGCCCGGGCTCTGGGCTCTGGTCAGCGGGTCTCAGCAGAGCCCGGAGAGCCCTGCGAGAGCCGGGCGGTCTTGCGCGGGCTGCGCTCCTCAGCTGCATGCAGCAGTGGTATCGGAGCGGCAAAAGGCGGGAGTGGGGGGTCGCGGCGGTATCAAGCGGTAGTGGCAAGAGCCCGGCCCGCCGGCCAGCCAAGGCCTCGCTCCGCACAGCCCGCAATAGCCTGTCCGATCCAGGGCTCTGCAGCAGCCTCCACAGCGTGTGGTGGTGAACCAGGATCAGTACTTTCAACTGCAGGGTGTGATGAACCAGGCTCAGGCTAAGCCGAGGGGTGAACAAGTACGGAAAAACGTGTACACCGCATTTTCATTATCGCCATTTCCAGCCATTTTCACCCATTTTCTCAATTCTATTCATTATCAAGCATTTTCAACTATTTTCAGCCATTTTCAATCAATTTTCAGCCATTTTCGCACATTATCATGCATTTTCAGACACGTAGCCATTTTCATCTATTTTCACCCATTATCATTCATTTCCACCTATTATCATTCATTTTCACCCATTATGAGGCATTATCATCTATTTTCATTACTTATTTTAGGATAAAAGGCCTTAAAGAGATCCGGCTATGCTAAAACATCTGTAAATTTGCGTTGATTTGCATTGCATTGTGTCAAATTGCACGATAAATGCCCAGTTCGTTTCGTGGTGCGGGAGCGAACGTTTGTATGTTTTAGATGTTTTACCATGCGGCAATTTTCTTCTCCCTCCGATAGACGTTGACATCCAAATACCGGAGCACTCTTCTTTTATCATCTACATAAATAGATCGAGAAAAAGACACGTTCTTCGAAAGAGCACAATTGTTTGGATTTTAAGTACGTAATCTGCTACGTGCACTGCCTAACTTATTTACAGCTTATTGAAGGAAAAATATCTTTAATTTGACTAAGAAACGACGTGTTCAGGTGAAGGACACGACGGACTAAGCAGTGACCGGCTTCTCAGAGTTCGAGGGCCGGCATCAAGTACCACACCAGCTACAACATACCCCACTGAATGCTACTGTTGTTAAAGAAGAAGTGTGGATGGGGGACTGGGTAGTTTTTAAAGAGAGTCAAAAGACAGATGATCACTTAGCAGGCCAAATTTTAGGGTCTCGCTACCTTACAGGCAAAAATCCTTCAATTAGCCTTCAAAGTGTTCCGGTCGAACCTCCATCGGCGAGCTCAAAACGTGGAATAGGGTGTTTAGGCATATGGTACGACATCTCATTAAGTGGACTGCCCCACCAGCAGAACGCAGTGCACCGTTATGCCAATATTTCTAAATATGTCTTTACAATGCCTCCACCCATTTTAGATGGAGTAAAAATTAAGTATTCATCTATTGTTCTGGGGCAAATTCCCGGTTATTAACCAATAAAAACATGAATTGACTTCAACCTGCATCGACGTTGTCTTCTCTCTGACCTAGAATATTGATTCTCTACACGTTCTTAACTCATTGTCACCTCATTTGACGTACATCGCACATTATAACAATTTACTCATCCATTTTCATCTATTTTCAATCCATTTTCAGCCAGTGTCACCTATTTTCTCCCATTTTCAAGCATTTCAGCCACCAGGACATTTTCATCCATTTTTAACCATTATCGTGCATTTTCGGCCATTATCACGCATTTTCGACCATTATCTCGCATTATCACCCATTTTCGCCATTTTCATCCATTTTCCTCCATTTCAACCTATTATCACAGGAAGTGTACCCCTATTATCGGTACTTGTTTACCCCTCGGGCTAAGCAGCCTCCACAACGTGTGGTGAACCAGGATCAGCCCACTCCTTTGCTGGGCGTGAACCAGCAACGACTGCAATTTGTGCTCCAGCTTCAGGACTTATTGATGCTAGTGCAGCAAGGTGCAGATCAGCAGGTGCACACAGTGCATGTCATCGCTGATGAACCAGCCGATACAGTGGCTGAGAAAGCCTCAGAGTTCGGTGAGTGCCCTCCATCCTTCTGTTCGTAATTTTAGTTTACATCCAGCATTTTTACTAACTGGCTTTTCATCGCAGCAATTAAATTGTAACCGTTGATGTTTTGCTTTGTTGTAGAATTCTCCATGTCAACGGATGGCGCTGCTGCTGCTAGTTCCAGCAGTACCAGTAATTATAATAAAGACTTTAAACAAGAACGTAGTAAGTCCACTCTCAATGTTATTCAAGATTACTATCTTTAAATTCGTATTTCTAATTTGATTCCCTTTTTTTTTAGGCATTGGTGCTTTGATAGAGTCTCTGGATATCCTTACTGCAACTATTTCTTCGCTTCAAATTTCTATTGATACGAGCTCATTCCAGGCCGCTGTCAAAACCTTCACAGAAGCTGTGGAGGTGTTGACTAACGGCCGGTATGGAAACAACTCAGGGTTCCTGCCCTAATTCGCTTTGATATACTAGATTGTATTATATTCTGTAACATTTGAATATTTTGTTGCTATCTAAGAATTTATATTGTTTTATTTTGTGACACCTTGTGTTTTAAGACTGTTACATTTCTCAAAGACTGATTTTTCTTATTTTGTAAGACTTTGTTACTGGCATGTTTTGTCATAAGAGACTGTTATCTTGTTACTGACATGCTTTGTCATTTCTCTTCCCGTGAAACTTTTTCTATGTATGATGCATACATGTTCACATACATGTGGAACATGTATGGGACATACACTTTGTGCATACATGCGACATGCATGGCACATGTATGGGGCATACAGTAGCCATGTAAGTGCAACATAGAAGAGCAGGCCCCAATGCTCGTATGTGGTTTGTATGTCGCATCTATGTCTCATATATGTAGTCATGTATGTGTGATGAATGTCGTTTGAATGACACCTGTATGGACGTCGCCAGTGTCTTTCTATGTGAAGAGTATGTGCCATACATACAACATGTATGGGGCATACACTTTGTGCATGTATGCTACATGGAAATTGCAAAGGTCATGTATGTGTCTCATAAGAGGAGTGCCTCTCGCGTACGTATGGCACACGTAGTATCCATACATGCGCACATGTATGTTGTACGTGTGTGTCATACATGTGCCCTTGTACGGCGTACGTGGGAGCCATACATGTACCCATGTATGACGCACGTGGGAGCCATACATGTACCCATGTATGGCGCTTGTCGGAGTCATACATGTAGACATATGAGCACCTGCTTCACATGCAGAAGTAGGAACAGATTAAAACAAGCTTGGCTGAAGAAAAATAAATGATTATTTAAAACTATGAGATAGTTATAAAAACGTGTTAAGTAAAGTCCAGTGGACTGTCAATTATAAAAGAAAATTAACTTTGTACTTTACATAAAACAAAATACTTGTACAAAAAAATCACAGGTTTGGTTCATAGGAGTAACAGAGTACTTCATGTAGAACTGCTATTCAGTCTTGAAGTGTACCTAGTTTCATTTAGAACATCCATTATGGATTTCTTCACAGCAGTGAAAGTAGGGGCTCTCATATTCTTCTTATTAGCCCTACTGATACAGAACTCTGCAAGAAACCTTAAATTAGAATTCTTAATCTTTAGAAAAACAAGGCAAATCTATAAACATAAATTAGATAATTATGTATGTGACTTCTCACCATGAATAGCTTGCACACCATCAGGGTGTAGAGCTGGTCTCAGCTGAGAAGGCACTCCTTGTCTGGCACTGGAAGGTCTTCCACTGACACTACATGCCATGATAGCCTCATCAGTGTAAACTTCGGCAGTAAGTCTTCTTGCTATCGTCAAAATTGACTTGGCTTCTCGTCTGATCAATTTCACACGTTCAGAGGGAACATACACTTTGTATGGAGGGGAAAGTTGCATGCACTGCAAAAAAAAAAAAAAAACACATTAATGTGAAAAAATTTCTAAGTCTTCGAGTGGTGGGGAGGGACAAATAAGTTTACCGTACATTTGGACTGTCCTTGTCATACCGGTAAAATTTCCCATCAAAAATAAGCTTTTCATACTTAAGACGTCTTGGCCTTTCTGAAAAGAAAATTGAATCAGTTAGACAAACTGCAAGTGAATAAATGGATATAATTAGATCAGGGTAAAATGAACTAACTTCTCTTATCATGCGATACTTTACTCCCAGCATCAGGCATTTTAATATCGTCACCTGCTCCTTTCTCATTCTCATCACAAGAGCCTTCCCCACCATCACCCGCTTCTTCCTTGTTCTCATCAGCCGCTCCATTCTTGTTCTCATTAGCCGCTCCTTTCTTGTTCTCATCAGCCGCTCCTTCCTTGTTCTCATCAGCCGCTCCTTTCCCTTTTTTGTCACTGGCTTCTTTCACATTCCTATCACTGGCTTCTTTACCATTCTTATCACTGGCTACTTTAACATTCCTCTCACTGGCTTCTTTCACTTTCTTAACACTGGCTTCTTTCACTTTCTTAACACTGGCTTCTTTCACTTTCTCAACACTGGCTTCTTTCACTTTCTCAACACTGGCTTCTTTCACTTTCTCATCATCAGCATCATTGTCAGAATCATTCTCAAGATCACTGTCATTCTCAAGATCACTGGAGCCACCAGAACCATCTGCACCTTCCCAAGCATTGATACTCTCAGTTGCAGTACCTGAAAATAATTTATAAAGAAAGTACAGTACTGAACTACATTTTCAATAAAAATTTAAAAAAGAACATCAAACCTCTTTTCTTTTTGTCCTCTTCAACAGCAGTTATTTCTTCACCACTCTCCGAGTCACTAGAGATCGGACTGTTTTGAGCTATTCCACAAACAGAGCAAGTTGTACAGATGCTAAGCTAGTAATTCAAAGAAAAATTTTGACTGAAACTTACATGACTTTTGGCAATCCTGCTGTGAATTCTCCTTTGTACTTGATCCTGTTGAACCACGATTAATATCTAGAAGCAACTTAATGTCACTGATTTTTTTCTTTTTCATAGCCTGTGAACAAGATATCAATACAGTCAACTAAAGTGGAACATTGACTCTATAACAAATAAAAGCGTGGCAGAAAGTTTATGGTTACCTTCATGAAAGCAGTTAGCTCTTCCGGGGACATGTCAAGAGAAGTCGAAGAGTCGCTGTCACTCTTGTCTAGATCATTTCCCTCTACAATGGAATCTACATCCTAGGCGATACAAAATAAATGAAACATAAACTAGCGATACAACTGATTGCATAAAACATAAAACACCAACTTACATCATTTTCCAAATCCATTGCAGCGTTTGCCAGCATTTTTCCAAGGACTGAAGGTTTGACGGAACGACTGGTAGATGCAGATGATTTCAATGCCTAAAAATGAAATTTTTATTTAAAAAAAGATAACTGAACAGTATAGCTTAGATTTACCTAACTGTATACTCACACTTCCTGAGCTCCACTTGGGCGGAGCTGAGGTTGTACCCGGTGAAACACTTTCTTTACTGCTGCTTCCAGCCTTCACAGTTTTGGTTAAGTTTTCTTTACATGCCAATTTGGCCTTTCTTGGCATGTTTGCATTAAAACTCGATTCTCGCTTGGGGGCTTTGGCGTTCAAAGATTTCATCACTTTCTTCATTTCGTCATGATCAGCTGAAGAAGAAATTTAAAGTTCCAGGTAATTACGATTAACAAGTAGTGTCAGATAGGCCGAGAGGCTCCACCACAGCTGCTTTCAAGCGAGCGTACTGGTGAACGGAATACGATTGAGGTTAGAGAAACACAGATTGTAGTCATGAAAACCGTTAAAAGCCGTCAACATATGCAACAAGAACGGCTAATTCGTTATTGCAAACACACACTGTGACACCAAGAGGTCGGGCAGCAACGAGACCAAAGAGAAAGAATTTGACCGTTACAATGGAGATTTCAAATACACCAAGAACGGTTAAGCTGGTGACCCCTGATAAATGAAAATTCAATAAGTAATTTTGAGCTGTAGAATCTTACCTCCCTTGGCCTTGACGGTACCTTCTAAAGGCTTTTTCCTCGATCCATAAACGAAAAGAACATCATCGCCCACTTTGACGGATGGTTCGCATATTACATCTGCCGCCGGGACGAGGCTGGTAGAACAGTCCGACGGTGCGTAGATCACAAACCACTCCATCTCGAGTGTTTAGGAAACTGACGAGATTTAAACTAATTACTTTTAGTTATTTCTTCGGTGAGAAACGTGACTTGGGCATTCCATCGAAACACTCCGGCAGTTATGGTGGACGGTGAGGCTCTGGCGCTCAACCGGTAAGGCTCACCGCCTGCTAGTAATGTCGATACCGATTCGCTGTATTTGAAAATATTGCCAACATCGGGGTTTTCCGATAGTACAAGAATATGACTGCTGTCCTCATTTTGTAGTCAAATGTCAAACCTTTAAATTGAATTACAGTGTTTTAAATATTATTCTCAAATGCAATGTTTATTAGCATGATAAATAAAATACTGCCTTATGCAGTCTTTTAGTTTTGAGAAATGATCACCTGACATTTCCGTCTGCAGCAGACCGTCATGTCTGTTTCTGTTTACTCGCGCTTTTATAACATTCATTAATCGAGTAGAGTGAAATGGAATGAAATCATTAATTTTGATTGCCTTTGCAACTATCTTTCTCTTTGGACAGTGACATTTATTAAGCTGCTACAAAAAAATATAATATGTAAGATATGAGAACAGAGCTGTCTCGAGTTTATAAACGCAATTGCGCACCTGTTGTTGGGTCTAGCCTTTGGCTTCACTAATAAAGTAATTTTAATTTTCAGTTTCTGCTCCTGCTTACTGATGAGTTCGACAAGTGATGAGGAAACAGGTCCACCGTCACCTCCAACTTCACCCCAGAAACCTGTCTCGCCTCCAACTTCACCAAATAAGAACTTTGCCTCGCCTCCAACTTCACCCATCAATAACAACTTTTCGTCTCCTCCAACTTCACCAAAGGATCTTGCTTCGCCTCCAACTTCACCTGCAAGGTGCTCTTCTTGCTCCAGTTCCTCATCCCAAGCCTCTCCTCCAAACTGTCCACCACCAGCAAAAAAAAAGAACATTTAATGTAAGTTAACCCTCTTGACATGTTTGCTACTTTCCATGTTGAAATGTCATGGAAACCACTGGTCTATTTTATTGTTCAGGTTTCAAGAACAACTTTGTTAAGGAGGCTTGATGGAGATATATATTTTAGTGATGCCAGTACTTGTGATTCTCAACATGCCGAGGAGGAAGATGCCACTAAGCAAGTTCCCCAGTCTCAAAACAAAATAAATTTACAAGAGATTGACTGTGAACCTGACTCATCAGATGGTCATAGTAGTGATGGATGTAGCTCTGGTGGGGAGTTGTTTGAGTGTGAGTTGTCAAGTGAGGCTGAGGCTGATACCGACTCTGCAGATGAGTTATCAGCTCAAAGTAGTGTTGCTAGTGATGACGATGAAGACTTACTCTATGATGGTGCCAATCTCACCCCAGATGAAGCTATTTTGAAAGTGCTGCAAGTGTATATTGCCGAAAGGTGGACTAAGACTAGTTTAAATAGTAATGTTAAGCTTATCAAATCATTATTGCCCAGTCCTAATTTGTTCCCTTCCTCTGGCCGTAAACTTTTGTCCAGGCTTGATGACTTGTCTGCGTACCAAATAATCAAAGAACATTTTTACTGCTCTAAGTGTCAGACAGTGAAAGTAAATGCAACAGACTCGTGTGAGAATTGCTTAAATTGTGAGGACTGCAGGGATAAAGATGACTTTGTTAAGAAAAGTTGTGACTGTCAGAATACCGGTGTGTTTCTGGAGTTCTCTATCGAAGAACAACTGAAATTTATGTTTGAAAATCTTGGTTTAGCATCAGCCATTGATGAGTATCATAGTCACCGGACAGTTAAAGATGCACACCTTTGTGATATAACTGATGGTAGTGAATATGCTAGGGTTCGATCCAGTCTTACTAGCCCGTATGATTTGGTGTTATTGACAAGTTCAGATGGTGTTGAGCTGTCAAGCAGCTCGAAGCAGGAAATGTGGCCAATTTTGTCAGTCCCCTGTGAAGTTCTTCCAAATCGCAGGTTCTCTTACATTCTTGTTAGTGGTGTCTATGTTGACAATAAGAAACCTCCGATGAATGTGTTTTTCAAGCCCTTTGTGAGGAATTTAGTCAGTATTCATGAGAGGGGTGGAATTTCGTGGGTTCACCCTAAATCTAAATCATTGACCACCAGTAAAGTAGTTTCTCCTGCGCTCTGTCTTGATGCTCCTGCCAAAGCAATTATTTTAAACATGAAAAATCATAACCATCGCTTTGGTTGTAACATTTGTGAACAAAAGGCCGTCAGAGTTGAAGCTGCTCCTGCAGATGAAGTGGTGCAAGGCAAAAGAAAACGGAAAAAGAAGAATATGCCAAAACAGAAAGTGACACTCCGAAGATTTGTGTTCACAGAGGATGATGTTCCATTACGCACTGGTGAGAGAATGGCACTTTTGAGTGATCTTGCTGAGGCTCGAAATAAGTCTAGAAGAGGTGTTATTGGACATCCTATTGTTGCTTCGCTGCCGTTTTTTGATACAGGAAAATGCCTGACTGCAGAATATTTACACACTGTACTGTTAGGAGTGGTTAAATATTTCCTAAATCTAATGTGTAATGTTAGGGGTCCATGGTATATAGGCAATAACATAAAAAATATTGATCTATTTGTTAAGGCTATCAAAGTTCCTGATTTCACAAAAAGATTACCTAGAGGTCTTAAGGATTTAAAATTTTTTAAAGGCAGTGAATTACGAGCTTTCCTATTGTTCTACTCTTTACCTGCATTAAAGTCCTATTTGCCTGATGAATATTTTCAACACTGGATGCTCTTAGTTATATCTATTTATAATTTGTTAAAAGATTGTATATCTGATAAGGATCTAAATTCTACTGAGATCATGCTACGTTGCTTTGTTAGAGATGTCAACACACTTTATCACCCCAGGTATTATACTTACAATGTTCACAATTTACTTCATCTTTGCACCTTAGTAAAACGGTGGGGCCCACTATGGGCAACCAGTGCATTTGAGTTTGAAAACTATAATGGTTTTATTACTTCACATGTGCATGGTACAAAGCACCTTGGTAAGGAACTTTTAAATAATATTAGAATAATACAGTCAACCAAAGTTCTCGAAGTGTCTCTCCTAAATAAATTCATGAAAAGAGCGGGCAACAACCAAAATGTTGATACATGTAATAATAAAAAGCTATCTGTTGACGTGCTGTCTCATCAAGAAAATGCAATTGTAGCTGCTGAAGGTTTTCTGAATTATGAAATCTATGACAGGATAAAAGTCAAAGGCGTTGTCTTTACCTCAAGAAATTATGACTCAAATGTAAAACGTTCCAATTCTTTCATACAATTTCAGAAACCTGATAAAAGTATTCAGTATGGAGAGATTTTGCATTTTATCAAGGATTTGTCATGTGAACAGTTTCTTGCAATTGTTACCTTATTTAAGATACAGCAGACATCATTGTTTTTCTTAGAGGAAAGCCTTTGTACTGTACCGCATTTATTACCTGTGGAATACGCTGAGACTATGATTCTTGTCACAGTATCTGATATTTTGACAAAGGTTATTAAAGCTGGTAATTATTTGTGCTTGAGACCTAACAAATATGAAGTCAGTCTTTAAGATTCTGTATATGTCTGAATGGAGTCAATAAATTACCCTCAAATCTGAAATCTTCTCTGTCTCCTTATCAGCCACCTACAGAATCAAGACCCCAGCTCTTTCTATTCTTTTATAAAATAAGATTTTTTTTGTTTGTATTTTTTCTTTGACACTACTTCAGGGATAGAAATAATCCTTCGCCAAAGCTTGATGTTATCTTTTAGTCCCTTAGATTTAACAAACAAAAATTATTTGAATTAGCAAGCATTGACAGCAAAACAGTAAAATTATCTTATAAAAATTTTTACTGACTTTGATGCTTCTTACTTTTGGTTCTGTCCAAAATCACAAACTGAATCTTATCAAAAAATACAACAATTCATAAACAAAATACTTTGTTTCCCCAGGAGGAAAAATTAAAAGCAAACTGAATATTCTTATGGTGTGAAAAGAAAAAATTTGCCTCTGCATTAATTGCACAAAAAAAAAAGAACAATTTAAAAAAAACAATCAACATGGACATGTCATTTTATTGCCTCAATCTATTCTTGTAATCAGCATTTGGACTGTACAAAGATGGGCTAGCAAGAGACTTACAGTAGTACCTCTACTTCTACATCTAGTCACCACACGTTTGATTTAAATCCGAAGGTTATATACTATAAATAACAGACAGGCTTATAAATGACTCATCACAAAGATTTTTTAAAACAATTTTTGGCATTTTTTACATTGAATAATACTGACAAAGCTTTCTCTACTATGATTTATGCATTTAACACACAAAACTGCAACACAACAACACAATTATGCGAGAGAAGAATCAATCTGGAGTTACGGTACACTCATCCCCAAAGAGTGTTCAAAACTTAGTTTGGCATCAAGTATTGGTTACAAGACTTCTACTCCCACACACCACACACTTGATTTGAATCCAAAGATAATTTACTTTACATATTAGGCAGCCTAATATGTGACTCATTACAAAGATTTTTAAGAACAATTTTTGGCATTTTTTGCATTGAATAATACTGACAAAGCTTCCTCTATTATACTTTATGCATTCATCCCCAAAGAGCGTTCAAACCTTACTTTTGCATCATGTATTGGTTACAAGACTTCTACTCCCACACACCACACACTTGAATTGAATCCAAAGATAATTTACTTTACATATTAGGCAGCCTAAAATATGACTCATAACAAAGATTTTTTAGAACAATTTTTGGCATTTTTTGCATTGAATAATACTGACAAAGCTTCCTCTATTATACTTTATGCATTTAACACACAAAACTGCAACACAAGAACACAAGTATGAGAGAGAAGAATCAATCTGCAGTTAAGGTACACTAATCCCCAAAGAGCGTTCAAACCTTACTTTTACATCAGGTATTGGTTACAAGACTTCTACACCCACACACCACACACTAGATTTGAATCCAAAGATAATTTACTTTACATATTAGGCAGCCTAATATATGACTCATTACCAAGATTTTTTAGAACAATTTTTGGCATTTTTTGCATTGAATAATACTGACAAAGCTTCCTCTATTATACTTTATGCATTTAACACACAAAACTGCAACACAACAACACAAGTATGAGAGAGAAGAATCAATCTCCAGTTATGGTACACTCATCCCCAAAGAGCGTTCAAACCTTACTTTTACATCAGGTATTGGTTACAAGACTTCTACTCCCACACACCACACTAGATTTGAATCCAAAGATTATTTACTTTACATATTAGGCAGCCTAATATATGACTCATTACACAGATTTTTTAGAACAATTTTTGGCATTCTTTGCATTGAATAATACTGACAAAGTTTCCTCTATTATACTTTATGCATTTAACACACAAAACTGCAACACAACAACACAATTATGAGAGGGGAGAATCAATCTGAAGTTACGGTACACTCATCCCCAAAGAGCGTTCAAACCTTACTTTTGCATCATGTATTGGTTACAGGACTTCTACTTCCACACACTTGAGTTGAATGACACTATTGCAAGCCCTGGTTTATTTGGCTGTTGAAAAATCCCTTCTATCAGCCCTTTCTTTTTGGAGAGCTTGGAAGAGAAACAGAAAAACAGTAGCTCTGCGCGCACTTTGAGTTGACTGAAATCTCTTGTTTTCCATTGATCATTTTAACTGGGTGTTATGGACAGTATAACAGAGGAAGCCCTCTACCTGGAAAAGAAGTAAAAATCAAACAGATAATTAATAATAATAATCACGCGTTTAACATCACTCATTTGATCTCAAAAGTAATACTTTTTGTGAAATACAGGACACATTTACTTGAGAATTACAATTGATACTAGGTTTGAGAGAATTGCACAATCTTACCTTCATGGATTTCCTTTAGACACCTTGGTCTTGCCACTCTGACAGCCGCCCATGAATATCCCAACATAGCATGACGAAGTGCAGACGCAATGACCCTACGCCACTTCACACCTGAAATCATTGAACGCACAACATGAATAGTTGTCCACAAATAAGCATAATAGTAACAAGCTATCACACAAGCTTTTAAGATAGAGCAAGGAAGTGCATTCTATAAAACAACAAAAGCCAACTTCATGCGAGTAATGAACAAACATAACATTTCTGTTTCAATATGACAAAAAAAATTGAATGACTATGCATATTTTTTTCTTATTTCCAAGGATTGAAAACGTACAGCTGTACGTTGCAAGGTGCAAGTTGCAAGGTGGTGGCGACGGTCGCAAGCACATCAATTAAAACTTAAGATAAAAGATCAGGCGCAAAAGAAGGTTAGGTCTCCTTACCTGGAGAATAAAATCGTCGCTAAACGTGTCAAAAACGAAAAAGTTATTGTCAGGCGCATGTTTCATTATAGAAATACTTATTAGAAACACTTAAAAAGTTGCGCATGAGACGACACAACTGTAATAATCAAACCTATCCACACTTCTTTTTCTAGTTTTCACAGCACGGCATCTCACAGCAACAAAGGGTTGGGCGAGAGGTGGGGAAGGGGGGGAAGCTGAGACGGTGGGACGAAGTACGAAGTCTGGCCACCTGAGTGGCCGCGAAAAACGCCTTACCCACTATTTTCACTGGTGTGTGTTCACCACCGAGTGCGTTTTGAGTGTTCGCGAGGGTTGTTTTATATTTTCGCTGAAAACGTACAGGAGTAGTCCCGTGTGCCTTGTGTCACTTTCGTGAAACATCTATTTTGTGTCCGTGAAAGCATGTATGCCAAGAGATTGCAGCCTTCTTACGGGTACCACAGTAGTTTTATTACTTCTTCGTCCCTACCTAACCCTCACCGCCAGTCAGGATTGAAATGGCAGTTAGGGATTTACAACTGCTTCATTTTATCAGGTGCGTGAAAATACACCTAAGGTACATTTATAAGTCGCGGGTGCAAGTGTTTGACCTGTCGACTGATTCAGAAGAGCGCTCTCCTCGCTCTGTCACTCTCGCACCTGTACGACGCGCCCAGAAAGTGCGAGAGAGACAGGGCGAGGAGAGCGCTCTTCTGAATCAGTCGACTGTTTGACATACAAGTGGGCATTACCACAGTGCCTCCATACTTGTCTAGACGCTCCCACTCGTATGTCACATACGTGTATACATGTCAAACATACGAGCTAGCCGTGTCCACATGCAAGTGGAAGGTGCACCCACGCGTCTGTCACAGATGTGTAAGAGTAGCATACATCTCAAACATACGAGCAGACCGTGTCCACATACATGCCGAAGGCGCACCCCCTCGTATGTCACATGTGTGTAACAGTAGCATACATGTCATACATACGAGCTACACTTGCCTACATACATGCTGAGGGCGCACCTCCTCGTATGTCACATGTGTGTAACAGTAGCATACATGTCATACATACGAGCTACACGTGCCTACATACATGCTGAGGGCGCACCTCCTCGTATGTCACATGTGTGTAACAGTAGCATACATGTCATACATACGAGCTACACGTGCCTACATACATGCTGAGGGCGCACCTCCTCGTATGTCACATGTGTGTAACAGTAGCATACATGTCACACATACGAGCTACACGTGCCTACATACATGCTGAAGGCGCACTCCCTCGTATGTCACATGTGTGTAACAGTAGCATACATGTCACACATACGAGCTAGACGTGTCCCCATACATGCTGAAGGCGCACTCCCTCGTATGTCACATGTGTGTGAGCACTCTATACATGTGTTTCATACAAGAGGTACACAGACACACGTATGTCATATGTATGAAACCATATATGTGTGACGTACACGGTCCTATGCTACATACATGTGACATGCATGCCATTTGTCACACATGCATGAAACATATATGCCATATGTATTAAACATATATGTTTCATGTTTCACGGGTTATGTTTTCTTTGATATTTTGCGACTGACATACTTTTTATGTTCATGCATATCTTGTTTGGAGAATTATTATGAAATAAATTTAGCCATTTTCAATGGTTCTATGAAATGATTTTTCTATCTTTGTATCTCGAGTCAGCATACTTCGTGTTGAGGATTTATGGACAGGATTGTATATAAGTATAGTATATAAAGTGATTCAGTCCATTTATTCAGCTTGTTTGGGAAGCAGTCAGGTACAAGCAGTAGCAGTGAGCAGATAGAACTAAAAATTTAATTTCACAGGTAAACTATAGTTTCAGAATTTAACATGCCAGTCAAGAATCTTAATTTATTCAAAGTAAAATTTCACAAACACATGTATTTTATTAATGGTAACTATGCAGTCATTACGGTCAGTTACTGTTCTTGAGTCCTTTTCTGCCTAAATTTTGACAGTTTAAATGTAGGCAGAAAAGCACTCATTTAGACAGTCAAAGTGACCCCTGTATTGAATGCATAGTGACCATTCATTGGGTTGATTTAATTACTGTTTCATTCGACATGATTTATAAACAAACATTTAGTGACTTAAACGGTTTAGAGGGTTTATGGACAGGATTGAAAATAAGTACTGAATTACATATCAAGTGATTCAGTTCATTTATAAGCGTATTAAAGGAAGCAAAGTCAGGTACAACAGTATCAGTGAGCAGATACAAGAACGAAGAATGTAATTTCACAGGCAAATCAGAGTTGCAGAATTTACCATGCCAGTCAGGAATCTAATTAACTGATTAAAGTTAAGTTTCACGAACACATATATTGCCTTCCACTAGTTGAACAAAAACACAATTCCATTTTGACATGATTCTTAAACAAAAACATTTACTGACGGTTCATGTACCAGTCGGCATGCTCAATAAGATCTTGACGAACAGCATCTGCATTGTCAAGGACTTCCAAAGGAAGTGCATTATTTTCATCTGGTTCAACAATGTACTGTGGTTCAGGTGCATCCTGAAAGTCTTGAACAAAATGGAGAAAACGACTCAAGGTTTCGGTGTCAACTGGATTACCCGGAAAACGTCTGAGACAGCTGCCGGTTTCCATCTAAAAACTGCCTAGAATCTAATTTTTACCAAAATTTCCTCGGATTACCAGATCACCTCTAGTGACCAATCCTAGTCAGCTGGATTACCTAAGTCATTTCTCCCTCGGCCGCTGAGCCCGCCTTCTTTGTTTGAGAAACTCCTCGGCCCAGGAGCCCGGAGGGCCCTCTGGTTACCTACAGTTGTAAAGTATCGAAGTACTAGGAGCCAATAGCCACACAGGGTTGCCACAACTCTGGACATCGTTGGAAGTCTGAAAGACTTTGGGAATTTGTAAACGATGTGGTAATTCAGGGAAAACTCGCAGAAAATTTGGAAACTCAGGGAAAGATTAAAGATTTGACTGAGCCCGTATTATTGCCTAATGTTAAAACCTGTGATTGGGGTGACAACAGTCAAAAGCTTGTCGAAAACTAGTAATTCTTTTCTACTTTGAAAAGTAAAAATTAACGCTCGCTTCGCTCGCGTTTCATTAATTGAATCGGTATGCAGTACTTGTAAGTCAGGAGAATTCCCCCAAAGAAGGGGGGGCTAAGTGTCGGGGGAAAACTTATCGAAAATTTGAATAAAAACTCAGGAAAAAAATTACTGATTTGACTGAGCCTATGATATTGCCTGATATTAACAAAAACACTGCGATTTGCGTGACAAAAGTCAGAAGCTTATCGAAAAATGGTCCGTTTTTGCTACTGTGGGAAAAAAAAATCTGCTCGCTTCACTCGCATTTGATTGATCGAATCGATATGCAGAATTTTAAAGTCAGGGAAATTCCAGAAAGGGGGGGGGGGGCTAGAAATCAGGGTACAGTCAAGTGCCCTAATTTCGGACGAATTGAGCGGTTTTTCCTTTCTTACGTGTAGGCATGATGAAATATGAAAAATCTGTTGCGATTGGAAAAACTATGGCTCCGGACACGTCGGATGACACTCATGCCGAATTTCTATCTAAATGTGTGTAGCTACAGCGGCCTTTCGAGAGAGTGTCCGAAATTAGGGACGAAAGTGCCCTAACTTCGGACACGTGCTCTAAATGGCTAGTTTCGCTGTAGAATGAAATTTTATGGAAACGTTTGTAGTTGCAAATTAAATTTTAAATAATTTTGTTTTTATGGTCTGCAACGATATCTGTACTATTTTAGGCTCTATAGCCCTACAAAGGAAACAACTTAAGCACACTATTTCTCCTAAACTAGCAAAAATATCGTTGGAAACTATAGAACAAATCTTATTTAGAATTAAATTTGGAACAAAAAACATTTTCATAGAATTTCTATAGGACACACACTAAACATCTCCATGTATTTGGCCCATAAGAAAAAGTGTCCAAAATTGTAGCACTTTCAAAAATCGTCCCGTACCAAAAAACGGTTTGACTTACAAAATAAATTTTTACGTAGTTCTGAGTAGTATAGATGGTACAATGTCGCTGTCCGCCATCTTGATGGTACATCGTCCCCCACCGCCATTTTGAATGAGGACATCCCCCTAGGTTCGAGGGGTGAAAAATAGGGGTATCTTTTGGGGTGTCTAACCCAAACTAACTTTTTAGGGGGGTATCTTAGGGGTGTCTAACCCAACCTAACTTTTTTAGGAGGGTATCTTAGGGGTGTCTAACCCAACCTAAGTTTTTTGGAAGGGTGACGAAGGGTTGGCTAACCTAACCTAAGGGCCTAAGTCACGTCCGCCATCTTGGAGGTACAATGTCACCGTGGCGACAGAGGTTGGCTAAGTTGAGGGGAGGGTGCCCACCTAGGGGGTAGTGTGTAACCTAAGAGGCCCTCGGTACACTGAGTATTCAGAGATGTCAGGATGGCCGAGTGGTCTAAGGCATCAGATTTAAGAGTTGTGGATCGCGGGTTCGAATCCCGCTCCTGACATTTTTTCACCAATTCCATGCGCGGCCCAGGAGTCTTGGTGATGCGCTCGTTAGAATTTTTAACGGAAATTCCTATCCCCCCTAGTGGGAGGCCTATACGAAACCGACATGTAAATTATTTGTGGCATTTACACTTTGGCTGAGACCTATTGAACTCATACCATAGTCCCATGCGCTTTGCATTGAGTTCAGCGCAGTTGTGTGTGGGAAAAACACTGTGTTCACTGCCATGGAACGAGACGAAGAGCTTAGGGAGTGTCTTGAGTCGTGGACATCCGTCCCGCTCAATGTTATACACTAGTACGCCAGGAGGAGCGTACCCAAGGAGGAGTCTCAACTTTTCTACTCCTTTTACATAGATACGATTATAGTCTCTAAGCAGTTCCTGGATCATATCACCGAGATGCTCATAGGGAACAGTGCCACTGTTCCATTTCAGACCGTGGATGTGTCTGGTAATGTAACTGTTGCGTTTACGCTGCTCAGGTGACAAAATGGTCTCAGCGTACGGTGGCTTAAATATTGTCGTGCCACGGCTGCCATCGAACTGTGAGCTGTACAAGCTGAACTCTTTGATCACATATTCATCTTTAGCGCCTCTCAGCATCTGCATATCACAAAATGCGTACGCCATGGTCACTAGAAGTGAACTCCATGAAGCGAGACACAAGAATGACACGACCCGGCTCACCGCTCTGCATTTATAGTTGCGCGGCGCCACCCGTCGCACCCTCTATCGGTCACTTTTAAAAGTTTTTTTTGTAATTTTTGTAATTTTTTTTTAAACGTAAAATTTTTTTGTTACCTTTTTTTTTACTTAGAATTTTTTTGGTTAACTTTTTTAATTTTTTTGTAAACTTTTTTTATTTTTATTTTTTTTGTAAACTTTTTTCATCTTTTAAATTTTTTTTGTTAACTTTTTTTATCTTTTTCTTTTACGACACGTTTGTGTTTTTCTTTTGTCAATAACACATGCACGTTTTTTTCCAAACATACGTTTGAAAAGGGTGCGTACTATTTCATCATTCTTCAATGGATTAGAAGTGAAGAGTTTATGTACAAAGGAGTGGAGAGTGTAGCCGTGAGCTCTGTGAATCAAGTAGAGCAGACAATATTCTCCACATACTTTAGAGTCAATGGCTTGCAGACTTGTATGATTGTAAGTCCATTTTTTACAGAGTCTCTTAAGAAAATTTTTGTGGTGAGAGACAATGGGGGGCATGCCATAGGAGTCCCAGTATTCACCCACGCCGTGCTTATCAATGAAGAAAGCTACCCAGTGCTTCCCGGGCTTTGAAATAGGGTCTGTATTGCATATGAGCAGAGCGGAACACTTGTGCAGTCTGCGAGGGAGGGTATCTGCTGCAAACACGCCCTCAAAAAAGGGGGCGACGTGTCTGTCACGCCGCATGAGTGTATCTAGCGTGAACCCGTCCATTATACACTGTAGTCAACGATAATATTCCTATCCTTATCGATTTCGATAAGATTCTGAAATTCGGCGTACACAACGCAATTTATAGGTTCTGGGAGAGGAGCTGCAAAGCGAAGATCGAGACGCATTGTGCCTTGTCTCTGCAGGTTCCAGTGAGGCTCACTGGCCGACAGATCAGCGGAGAGATCAAACACAAACAGGGTGTTCCCTTTTGGGTAATCACTCCAGCTAGTGCCGTTGCCCTCGTCCTTCCAGTGTATACCCGTGCCGCTAAAGAGAGTGTTGTAACACTCCATGTACAGATCTTTAGAAAAGTCTGGGGTCAATGGGTGTGATGGAACAGCCTGACCATCCACATGTAGTTGCAGGTAGTTCAGATTGAAGTGTTGGAAATTATAAGGGTTACGAGCGTAATCTCCATTATAGGCGTGATTATCTACAAAACCAATGATTACACGCTGTGGCAACTGATTCATGAATAGATTGTCAATGGTTTTGGAGTGCATGCCCTGGGCTATCGTGACTGTTTTTATGTCCACTCTGTTTACAGGATATTTTGCAGGTGATTTTTCGAGGGCTTGGGCATGAGCAAGCAGAACAGAGGGAGAAATGTTCACTCGCCGTACATATAGTTTGACATCTAGAAGTTTAATTTTTTCAGTGCCTTTCGTACTCATGAGGGCAACTGCATCTCGCGATCGTGTCAGTTTTACACGAAGAGTGCAATTATTGAGTAGGAGCCGATCCGTATTGCAAATATCGAGATGGAGTGGACCCATCATTTCAAATTCGCGACTCAGCTTGGTGCGTGAACGGCGCCACGCGAGCCCTAGGTTCTGGTTGCTATCCAAGGATTCATGGTGCCCGGCCGTGTCCTCATGCCACATGCGCTGTTGGAGGTGTGTATCTTTTGCAGCCCTATCATAATTTAGAAATGCCTCAATGTAAGCTCGCCATGGGTAAGTCATACTCGACTGAGAAATAACTGTACCGTTAATACTAGCATCAATTTGGCAAAATTGCGCGTGCAGACCGTAATTCACAAGTGTGGCGTCACTGTTGTCAGCCGCTGTAATATCCAAACCATCGGCATTCACTATTTTTTGTTTAATGTAGAGGAGCATGTGTGCGGGATCGAGATAGGCATATCCCACCCCAGGGGCCTCTAGCTCTATGTTGGTCGCCGAATCAAAGTTAGCCAACGGACTCAGCACAATCCATTGGCAACTATCTTCCCCGAGCTGTGTGGCATTAGAGAGCCATAGACTTAGCTCTGTGGGCAGAGCTTCAACGGAGGCACTATGCATGGAAGCCATTACGTAAAATAGTCGGGAGTAGAGCTCCGTCTACTTCGAGCTTTAGCTGTGGAATGGCGTTTAGGCGCAAGTCTCTTCCTTTTTATAGATCTACCGGATCCATTCACAGCGGATGCCGCCTTGCGTTTAAGATTCTGAACTGCCTCCCCCGCGTGCCGCCTAGCACTGTCGGCTATCGGGTCACCACTGGCTACATCGGCAAGGACGTGGGCGCCGGCCCTGGCCGCCTCCCTCCCCACAGCGGTCGCGCCGCTCTTGAGAAGGGGAAGGACCGTCCGGAACAGCCCGCCGAGCCATGAACCAATACCATGTCTAGGGTTCGAGCGAAAAGTAATTTTCTAGTTTTTTTGAGTAAAAAACCCGTAAATTTCAGTTTTTTACTCGACCACTTTTGGGTAATTTACTCAAAGCTGAAATATTGGTTATTTTTAATTCCCTAATGACTGTTATATTATGAGGTTATATTATGGTATCACGACCTTAAAAATAACAAAGCACAGAGTATGAAAGCTTTCACTGAAAAAATTTCGAGTGGATTTCAAGTTAGTGTATTTGAATGCGAACTGGAAGTTAAGAGTTTTAAATCATATTTTACTTACTTTTTTTGTTAATTCTCCCAAACACCTCTTCAACTCTACACTGGAAATCCAAGTGTACGAATGTCGCACACTTGTAGGTGTGTGAATGTTCATTCGTACACTTGGGGGTGCAACTTTTTGACTACCACTTAAAATATAACTTCTGAGGTCAGCACCATCTCCGGCGTAAAATTTCCTTTCAAACGAGCTCGCATGCGATAGGGTTGAGATTGTTACTTTACCATGGACACGCCCCTAAGTACAACTTCAGACATTTGATTTGATGAAGATACCCACTTCAATATAAATCGCAACCATATCACATGCGAGCTCGTTTGAGAGGAAATTTTACGCCGGAGAGGATGCTGACCTCAGAAGTTATATTTTAGGTGGTAGTCAAAAAGTTGCACCCCCAAGTGTACGAATGAACATTCACACACCTACAAGTGTGCGACATTCGTACACTTGGATTTCCAGTGTAGCTCACCACCGCCACCACCACCGCAACAGCAGCATCAGCGTCTCCCTCGCCATCAGAGGTCAGAGCTGCCAGTCGGTGGCGGCCGTTATTCCCTCGCAGGGCAGCAAAATTTCCCTTTTCACCCCTTTTTTCCCCTTAGAGTGACTTTTTCGAAATAGAAAACAAGCAAAATCAGAACTTTTCGGCTCTAAAAATCCCCTTTCAACTGTTTTCTTTTTCCTTGGGCTTTAAAGATTCCCATAATAAGGGAAATTTCCCGCCGCGACGGGAACAAGGGGGAGAGGGGGTCGCAGGTCGCATTGTACCAGAGAGGGGGAAGGGAATGCCAAATACACCCTACATGACCCCTGTGGAAGGGCAGCACCTGTAGGGCGCGAATTTTGCGCATTCTTCAAGGCGCCCCGAAACCTCGCCAAAGCAGTGCCTTTTAGGCGCCTTTTCCTAACCGGAAGTAACCCGAAAAGCGCCCTAAAAGGCGCTGTTTTGGCGAAGTTTCGGGGCGCCTTGAAGAATGCGCAAAATTCGCGCCCTACAGGTGCTGCCCTTCCACAGGGGGAGGTGATAAGAGGACGTTTATTTTCATTGCAGAGCGACTGTTCGATCAGTGGTCATTGTCTTTAGAAGTTAGAGTATCGGAAAACGATCAATTATGCCAGTGAAATGTGTAAGACGTTAAAATCCACAAAAAAAAAAAAAAAAAAAACCACTAAAAAAAAACGGTAAATTACGGTTTTTTACCAAAGTTTCTTACTCCATTTCAAAAAAACCCGTAATTCTCGAACCCTAACCATGTCCTTTCTGGTAGCTTGAACCCGCATAATATTGCCCGCCGCCTGCCTGATGCAGGTAAAACTCCGTAATATGATCTTGACGCGTCATGCTACTTGTTTAAAATGAACTAACAAGGTTGCATTCCAAAGTCGAATGGTACATTGCGTCCTGCATGGTCTTTTATATAGACTTCCAGGGCGTCGAAAGATTTCGTCCGAAGATCGAAATAAATTGGATGATCGAAGTGCACGAAGGTCATAGAGCCGTACTGTGCCTTGGTGTCCACGGGGACCGTGCGGAGCAGCGGTGCGCGTGTATGGCCAATGATCTGTTCTTCCAGTACATCCATGTAAATAAACATTTGTGAGGGAACTCCCAAACTTATATCTACAGGTTTTACGCCCAAAATTTCTGTATTGCCGGGGTACGGACCGGCGTGTGCGAGCCCCAGTTGAAGAGCAAGGCGGGGAGAGAAATGAACTTTCGTGTTGTCATGTGCAGCAAGTGGCATGAACTTACAACGCTGGTCAGGGAGTAGTGTGAAATACTGTATCTCATAACTTTCTTTCAGGATTTTCAGAGCGTCTCCTATGCCTGTGACAAAGTTGTCTGTTGAACTAAATGAGCCAGGGCGTACGGAAACTGTATCAACAAATGTATCCGACAATATTGTGATTTCGTTTTCTCCCTCTAGGACCTGTGTTATCGTATTGGGGTAATGCAGCTCAATGAGTGCGGCCTGCCAGTGGCCATGGAGTTCCATGCGCTGAGCCAATTCTGTCTTAAAATGACAGGTTGTATTCTCAGGATAAACCTTAGGACTGGCGTTACTTGGGAGAAACGCGTAAAAATCCATTTCTAGACAAGATCTTTATCGAAGATCCAAGAGCGGCTCTTTTTTGGATAACCTCTCCAGTGGACGAGATGTTGTCGTTTGCCCTTTGTTCCTTTAGACCGCACTATATATGCGATTTTGAACGCCTCGGGCTTGGTGACCTTCTGAAGCTCCATCTCATAAAACGTGCCCTCAATTGGATCCTTATCGAGATCTTCCAGCCGGTACACCGGCACCGCATGAGGAATGACCTGAACGATTTTAAATATCTCCTCGCTCCAGTTCCAGGTGTACCCTTTTTCGAAGACTTGTTTTTCTCTACTGATTCTGACATAATCGCCCACATTAAACTTTGGCTTTTTTATATTGTTGTTCATACCGTGGTACAGGTTATTATATACCTCCAGTACCCTATCGGGTGTCACGTCTACGGGACGCATTTTAATAGAGCGGTGATGTATGCATCCACAATATCATCAAGCAGTCCATCTACATATCTGTATTTTTCAGTGTATGTAAATCTTTTAAATAATTTTGATTTAATGGTGCGCTGCCATCGCTCCACAATCGAGCATTTTATGTCAGGATTGTGTGTGTGAATATATGCAATATTTTTATCTTTAAGAAATTTCTGAAATGTTTTGTTGATGTATTCTTTTCCTTTGTCTGAAAACAGGCGTGTAGGTCGCCGATCTGTCGTTTTGAAAATAGTTTGAAACCCCTTAATGATAGAAGGACCAGACTTATCTTTTATAGCAATGGCCCAACCGTATTTTGAGAAAACATCTATGACACACAAAATATAGCTAAAGCCATCATTATCTTTTTTCAAAGACTGAAAATCACTTAAATCCGTCTGCCAACTCTCGTCGATATTATCAGCGTACGTAATATTACGAGGGAACCGACGCCTAGCGGGTTTGTGCAGTGTGTACGCATCCTCACCCTGTAAATATTCAGTTATTTTCCCCTTCTTTTCTCCTGTAGCATCCCAGAGTTTCCATGCCGTGCCGTAGGACGCCGGGTCAGCGGGCTCGTGATACACGTCCCCAAGATTGCCAGGCATGTTTTTCGGTTTGTTGGGGTTTAGTCACACGTTTGAGTTTAGTAACACGCTTTGGGGTAGAAATCGGAAGGACGGCGCCTCCACCGTCCTGGTTTCTCGCCTGAATAATGGCGATTCTACGTTTTTCGTTAGGAATGAGTTCTAACGGAATGTTAAGTGAAGCGAATGTCTTAATAAATTAGAGACACCCACGGGCTCAAAATGTTTCCGCGATCGTGTGAGATCAGAAAGTAAATCAATGATATTGGAGTTTGTGACAGGTGTACCATTAAGAGATACGAGTCCTGAGGAGTCCCACGTGACACGTGAACCGGTCGTATTCAGATAATCGTAAATTCTCAGTGCAGCCTCTTTATATGTCTTTGGCATGGCGGCAGCGAGCTGCTGACGAACCAAAGTATCTCTCTCGCCCGTAAATTCCTCTACTGAAATTTGCACCGGTTTCTTACTTCTTACTCTCGTTTTTAAAGTGTAAGTAACGCTGCAGGGCCTCATTGTACAATTTCCATTTAAGAGAATCATCAGCGTATTTTTTTACGCATAATGAGTTCCATTTCATTGTCAAGGGCACTAATTTGTGTCTCAGAGGGGGGTGGGGTGGAATCATTTAGTTTCGCCACACTTTCGTGTGGCACGAGAATCATTTTCTTAACGTGATTCATTGTAACAGGGAAGGAAGCACAGAGGCTATGGTGCTAAGCAAAAGTGGAAGAAATGCACCTCCTGTTTGTACAAGTGTTTTTTTTTCTTAACTTGCCAACCCTCGCCTCTCTGTGCGAGTTTTCTGATTTTATTGCGGTGTCGCTTTAGTTTATTTTTATGACTGTCACTAAGTGGAATATTACCACGCAGTAAATTGTCACAAATCTCACAGATAGCGTATACAAGAGCTCGATCCGAGTTCTCGAGAATAGCTTGACGAAGTTTTGGCTTAGCTGACTGAAGAACCTGCAGCACAGCTTTGTGTGTCTTTACGGCAGGAGCCATTGTCACTAAATGATTCAGAGTGCTGTCATCATCTCCCTTTTATACTTTGCGCGTGGAATGTAAACCACCGTGGACTCGCCCGGGAAAATGAGCGTACGCATGCGCATGTGATCCACTTGTTTGGGTTTAAAGTCGAACAAGATGTAAGTGTACCCTGCGCGTGTGGCGTCCTCATAGGCCTCGAGAAGTGCGCGGAAATGTTGAGGATCGACTTGAATACAAAATGTACGTATCTGAGCCAAGTCTCGTGTCGATTTAAAGAGCACGATGTAGTGTGTGTTTAAACTTATTTGTCGTAGCCCGTCTGGGAACAAACACTGACTTAAGAAAAAAATACTGAGGTTTCTGTGATGTGAACCCTTAATGAAAAATTTAAGGATTTCCCTATGATGAGTTTTTATCTCGTCCATAAAATCGTCAATAACAATGAGTTTAGGACCCTGTCCAGCCGGGTGGTCTTCCAGCAGTGGCAGTTCTTGCCTAAAATTCACTATGTGTTTGCTTCTCAGGTCCTCGTAGAGTGATTGCCAATCTGAATAATAGAAAGTAATATGTTCGAATGAAGTATTGAACATATCATCTCTATTTTCAATACGACGTTTCGTGAAATATGTTTTCCCACTACCTGTGCCGCCTACCACAAGGGCCGTGCAGGGATGTTGAAACCTGAGATCCATCGTGAAGACTAATGCTCCAGCGTGTGTGTCTGTCTCTTATATAGGGCAGCAATGAGCGTAAACAGGGTGGGGCCAGCATGCAAACTCCCCTGCGCATATGATGAGACGAATTACTTTATTCATTGAATAGAGTGTCAAGCTCCTCAAGTATTTCATGGTCTTGTTGTTCTGCCATGTACCACTTGTTGTAACCATGTGGGACGGTGTCACCTCGACTGATTCGTCGCCTTTTTGTGTTTTTAACCTGCCAGACCTTAGAAGTGTCTCGGGTTACGACTCTCCAGCCCGGTATCCTAGCAATCTGTCTTGGAATGGGTATTGTTAGGGGGTCTGTTTCTCCCATTACCATGGCCTTTAAATTGTCAAACGTGACAAGATGGTCACATGACTTGTTGATAGTAATTCCTCGTACCTTAATAGTGACTTTCACTTTTGCAGGATCTCCCCCCACAGCCACTTTAAAGCCATAATTTTTAGGCCCCCCCAGCAAAAAATTCAGTGATGAAGCTACCTGGTCCAAAATCTTCTCCTATTTGATCGCTGAGATCCCCCAAATGGGTCCCAAGGGGTAGATCTGGCTCGCCAGGCCTGCTAATGTATGCGACAGAATCTGTGTCACAGTATACCGCCCTGTCTCCCACTAAGTCAAGGTATCGATACAGCTGCACACGGCCATGACAAGTTGTGAGGGCAGCGTGAAGAAGTGAAGAAGTAGGAAGAGATTCTTCACTATCAGATACTGGTTTCCAAGTAACTTGTAGACAAGCATCACTGAGGGGCAAAAGATTTTGAACGATTTTCCTTGGATCAATGATCATCTGCATGAGTTCACCATAATTATAGACAAATTCTGTTTTTGGTCTTAAAGTTTTTTCACCAAATTCTCCCCAGAAAGAATTTAGCATTAGCTTACTAAGCTGGCGTAAGGCTGGATTTTTTGTTACTTTAGTGGGGTCAATTATAATTCCGTCGTATTTGAGGACGTCAGCCATGTAGTCCTCTTTGGCCTTTTCTGAATCACAGCCTTCAGGCCAACCACTAGCCTGGATTTTAAGGGCCATAAAGCAACGCACGTAACCAGACAAGAGGCCATCCTGTTGCGTTTCTGGGTTAAAGGACACTTCCCCCTGGTATTGGTAAACCTCATGAACTTGGCGCAGTTCGTACGATTTCTCAAGGATAGCGAGTTTTATCTCGGGAGCACACCAGACCCCCTTCAACTGACGGTCTTCAGGATCGTCGTGGGAGCAAAGAACCCTACTTTCAGTTTCCGCACAACTACGACAGAGTGGGAAGTGCAACTTCCCCCCACACTTGTAGGGCAAAACTGGCAGATACAAGTCTGTAGGGGGTACAAGAGTGGCCTTGACAACACCGTTCCAATCAGGGACATCTGGCATAGTGTTGTCTCCCTCCAGGAAGATGTGCGGATGCCCGTAACTGTATTTCCCTCTCAGGTTAACTGAAGGATACTCAGAAACCACACCTACCATTTTAATTTTCTCGCCCTTTTCAAGATCGGCTTTGTAGTAGGCTTTCATTGCACTAGTACGGCCACCGGCAAGGGCCTAACGGAGAGTCAGGGGAGGGCTCCGTTTAGTAGGGTCTGTTTCAAAATAGTTTTTGAGATCAGGGTCGCTCTCCAAGTCCCTTTTGAAGTCACACTCCCATTTCTCAATGACTTTGTAGCCATGGGAACGAAAGAGTCGTGTAATTTTTTGTGTTTGCTCAAACCGATTGACACCACACTTTTCATCAGCAGGAAAGTGTTTTGGACACTGATGCAAATAACAGCCATGGAATTGATATAAGAGGCGTGTTGTTGTGTTGTCTGGGTTTGTGACCTCGACGTAGCCATCGACACGTCTCCCAAGAACCGATACCTCCCGATCAGTATATATTGTTTTGATTACTTTACCCAATTTAAATGATTCATAGTCTAACCATTGTAGAGCAATATGACTTTGCTTCCCTCTACCATGGTATCCTCCCGGTGGCACTATCCCGATCGTCTCTTTCTTCAGAAAGTTTCTTCTGAAGGCTGCCATACATGCACTGCTCAGCGAAATACAATTAAACATGGGGTCAAACTCTGCCTTTTCAGTAAAGAGTTCGCGGAAAGACTGACATGCCTGCTGTAAGATAGTCACATCAGAAATGCAATAATCAAACAGTTCTCTACGGAAATTAAAGACGTAGTTATTTTCTGTCAGGTTGTTGTACCACTCGATAAACTCTTGGTAAGCCTTACTTTTTATTCCTGAGGGGCAGTAGTATTCCTTAGCAAGCAGAGGCCCTTCGTAGGTATAGAACTCTGGAGTATTGGCAAGGAAACACCAGTGACCCTTTTTGAGCTCCGTAAGACCGAAGCTTTTGGGCATGGCGGAGAGGGGCATAGGTAAAAGCATCAGCGAATCGATGAATTTCCAATTGCCTAGTTTGAGACAAATAATTTTAGCACCTTGTAGAGTAATGTCTGGTTTAAGCCCTCGGGCCACCATCTCCTGTAAGACGAACAGCATATCATAGGCTTTCCCGTTATGCGCAATGAGTAATAGCTCTGTTTTACTAGGAAAAGAACTAAGATAATCCAAAAATTGTCCCACGACATTGACAGTGCCGTCGTCTAAATTGTGGAAAATATGTTGGCGACTCTGACAAACTTGACAAAAATAGTCATTTTGTGCTGTGCCTTTGCATTCATCACATACAGTTTGCGTGACTAATAGGTTCGGTTTGTGTTCCAACAAACCCTCTCTCCCTTGTACAGAATCAATTTGTGTACACTCGAAGTCATAGTAAACCGTCAAATATTTCCACTTGGAGCGTTTTTCCCGCTCTGACCATGAAGTCATGTAGCACAAGTGATTTTCTGATACGTTATGCTTGCAATTAGAACAGTATATTTTGTTACAGACATGTGCTGCCCCGCGCTGTGTGCTGTAACTTGTCTCACACCATGCACACCATTTAAATCTATCGCACTTGGTTTTTGTACTACCAGGCAGCTTGCGGGTGTTGTGAGTTTCGAAACACTCGTCTCCTGCGAATTTGTGACCACAGTCTCCGCATCGCTGGAGGAGGAGAGTAGGATCGTCATGGGAGTTCGCGCCATAGCAGCGAAAGCAGGTACCCTCACACCTATGTTCACCCTTATTATTATAAAAAACGACACATTCTTCACATTCATAATCGTAACCAAAAGCTTGTCGGGGAAACATGATGGATGAAAAATGTTCCCTGTGAAGTAGGAGATAAATGCTTTTGACCCCCGCTGAATACGTCCCTTTGAAGACGCACTCTTTTCCCTTTTTATCTGTGAATACAAGAATCCTATAATCACCCTGCAAAGACTCCTGCAGTCGTGTGACTTCATCTAAACCACAAGTTTTCTCTGGATCAATTCTTGCAGTTTCACATAATTTTTGTGCCTGTTTTGTTTGTACACCACCAACATCCTTTTTTATTTTATACAATACCCTACGGTCCACACCGTACTTGTTGATGGACACCGTTACACTCCGAGCAAGACACATACTGTCTGTAGAGTTTTCGGGTGACCAGATGGTTGATGAGTTTCTCAGCCTCTCAACCCATTGGTCCATTGACTCATTGCCTGTTCTTTGAGTGCGTTTACCCCCAGCTTATGGAGTAGGCACGTGTATGTAGCTAACAGTTAGCATACCGTCAGAAAAAAACTGCTGATTGGAGTTAAGAACACGGGACAACTTGTCGAGAACGACGCGACCCGAAAGCTGGTCTGCCCTTCTCATAGAGAACCAGAGAGGATTGTCTATATTATGGCTGTTGGCAATCTCTAAGACAACTCTATCGTCATCCTTAGCCCCAACGGCTGCTCTTTGTCTGTCTATCATGGTGTCGAACATGGATGTCATGAGTTCCTCCGACGGAAGTGTCTTGCCTAACCCCGTAATAATCATCACCTCCTCTCGAAACTTAGTTTTGAAACGCTTCAATTCACGTTCTCGTGTTTGCAAAACTTCCAGCGTGGGCCCTCCCTCCTCCTCTTCCTCTTCTTCCTCACGCGGGTGCTTGGAGGGACCTGGCTGAGGTGAGGGAGAGCGTGGCTTGGAGGGGCCTGGCTGAGGTGAGGGAGAGCGTGCCCTCGAAGGGCCTGGTTGAGGGGATGGTACAGGGGGTGCTGGAGGCGTGGCGGGGCGTGCCGGTGACGTGCTGGAGGTGTGCGGGACATTGGAACCGCACCCTACCATTGCCAACGCCATCCTGTATGTCAGGGCGGCATGCGCGTCCTGACCCTTCTGGTCCTGAAGGTAGGCCTGATAGCCTGCGAGCAGAAACGGTATAACCCGAGGGTCACGCCGCTCTACCGCTGAAGAACCCACGAGCTGTCCGAGAAACGTAGTGTACGCTTCTGCGAGCAGCTCGGGGAACATGAACATGCCCTCCTCCCACTCGTCCAGGATCTCCAATAGCTTGGAGTCCATGGCGGTGAGAGAGAGGTGTGTGTGTGTGTGTGTGTGTGTGTGTGTGTGTTTATGTGTAAGCGAGCACGAAGACTCAGGAGTATGTGTATATGTGTGTGTAGGTGTGTGTGTAGAAGAAAAAAGCACGAAGGCAAGGAGGCAGTATCGCGGACGAAGCCGGAGGGACATGTGATGCCTGACCGCTCCGCACGCTCTTCATTTATACCCGCGTAAAACGCGACACTAGCGCCGTCTATCGGCAAGTACTGGAACTACGGTTTAGCACTTGGCTTATGGAAGTGCGCAAGCGGCGCGCAACTTGCATGTCGTGACTTGTCGTACGCTATTGTGATTGGCTAAAATAAGGTGCGCTGTGATTGGCTATGACATGTCATGGGCGTACGGCGGCGGCGGGCGGCGGGCGGCGGGGCGGGGCGGGGCGGGGCGGGGCGGGGCGGGGCGGGGCGGGGCGCGATGCGTCTCGCGACCGCAGCGAGACGGCGGGGCGGGGCGGGGCGCGATGCGTCTCGCGACCGCAGCGAGACGGCGGGGCGGGGCGGGGCGCGATGCGTCTCGCGACCGCAGCGAGACGGCGGGGCGGGGCGGGGCGGGGCGCGATGCGTCTCGCGACCGCAGCGAGACGGCGGGGCGGGGCGGGGGCGCGGCGGGGCGGGGCGCGGGGGTGCACGTACCGGTCGAGCGGGGCAGAGCGCCGTGGAGGTAGGCATCCCCCCTTACAGGTGTGGGGCGCGGCGGGGTGGGGGGCGGCGGGGGGCGGTTGGGGTAAACCATCAGGTTCAGACTTGTTTGAAAAGTTCTTGCACTTACCGATAGGCGGCGCTAGTGTCGCGTTTACGCGGGTATAAATCTAGAGCGTGCTGAGCGATCAGGCATCACATGTTCCTCCGGCTTCGTCCGTGACACATCTCCTAAGCCTTCGTGCTTTTCACCAGCCTTCGTGCTAACACCATGTCCCCCAAACGCCTTTCCCTCTCCAAGAAGGCGACCAAGCGTCGACTCTTCCCCGACACCGAAGCGCCTCGCAAGCGCCGTGCGGTCCTTCAAGACCTTGTCCAGGATCTCGACCTCGAGGACCTGGAAAACTTTGACCCAGCCCTGCTCTCAGGGCATGACGAGGGCGACTATGGACCGTCCCCCCCTGGCTTCGCCCAGGTTACTGGTCCCGCCCCTGGCCTCGTCCAGGCTGGCACCGCCTCGTCCTCACCAGACCCTGGTCCCGCACCTGGCTTTCCCCAGGGTACTCCCCCCTCCCCTGATGTGGCCCATAACTATGTTCCTGTCTTCAAGGGGTCAGGTTATGATATAGGCAGTCACACCATTCCTCCTGATCAGCTGGCAGCAGCAGCTCAATTCGACTGCTCCGTTGACTTGAATGAAATTTGTGACCATTCATGTTGATAGGCTTATGCGTGAGGCCTTATTCATATACCAGGAGCCAGAGCCAGATCCTGCAGACCTTTCTGCTTTCCCCATGGCTGCATGCTACAGGGATTACATTTTGACCAAGAACGGTTCAAAATGCATTCGGATTGGTTTGGATGTGTCCAACTTTACCACCTTTGTATTAATTCTTGGGGAGGCTAACTCAAGAGGGAGCAGACAATGGACACGGTTGTCTGTGGAAGAGTTTGAAGAAATGACCTCAGACAATATTTACAATATGATAAAAGATAATATGGAGTCTAAAACAGCAATGGCTCCCATTTCTGTTGGTGGTATCACTCTAAAAATTGAAGTGTCTACCAGGAAATCAACATGGGCATGGGCCAACCTTCACATAGGCCGCAAAGAATCTCCATTTAAAATTGTATTTGGAGAAAGCTCGTGGAAAATGCTGCAAAGAGCTTTGTGTCTTATCGTCTCATCTCTGTCAGACATGACTTCTGTGGCACGGAAAGCCAGGCTATATTTTCCTGACTTCATAAACAAATGTAAAAATATTGCTGTACAAAAAGGGTATCTTCAGCCCCAAACTCTCCTTGATCTCCCAAGAGAGGAGTTGGATAGTGTACTCACAGCCATTTTTAATGAGAACGCAGGTGTTCCCTTCCCTCTCCCACTAAAGAGAGAAATGGTGTGTTATCATATGGAGTTTCTAAAAGAGAAGCTTTTCACTGCATTAAGACAGCAGTAGTGTCCCTGTTCTGCCTTACAAAAAAAGAAAATCACTAAAAAAACTAATATAATCGTCTAAAATCCCTAAAATCTAATAAAAAAGAAATCTCTGAAAAAAATGTTTTAGTGTCCAATCACTTCATGCATTGATTTTCATTTCTTCTAATCAGTCTCACGCTCACAATGAAAAAAATTAGTACTGTGATTACTCCCCTCCCTAATTCCAAACCTTTTCCGAACTTCAAGGCGAAGTGATTTGATGAAAAGATGAGCATGTTGTACTGCTCTGCCACCTGATTTTCTAATTTTAACAGAAGTTTTGTATCATAATGAAAAATAACCCACTGATAAGTGTGACACACTTAGTTGCATGTTTCTCCAACACCAAACTTCTTGGAGGCAAGATACAAAATGATTTAAAGCTTCCCATTGTCACAGAATATTTTCTAGAAAAAATTCCTTAACTATCATGTACCCCTTCAGAATTCCTTAATGAAAACACAGGTGTTCCCTTCCCTCTAAAATTAAGGAGAGAAATGGTGTGTTACCACATTGATTTCCAAAAGAAAAGCTTTTCACTGCCTTAAGACAGCAGTAGTGTCCATGTTCTGCCTTACAAAAAACTAATATAATAGTTAAAAATCCATAAAAACTCCTAAAAAATGAAAACTCTGAAAAAAAATGTTTTAGTGTGCAATCACTTCTTGCATTGATTCTCATTTCTTCTACTCAGTCTCATGCTCTCCATGAAATATAATTAATACTGTGAGTACTCCCCTTCCTAATTCCAAAACTTTTCCGAAGTTTAAAAGGCGAAGTGATTTGATGTAAAGATGAGCATGTTGTACTGCTCTGCCACCTGATTTTCTATTTTTAACAGAAGTTTTGTATCATAATGAAAATAAAAATAACAGTCTAAAAAGAAAATAACCCACTCATAAGTGTGACACACTTATTTACATGTTTCTCCAACACAAAACTCGACCAAACTTGAAGGCGAACTGACTTGCTTAAAAAATTATACCGTCACCTTGGTGTAACATATCTATACACAGGGAAAAATTACAACATATTGACACTTGCAAAATAGACAATTTAATCAAACAAAAAAAGAAATTGGAAAAAACACTTGTTTTCCTAAAAAAAATAAAAAAAAATACACATTTGACACATCATTCCTTCTTCTTTCTCTTCCTTCTCTCCATCTTCTCATCTAACTTCTTCTGTTGTCTCTCTTCATATTCCTTCTTTCTTTCATCATCATCATCATATTTTCTCTTCGTCAGCATTTCCTGGAAACTTTCCTCATAGCCTGGTGGATTCTGAAACGTATGCAGAGCATCAGTTACTCGTTCACAATCAAAGCATGTAAAATAAAGAATAAAGCTAGAAAAACTTACATGCAGTATAGCTTACGTTACTTTTGGTTGGGGGTTGCGGGGCACTGGTGAAGGCACATTTCCCATCGGCCTGATCGCTGGCATGTTGCCTGGCAGGATGGCAGTCGCAGGTTTGGCTACTGGAGTCAGCACTTTCTGTGGTCTGCAAGCCTTCCTCTCACATGGACCAGCCTCCTCCACTTTCGCTCCTAGGCGACTCCAAATATCAGACTGTAATTAATAATAATAATAGAAAGGGTAAATTGTGTGTGTGTGTGTGTGTATGCCAACTTTACTTACCTTTTTTACGGATGGGACGTCAGGCAGGTCGGGACTCTCTACCTCAAACTGAAGTTAAAAAAATATGTTATAGTATCGCTCCCATCCCACCCAAAAATAAATGAAATTAAAAAAATAAAAACTTACTCCTATCACGGGGCATTCCGGCTCAATTGGCTCAATCTCCAGTGAGGGCATATCGTCCCCCTCACGATCCAGCACCTCAAAGGATAAAGCAGGTTTGCTCACTACAGATTGAGTCGCCTCGCAGCCAGGTGACTGAAAAAAATATGGGTCAAGAACACATATTAATCACAATGGGGTGGTTGCGCAGTAGGCGGAGCGTAGTGGCGTCCCACAACATTACACCGAGATTCGCGCAGCAAAGGCATGATGAAGCCTAAATTAACAATCACATTATTTTCCGCAAAATATATAACTTTTTTTTTCGATCAAAGAGCGTCACAAGAAGCCTAATTCGCCTCCACTCGGCTGCGCCGCGCCTGCAAAGCTTTCTGCTTGTTGTGGGACGCGCCTACTGCGCAACCACCCCATTACCCTCATGAGATAATGCCCACCCGACCCGCGCCCCACACACACACACACACACACACACACACACACACACACACACACACACACACACACACACACACACACACACACACACTCACTCACTCACTCTAGAGAAATTCATTCGCCAGCATCACAGTACTGTGCCCCGCGCCCAACGGCTCCGCGTGCTCGAGCAGTGCTCCATCTCGCATAGCACATATGCGCACGAAAGTACCTTAAACCCTCCCCGTGCCCCTCACTGGAACGCTCCCGCCTAGCAACGGCACGGTGTGCACAGCGCAGACACCCCCTGCCCCTGCCCCACGCCTTCCGACGCGTCACGCTCGGTCACAGAAAAATTCAACAAGTCTAAAAAAACGCGTTTAAAGGATGCATACGCAAAGCAGTGTTATGTAAAGCAAAGGCAAGCTGTGCCAGAGTGGAATAGGATAGGACAAAGCGATATCTCGCTTGATCACGCAGGGGACTCACCAGTACTTACAAAACGGCCACATTGGGTGGCAGAAAAACGCGAACGTGCTGCATTGGGCGGCTACGCGGTTGCCGTAGACTGAAATAAAAAATAGCCCTACGTCTTTTCACGCTTGGGGCAAAAGATGTTAAAAGCATGGTTGAAAACAACCACGTCATAGCCATAAATAGCATGTTTAAGACGTAGAACTATTTTAGAACATTATTCAGTGGAAATTCATTCGCAATATTTCATTGACTTCAGGCGAACCCACGACAAAGTACTTACGTCCATGGCGTCGAGCTCGCGCTCCAGAGAGGTGTCAGCTCCCAACAAAGTGTCCCCGCTCATGTCAAAGCTGCAAACGCTGTCGCTGCCGTACTCTTTGAGGAGCTCCATCTTGACACCGCGAAGCTCACAACAGGAATGACGCAGCGCTCCGCCTGGCGCGGCCAGAGCTGCCAGATAGGTCCGAGCCCGAGTCGCCCGAGTCGGGCGCCGGAATCGCCCGAGTGCGCCCGAGCCCTCCCGAAGCCTCTCAGCCAATGATAGCGCCCGGAATCGCCCGCGCTCTTTCAAAATCGCCCGGAATCGCCCGTGATTTCTCAAAATAATCGCCCGAAATCGCCCCTGTTTTTTCATAGCATACACACAGATCACCCGCCAAATTTCAAAACTGACCGAAAACGCCCGAAAAATAGGAATTTTCATCAAAATCGCCCGAAAATCGCCCGACAGATAAAAAATCGCCCCAAAATCGCCCGGGCGCATTTTGCCAAAAAAAAATCGCCCGGAGAGACCAAAAATCGCCCGGCGGGCGCAAAATCGCCCGATCTGGCAGCTCTGGGCGCGGCCGCGAGCCGGCCGGCGCGACTTCCCCTCCCCTTACCGCCTCCCCGCGCGCCCTGGCTGCGTACCGCTCCGCCCCTCGCTTCACCCCGAAGGACTCTGCTGCCGCGGCGGGCCGCTGCCCTCCCCGCGCACCCCGCGCGCAGAGGTGGCAACAACGCCTCGGAACGAATCGCTACGCCTGGGCCGGAGTTCCCTCGCAGGCAGGCGGGATAGGCAACCCACTCAACACGCGCGCGTTGGGGGTTGACGTGCAGCCGGCGCACTGTGCCCGCTGGTACTGGACCTCAGCCAGTAGTAATTATTTTCGGAAAATAGCCGATGGAGGGCGCCTCGGCTGGCGCTACGCACCTATAAATCCAGAGAGGGAAGCCGGGTCGTGTCATTACTTTGGTGCGTCTCGTAGGTGTCACATCACTGCTGACTGTGGCTCTCCTCCTCTGTCCGCACCATGGCTTACGCTTTCGCTGATATGCAGATGCTGAGGGATTTAGCGTGTATGATTCACGATGGGACATCAGTAGGGGCTCGGTGATCTTCGCACCGCCCTACGCTGAAATTATTCTGTCACCACAACAGCGCAAACACAACCGATATGTGAGCAACTACATACACGGTCTCCCATGGAACACTGGCACCATACCTTACTCAGCGTGTCACGGCACGGTTCGTGCCCTTACTGATGACTATGCATACATATATGTCAAGGGAGAGGAAAAGAAAAGACTCCTACAGAAAATCGTTCCAGACGCACTGATTATTGACATCACAGTGCAGGGCTGTCCTCGCTTGGACAAAATGATGAAAATGTTCGTACCCTTTCACGGATGTGAGCACGGCGTGTTCCCCATGCAAAACTGTGCAGCACTCAACGCTAAGCGCATAGGTTTTTGGTATGAGTGCAACAAACATTAATTTACAAGTCGGTTTCGTATAGGCCTCCCACTGAGGGGGGATAGGATTTTCCGTTAAAAATTCTAACGAGCGCATCACCAAGCCTCCTGGGCCGCGCATGGAACTGGTGAAAAAATACATGTCAGTAGCGGGATTCGAACCCGTGATCCACAGATTTTAAGTCTGACGCCCTAGACCACTCGGCCATCCTGACATCTATGGACACTTAGTGTACCGAGGGCCTCTTAGGTTACACAGCCTGACCTACCCACCCCAACCTTAGGTTGGGTTAGTCAAGATGGCGTCGGTGACTTAGGCACTTAGATTGGGTTAGCCACCCCCTTCGGCACCCTTCCAAAAGTTAGGTTGGGTTAGACACCCCTAAGATACCCTCCTAAAAAAGTTAGGTTGGGTTAGACACCCCTAAGATACCCTCCTAAAAAAGTTAGGTTGGGTTAGACACCCCAAAAGATACCCCTATTTTTCACCCCTCGAACCTAGGGGGATGTCCTCATTCAAAATGGCGGTGGGGGACGATGTACCATCAAGATGGCGGACAGCGACATTGTACCATCTATACTACTGTTCTGTAGCCAAAATACCATGCATTCATTCGTTAAAGGACCAACCATGGGGCAGCTCACACCTTTATGAGCCCCGGTTTCTTGGGAAGCTTATTTCACAACAGCAATTTTGTTCCATATGCTTTTTTTTAACTTTAAATTCCTGTGTGCTGTAAAACTTTAAAGGTACTTCAACCGACTTGACGAAATATGGTACTCTATACCGCAAACTTTACGATGCCGTTTCCGGATATTGAATATCTCAAAAGGTGGCCGAAATAGGTTGAAATAAGCACTTCTCTGCAAATTGTCCGAAATTAGGGCACAAGTCCGAAATTAGGGCACTTGACTGTAAATTAAATTAAAATTTGTGGCAACCCTGCACATGCACACGCACAGCCGTGATCTGCAGATCTATGTTGTTTTTGTTACCATTTACCTGTTATTGCTTTTGTAGAATGAACCTATGTAACATTCAACAAGAATTATTATTTTGAAAACAAAAGTAATTCCATTTTCCCTATTAAAATTTAAAAACATGGCGAAAGCGAAAATTGGGGGAAGGGGAGTGTTGGAAAAAAAAATGGGCTTCTGAGGGTTCGCCCCGCCTGGGCCCTTCTGGTCCCAGTCCGCCCCTGAGTATTTAATGTGTTATAGCTCTTTTTCAAATATTTTTCCTACCTATCCTGCCTCTCTTAACCTCCATGGATTCTTTTATTCTATTTTGTGAATACCACACATCTTATACCTAGGCCTCATTGAAATGAATGGGGATAAGAGATGTTCGATTAATCCATTTGGGAACTCTACTTTTTAACGCTTATTATGTTGCTATGTATGGAAGTGTCATTCCTTCTCTTTTGAGATGTAACTTGAACAAATGATTTGTTTACAATGGTTTGCTGCTGGAGACACCTTTAGTGCACATTGTGTTACAAAATGTATTTTTTTATTTGTTTATCCTCTCCCTTAAATTGTAAGGCACATTAGGAAACAAAAGACACAGTGTTCTGAGGTCTCTATAGTAAATCCTTAGTAGACCGTCTAAGGTTTCACAGATAAGGAAAAAAAAATTGTTCCACATGTTCGAAATAAGTTCACGGACAAAGGGCGCCAATTAAAAACTGCCTCAGCAGTACACAGGAATTGTTTTGGAGCTTCAAACTTTCAAATTGAAATTACTGGAAAGCGCATGGATGCGAGATCGCACTTTGTTGAACGTGGCACAAACAGATCGGACTTTGTTAAACTTCGCGCAAACAGATCGGACCTTGTTGAGCGTCACGCATACAGATCGGACTTTGTTCTTAGGACGCGTCGATGTACGGTGTCAGGAGGTGTATTAACTCAACACAAATATCATGCGGCATGCGGTAGAGCTCAACAAAAGCCTCCACCGTGATGCCAAATGGGTTGTACCGGTCTCGAAGATTTCTCCTGACGAAACCCTGATATCGAGCCCGTCTCCGGTGTTCAAGGATGGGATCTCATGGCCGGCCATGAAAGCAGTCAAACTCTATAGACAGTGAAAGGTTACGTTTAGCCAATGCTCAACCCAGCCAATGCAAACAAAACAAACTGTGAGGTTAGACACTCACCCATCGCAAACGACAGGGACACACGAAAACCAGGGGAGACAAAATACACGAAACTCAAAGGCAAAAAAGCCGAACGATGAGAGAGAGAGAGAGAGAGAGAGAGAGAGAGAGAGAGAGAGAGAGAGAGAGAGAGAGAGAGAGAGAGAGGGAGAAATTCACTGACAGCTCAAAAGCCTAAACACACCGCGACCTGTGAGGACTTGGACTAAGTGAGGATGGCGACAGCAGGCAGAAGCAAGCAGAAGACATGTCTTCCCCTTCCTCCCTGTTCCTTTCCCCCTCCCCTCTGAAATCTGGCAACACCGGCAACACGAGGAACGCCAGGGAAGGGATAACGGAGGACCGTCTAGACCGTCTGAGAGGAGTGGTGGGGGAGGCGGAGGGTGCGGACGTGTTTTGTGTCGCTCTGTGTTGCTCCTCAGGTTTTGGTGGTTCAAACGCAGTTTTCCCGATAGTGTGTGGTACCCACGGGTGCGCATTGTGAACGCGAGTGCGTGTGTGAAGTTTCAGTGTGATCGATGTAGCGGTGCAGAAGATATCAGTGATTTTGTATGGTTTCCTCGCTGGAGCGGCGTGGCGTCCCTTCTCAAGTGCTGCAGAGTGCGCAGCTGTGGGGCCGGGCGGTGTTTGGGGCCTCGTCGCCCGCCAGACCGGGCCGGAGATTTTACGGTGCCGGGCGGCGAGGGTCTACGGCGTCAGAGCAGAGCGGCTTGCAGCCATGTGTCACCTTAGTGCAATTTCAGAGCCAGAGTGCAGTGTCAGTGCAGTGTCCAGGCAGGGATCAGTGCAAGTAATTTATGCAGTGTTAGTGCAATTTACGCGCAATATTCAGTGCTAGCGATGTGTGCAGTGGAGGAGCAACAGGCAGTCAAGCCGTGCGTAGTGTAGTATACCAGTGCACCTTGTACGAGCAGCCTCTACCCGTGAGTACCGAGTCTTAACGTTTTGGCATTCCCTCCTATCCTGGCCACGCCCGAGACGACGCGGCGTCCCCAAGCCCAAGCCACGCCAGACGCAGCCTCCTCCCCCCGCACCATGCATGCAGCCACCCACCCCCCCCCTCCCCTATCCACCGCCGGGCTGGATACAGGCCGCCTGTTTGTTTTATTTTTCTACGCATTCGCAGACGCTGCCCCCCCCTCCCTCTCCGCCCCCGCCGCCCCTTACGCAGATCTGCAGTCGCCTCTTGTGGAGCAGGGTGTGGCCCGGCGGGGCCCGGCGGGGCACCAGCGTTCGTCATGGTGGGGCGGGGGGGGGGGGGGAGGCAGGCCGCTGGACGCAGGGCGGATCCTAGTGCTGCTGACACGTGCTTGCAGAGATAATCAACCAAGCGTAGTCATTTTCAACCCTTTCAGGTATAACACATCAGCCCCTCCGCTGCATCGAGAACGACGTCACTATGAGCTGCGCGGACGAGGCACACTAGCTTTCCAACCCCACCCCCTTATCCAACTTTCTTTCTCTCAACAGGCATGAAAGGAGGCCGCTAAGGAGCAGACAACACCACACTCTGTGCCTGTAACACATATTATGTGCTGACGCCCGTCTCTTGCAGATCCCCGCACGATACCATACCGGGATTCTGGAAAATCTGACTGTCAGCTGCGGCTGGCGGACGGCACTCTCGAATACGGGAATGGCTCCCCCCTTCCATGGTGTGTCGCTCTAATGAGGGTGTAAGGAAAGGCCATATCACTACGGTGTGCGGCCATGGACCTTCGAGTGATACACCCAACGAAATTTTTAATGTGACCGCACCTAGGTGGCTCAGTACGCGCTGCCTAGGGTGTTGGGCACGCGGGTGGCCTCACCACCCGCACCGCACATGCGATCGGCAGGGAGGGCTAGGCATTCCAGCCCGACCAGCAGGATCTATGGCGGATTCCGCCGCTAGGCGAAGGTGACTGGCGGGGCACCCGCGCACCACCAGCCCGAGCTAAAACAGAGTGCAGAGGGCGAACAGAGGTACGGTGCGCGGGGCTAACTGCGAACTCACGGTGATACAGCAATAGCTGGTCATGGGGGATGGTCCGTTCACGGACTGGCGGCTGTGCCTAAGTTATAGGTGTCCAAAGTTCACAATGAGCTGCTGCTGTTGTAACCCAAGTTGAAGTTGAAGTCTAGACCGTCTAGACGGGTTTAGGCGCACGGACTAGCACCGGAACGTGATAGCCTTGCAGGACCGCTCGTTTTTTTTCTTAACGGCGTGGTCCGCCGCACACACCGCTCTACCGCCAGTTAAGCGGCGCGCAGTGCGCCTCAAAATGCGCGCGGCGCGTTTACGCGCCCTATTCTACACGGGCAGTGTCCTCTTGTCGCTCTCACGGTGTTTGTTCAGAAGGAACAAGAGAGAGGACACTTCGACATGGTCTCCGAAATCACCCTGCAGCTGAGCCGCATCGGAACACGACCTCCCCTTTTCCAGCGCCCGCACCAGCCCCCTGTAAAAGCTGGAGGCGCTCAAAATCCTGTTTTTCGAATGGTTTTTGACGCCGTTGGGTATTATGTGAACCAAATATTGTCAGTTTTCAGGTACTCCTCTTCATACTTTCCCATTAATACGAAGCTTAATGAGGAAAAATGTGCCGCTTTTCCTTTATTTTGCTAGAAGCTTCAAACCCCGGCAAATAGTCCGGAGAACTTAAATGACGTGCGGCTTCCCGCGGAATGCTGCGGATTGGTGCAGATCGCCTGCTCTCTGGCGGTGGATTCGTGAGTCTGACCATTCCCGATCGGACGCTTCGCCCTTCGCGCCGAAAATACTTCTTTCGTTCGCTGACTGTTGAAGAGAGTGGACTTGCTTCGAGACAAAGGTAAATGTGTTTGAGGAATTAGGCGATGATGACACTTCGCATCCTTTCTGGATCATGCCTTTTCGCCTTTCCTTTGATGTGCGCGGTTTATTTGGGCTATGGATATCTTTCATCCATTCTGGTTACTGAGATTTCGGGGATTTCATCAATGTGCAACTTAACCACAGATCAATTTGAAGAGGCACGCGTGGTGGTGATTTCACGCGGTAGAGGTGTCCAGATTAACCATATTCCCTGCTCATTTCTACCAGTGTATTTCGATAACCTAAACTTTTCAGTGCAGCTTCACTGGTAGGCACATTGCACGCCCTACAGCCTCGAAAGCTGGAGTGGGATAGGACCCTTCGCGCCTTCTACGATTGGCATGGTTGCGAACGAAGCTGAGCTATTGGTTGGCTTTTGGTTCTCGAGCAGTTCTGGCCAGACCTGTCCAATGCAGACCTCTGCTTATAACTGCAATGGGGTAAAAAGGTTATTTCGGAATGTACTACACATACATTAAAATCAATGTATTTCATTTGTGCTCTTTCCATGGGATCCTATGAATTGTGACAATTTCCCACAGTTATAATGGGGACCATCTACAATACACACATCATCAACTGTATGTGTATTTTGAATTAAAAAAAATAAATAAATTCAAGTCATTGCTGGACAGTAGGTGGTGTAGCATGACATCACACTTAAATCAATTTAATTGTGGGGACTTTCGCCTTTTAATGAAAGCACCAGTGAAAACTCACATTGCTTTCAATGTCTTTATCATACATTTAGAGATGAACCCTATTGTGTTAAAGTGCTAAGCACAGTTCTCAATATTAATTATGAACAGTTAGTGTTGAAAGTTTATATGTAAAGGACGAGTTCTCAGTTGAGCAACTAGACATGTTTGATATTAGCCCACGCTTCTACTTTTAATCAACATCTTTGCAGCTTGTTAGGCCCCCGTTAGGGAAGCCTATTGTTTTCACTTTCCATAAGTGTATCATATTTTTTTCTTTTTCTGTTAACAGTTCAAGAGGAAGGTTGGATTGCAACAGCTCTCGGGAACCGAAGCCCAACTCCTGAGTGGCTGCGGAATTGGGACCGTGAGAGGTCTCCTGCTCAACAGCCACCTTCTACATCAAGAACGCTTACATCCCTTTGCCTGGGACCTCCTGGCAGCGAGTCAGCAGGCGCTCTCCAAGCCCACTGCCTGGAACCTTCAGGCAGAGAGTCACCAGACGCTCTCCAAGCCCTCTGCGTGGGACCTGCAGCTGGCAAGTCAGCAGGCGCTGTCCAAGCCCTCTCCCTGGGACCTCCAGGGAGTGAGTCAGCAGGCGCTCTCCAAGCCCTCTGCCTGGCACCTCCCATCAAAGATCTCAGGCAACTTCAGCAGTGAACAACTCTAGTAGGTTTAGGCAGCCGCCTTCAAGATTTTCAACCTCCCGCTCTTCTTCAGGCTCTACTTCACGCTCACCCTCTCCGCCACCTAAGGAAAGAGTTAGGCCAAAGGGGTCCAAAAATAAGAAGAAGGCAATAGCTTGTCTCATTTGTGAAGGAAAAAAACCGTTTATATGTACAACGTGTGAACATGTATTTCATGAGCGCTGCCACAGACAATTCATGGAATTCCGTAATGAACTAAACATTTATCTGGCGCGGAGCCCGTAGCGCGCGCGGAGCATGCGCGGAGCCGCCGTAGCGCGCACCGCGCAGGCATTTGAAAGAGCTTAAAGTTTACTCAATGCTTGCTCCTCCAAGACGTAGGTTGCATACACACACAAACGTGTGGATACAAATTTAAAATAAAGGCACAGGCAGGTTAAGGCACTACATTTATTGGAATGTCATACTGTTGAAGATAAGTGCAACCATACACTGTAAAAAATGTTGGGATTTTTACTATACGCTTGTATGGGATATTTCCTATACATGGTATGGTTCCTGAAAAATCTCATAAATGTATAGGAAATCTACCATACCTCAAAGCGTGTATGGGAAAACTCCAAACTATGTAGGAAAACCACTACAAATGCCAAGGAAATTTGCCATACATGTGTGGAGGGCACACGCTGCTATGCATGTATAGGAAAATCACTTGACGATATGGAAATTTTGCTATACACTGTTAGTTCTTAAAAATAAAAAATGGGTCGCCGCATTAAATTTGATTGCGCTTACAATTCACTGCTCGGTCGTACATTGAGGGAGGACACCCTCAATGTCCGAGGACTATGGTATTAAAGATCACCGGACTTCTGTGTTCATATCTAATTAAACACATTTGGTATAATCAGTACCAAATTGTGTTTCATTTGGTTATACATTGTATCTGATGTAGTTATGAGCAGTCCGAAGCCAGTTCCAAATATTATTCTTAGATATTCAGAGTGAAGCAATATCGCATGCCAGTGGTAAAAGGTTCACGAAAGGCAGGAAGGTAAATGCATCCAGCATCAACACATCTGGTCGAAAATTCCACGAACTGTAAACAGTTGGCCACGCCTCCCGGGCCGCTCACTCCTCCTCACCGGACCATCCCCGATCCGGGGCTGGCCTGGCGGGAGGGGCGCGCGACGTCGGGATGACCTGGACACGCTGGGGCGCGTCTCCCATCTCGTCTCAGTGGTCCAGTGGTCAACGTGACGGGTTCGCAGCAAAGAAGTCCGGGTTCAACTCTTCTTCAGGTAAGGTAATTCTTCGTAAGTTCAATGCATAGTTACATGTAACAATTAACTTCGACAAGCAATGTGAAATGAAAGGAAGTTGAGAGCAGTACAGGGAAGAAAGAAATCACTAATTTCTGTTTTGAAATGGATGCAAATGTATAGGAAAATTCCTATACATTTGTGGTGGGACCACCACACATATATCGTATATACCCTACACACGTGTTTCGGAAATTTCCTATACATGTATGGTAAGAATACTATCGTGTATAGTAAAATTACGACACGCGTGTATAGAAAATTCCTATACATGTATATGTGAAAAGCGTCAGATAAATTTATAGGAAATCTACCATAGAAATTTTTTACAGTGTAGCTGCATGTCAAACATGTTGCAATGGTGTCTTCTAGTCCATTTGCAGGGCAATCTGTGAAGCAAACAAAAAGGTTGTTATAAAGTTCTTATTCAATAAAAAGTATTTCTTTAAAAACGGCAACACTTCTGGTCGGAAGAAAATAAGTGAACATTGGCGCATGGTAAGCCATGAACACATTTATGTAATTAGAATTGAGGTGGGAAAGTGAAGAAAAACCTCAAATTACTCATTTATTCTTTTTAATGTATATTTAATACCTGAACCTACTAGAGTTGTTCACTGCTGAAGTTGCCTGAGATCTTTGATGGGAGGTGCCAGGCAGAGGGCTTGGAGAGCGCCTGCTGACTCGCTCCCTGGAGGTCCCAGGGAGAGGGCTTGAACAGCGCCTGCTGACTTGCCAGCTGCAGGTCCCACGCAGAGGGCTTTGAGAGCGCCTGCTGACTCTCTGCCTGGAGCACTGTGGGCGATTTTCTCGTTATTTCACGAAAAAACACCTGTTAAATTCCCAACACGAACTTTTCGTTATTTGTAACGAAAACGAATACTGGTTAAATAACGAACAGTTCGTAGCGTTGGCTGTATTTGTCGATTAGCCATGCCATTGGTCATTTAGTACAACTGCAAACTGTTTTACAAGGAAAGGAAATGCATTTTGGGGGTCAAATTACCGACGAACAGTTTATTTCCTTAGGAACAGTAGTTCGTAATCTGGATTTTACGACACTGTTCGTCAAATGCAAAATACAAACTGTTCGTATGCGAATTTAATCGTAAAATAACGAAATCAATCAACTGACTAGAAGCAGCAATAAATATTGCATTGTCACAACCCAAAAGTACCCTTTACATTTTATTTTATTTGGCTTGAAAGTGATCACATTTAATAAGAAATATAAGAGAAAAAATACTCACAGAATCACAGGCATAGTTGTGAAATTTAAAATTATTGTATTATATAAAATACCCAATACACATTTTGCAAAAGCAATTGGCACATAAAGAAATAAAATCATTCAATCAATCGACCAGAAGCAACAATAAATATTGGACTGTAAAAACCAAAAATTACCCTGTACATTTCATTTTATTTGGATTGATGAAAGTGATCACAGTTAATTAGAAATATAAGTGAAAAAATATTCACCGTTTGTAGGCATAGTTATGAAATTTAAAATTATTATAATATAAAAGAGAAAATGTAAGTCACTTAAATACGAACAATTCGTTGAGCAGGTCCATGGCAGTTCTGGGCTGCTGTTCACATGAATGCGCTAGCTGAACTGAACAACACTTTTTGAACACCACCTTCAACAGAGATGTCGGATGCAAGGACATGGAGACGGAGTGACAAGTACTGACCTGACACAGTCTTTATGAAATTGTGACACTTTGGGACGCTGAGTTTAGCACATTTTTTCTGTATGCAAGTAATTAAAAGCTGCTTTATGTTGACTTTGGATGTTAAAATATTTGATGCCTTTGCTCTGACAATGTCTTCAGCTACATTGATGATGGCCCAAGTGATCTCTGAGGGGTGGCTCAAACCACCTTTGGACACTGCCTCTGTAAAAGCTGATGGTAGGCTTGGTAGAGGGGAAGGTGACAGCAGAGCAGCATCACATTGAGAACAATCTCCTTTGACTTTGAAAACCACCCAACCAGCCACATAATACAACCCTTGACTCACAATTTGTGCAAGGGCAGTGGGCGTGTAGTCCAGCAGTTCTTCAACTTCTTCATCACAAAAGGTCCAATCTTCACTCTTGTCCGATGGCAGGGAGAGAAAATCTATATAATAGGGTTCGTCATCATCCTCATATGATGCTGCAGAGGGTGAGCGTAGAAACTGGGCTACACAAATGAGCCTCAGGGTGTGACGAAGCCTGACAGGTCCAGGATGAATGTCGCCACCACCCCTAGCCTGAGAAAAGATGTTCTCACATCCGGAGGTGAACAGTCTGGATGTTAATAAATATTGAAGTTCATCGGTCCAAACAAGTTCCTCCCAAAGATCGATAACTACAGTGGTAGCTAACTGTATACCACCTTGTATTGGCTTCCAGTGGTTATCTTCTTTTTTGGAAGAGATTCGGACAAAGTTCATCCCTCCTATTAGCTCCATGAACTCCTTCAGAAAATTGATGCTGTCGCTAGAAGATTTGGTCAAAGCATCGAAACAGCTTCTACTTGACATTATGCTATACCATTTTGCAACACACAAAATGAAAATGCCAGTAGTGTTAGCTGCTTTGGAGATCAAATTCATATCAGATGCGGTTATCAATGCATGGCCAAGTTTTTCAGAGAAAAAAGCAAGGGCAACAGGAACTCGCATTTTTTCAAATTTTGAAGGAGTCAGGGCATTTTCATTTAAATTGGGTACAGGTCTTATACCTTGATTACCCTGAATGTCCATAAACTCACGAACATGGTGAGGAGATACAATGTTGGAATCCAGCTGATGCTTAGCAAGAAAACTTGCAGGTAGAAGAAAAATTGTTCTGAGGAGTTGAGCCCACATGTTCTTCAAAAGGTGTGGAGTATCCGGAGTGAAACGCAGCTTTGGAATGGAAGTGGTGACTGAAGACGGAGTTGGAGCTGACATGAAACCAGCGCTTGCAGTTGGATTTGGAGCTGGGATGGAAGTATTGCTTGAAGCCAGACAAGAAGCTGAGATGAAAGGTGCTGGAGCTGGATGTGGAATCGATTGATTAATTTGGCCTCTGGACCACAAAATCCCTTTCAGTTTCCATAGGGCTTGATTACCACCTCCCATATCAGAGGCCAAAGCAAGAACGTGGAAGTTGTACTTTGACAGCAGAGTCAGCATTTCTTCCAAAAATAACCAAAGCTTTCCAGGATGCACACTACTTCCAGTGAGAAGATATGTTAACAGCTGTTTCCAGTGTGTTGTCAGTCCCCGCAAAACAAATGCTAAGCAATGAGACGCCTTAGTCAGTTTCTCATCTTCATCCTTGGCGATTTCTGAGCTAACAAACCCTGAATAGCATTTGAGACCTTTATCATATTCCACTTGCACTTTGGTTGTCATTTCATCAAAACTGAGGATACAATATCTTGCCATTTCTGGGAGGCGTTCTTGTTTGATCTTATGATCGAGCCATTTTATCATAGTACAAAATTTACCAGGAATCAAATTGACATTCATGAGTCGTCGGTTCAGTGTGCATAGACTGGGCAATGGATAATGGTGTTCCTTTCTGAGCTCTTCATAGCCCGTAGATCTGCAGGCCAAGCGGATTCTGATTGCCTTTTTTATAGATTCTGCTCCCCATCCCCTATTGTTTTGGGAAAAACTATCAAGCTCTAAAAGTTTCAGTTAATCGTTAGTGAAAACGTTGTTGATGTTGTCTGATAATAGTGGACGTTTCTCAAGCTGAAATTTAGATTAAAAGCAAAAACATGCAAGCACACTGCAAACAGCTTTGACTGTAACCTTCGACCAGAAATGTTGCCAAAAAGAGTACTTTAAATGTGCAACTCACCTGTAGTCTAAGTCTTAGATTTTCTGCCTCAAGGCGTTTAATGCGGCTCTCTTGATCTTCCTCTAATGCTGGCGCTTGTGGTAGCAGGAAACTGACATGGCAATTTTCATCGGGATTGTTGGATGGAAATGTGTTGGATGGAATGTTGCTGTGAGATGAAACTGTAAATAAACAACATACAATTAAGGGGGATTTTACTATTCTAAGTAAAACTCAGATTTGAGATGAATGTTCATGAATTTAAAAAAAAAAAATCTAGGTGGGATCTTAATGAAAAATGTGACAAGAAAAGCCTGATTCACACTGGAATACACACTGTCTCTGAATGGCACTCTTGCTTTGACTTGACGCTCCACAGGAGATGTTGCATTAGGTATTAAGTTGTTAGGTTTGGCATCCCGTCTCAACACCAACTTTCCCTTTAGTAGTGCTGATGGTTCAAACTGGTCCAAAGTGAAGTGACCCTGGGAGATTTAATTTAACAGATAAGCAAAGAAGAAAAGCAATGATAGATACATTTCTAATGTATTTAGATCAACAATTCGAAATCCAGTACCATAAGAAGTTCTTGCCATTGCCATTATATTATCTTGCATGGGTACAAGACAATGTTGTTTCCTTATATCAGGTACTGCTTTGGCTCTCTTAAATCTATCACTCAGTATTTTTCTGTTCTCCTCCACTTTCTCTTTATCAACAAATGCAACAGTAGTTTTACTTTTAACTTTCTCGTTGTCATTGTCCTTGGCAGTCATTTGTTTTAATCCCCACTGATACAATTGCTCAGGGGTTAAGATCTCTTCGGCATCAACATCACGTAAGCTTGCTTGAGTCGCACGTCTCTTAAATGAGCCTCCAATGCCATCTGATGGTCCCTTTCCATGAGCGGTGGCAAAAAAATGCCACTCAGCTTCAATATTGAAATCTACTTTATGATTGAGTAAATTTGCTGCATTATATTTGTTCTTGTACTGGCTGGCTGCCCCATCAGAGAAGTAAATAATTTTTTCCACAGCTATTTCCTTTTTCTTTAGAAACTCAAGCAGTTCCACTTGAAAAGCATACACAGCCACAGTGTTGTGATTCATATCATTGGATATTACAACAAGACTATGACAAACCGGTTCTTCATCTTCTGCTGACTTTGTGTATGCGGCAAATGGATGGAGAGTCGCCTGGTCATTGTTCCAGTGGAAAGCGTAAACAGCATCTTGTTTGACAAAGGAGTAGTTTTCAGAAAAATCTCCCACCACTAAAACCTCTCCTGGCTTGAGAGTTGCTTTCTTTTCCTGATAAAATTTTGACTGCTGCTTAGCAATAAAAGAATGCACACTTAATGGTGAAAGGCTGGCAATTAAAGAGTCAATGAATTCCTCAGTACTTTGCACCTGTGTTATTAATCTGGACCGATCTGTATTGGTCCATTGCTTATATTCTACGCGTTCAACCATTCTTTCTTCGAAAATAAAATTTAACAATTCACGGCAGCTTTCTGAACCAGGGCATGATTTGCATTCTTGGAGATGGCAGAGATCAGTTGGCTCCGCACACTGAATTTTTTTAAGAAGCATTTCATAAGTTAAGCCTTCCAATGGTACTTCATTAATTTTCACATCTTTCAAATTGTCCAATTTGGCTCCGGTTAGCATCAGTTTGAAATTCTGGTGAATCAAACACACACACACACAGAATGTGTACCTGGTGCTCCAGCCAGAACTACTTCCAAAGGTCTGAGAGTGGCAAACTTACTGAAACTAACTTTACAGTCTTCATGTTCTTCTTTAAAAAGAGCCCAAGCTAGAAAAAATAAAAGTATTATATTTTTAAAATTTAGCAAAGAATTCTGAAGGGCTCAGTAATAACAATCACATCCTTACCTTCTCTTAAAGTAAACAATAACAAACGTTTTTGTTTGTGCACTCTTTTGTCACCAACTTTAACGCTCTTGAAGTCCTTTTTGCCTGGCATTTGACGGCTGACATCTTCCATCCTATAGAACTTTTTGACAGTCTCCACATCATGATCTTTCATTGACCTGCCACTAACTCGAGGGTTTACAGTTGGCAAAATTCCTTGCTCTTGAACAAGAGATTTCACTTTAGTAGACAGTCTTCTCCCAACCTGCAAGAATAAAAAGTTTTAGTACAATTATCAAGCTTTAAATTAAAAATAACTGTGATTAAGAGCCAATATACATTATCACCTCAAATTCAGTTTTTAGGTGTGTCCATGACCAACTGACTGAACACACTGACAGGATCTGAACTTTCTCTTCTATGGATTTACATGTTTGCAGCTTTTCTTTCATTTGAGTAATCATTTCAATACATGTATCTTCATAGTCAATTGGCACTCTTATTGGATTTTCCTCATCTAAATATTTTTGTTTCAGATTCCCAACCTTCAAAGTTACTTTCTTCAACGCACTTTGCATTTCATATAATTTAATTAAAAGCTGGTTTTTAGATTTCAGATCTTTGCGTGATGGGAAATCTACAGCGAGGAGATCTGCAATCTCAGATACTGTATCGTACGCTGTGCAGTTGTCAGGAATTGACCAAACATCTTGCGATGAAGGTTTGGAAGCTGCCGCTGTACTTACAGACTGGCTGCTCTCTGTACTACAAGCACCTTGAGAGGTACCAGCACCTTGAGAGGCTGGAGATGATTTCAATATCTCCCCCTGCAGACCGGACACCTGGGGAGAAAGACAAGGTGCAGACTCTCCAGCTTGATCTTCAGGATGTCCCAGTTGTTCATCACCATAAATATCATTCAGGAGTTCAATGTTCGAAAGGTTATAATCAAGAACTGGGGGCAAAATGTTTTTCTCAGCAGCGTTGAGTTGATCCCGACAAGCACGGCAGACCCTCTTGCCAGGGACAAGAGAAGCATTTGGAACAACAGACCACTTGTCATACAGGTCGAGGGTAATCTCTCGGATGTCAAAACCGGGTAAATTGTGATCCCGACCGAGTGGGTTGCTACACTTTTTACCAGCCTTAACGAAAAATTCGTGAAGATATGCTCTCTGATGGCCGCCACACAAATCTGATATACTTCTACAGCCCGTACGTAAACAAATTAGTCTCTTGTCGTTCTCTTTCAAATCAAGGGCATCAATGATCGGCCCGGTACACTGCTCAGTTAAGTGAGTACCAATGGAGCACTTCTTTGATGACATTGTCTCACTATACTTCATACTAAATTGGAAGCACGAGCCAATTCAGTGGTAGGCATACTAACACGCACGGAAAGAAAACCTAACCTCAACTGTACTGTAAACAAGCCTAAACAAGCGAGTGCGAGTGACCGAGTGATCTATAGCAAGTGGCCGCCAGAAAGCGCCACAATCCAAACGAAACGTTTTAGCACGACTTTTGAACAAGGGCACTTCAGTGGCGCAGAGCAGGATGGCCAGGAGGCAAGCCGACGATCGGGCGAAAGCACCTCTGGACGTTGACGTAGGAGGCCCGGCCCGGCGCGGCGAATGTGACAGCCGCGGGGCCAGCCCGGTGCAGGTGCCCGTCGAAGAACCTGGAAGGACCTGGAGACGTTGACGAAGGTGGCCAGACCCGGCGCGCCGGCCCAAAGTTCGGCGGCCACTTCCGCGGCCGAGGGCGCTCTGACGGCCGCGGGGCCAGCCCGGTGCAGGTGCCCGTCGAGGAACCTGGAGACGTTGACGAAGGTGGCCAGACCCGGCGCGCCGGCCCAAAGCTCGGCGGCCACTTCCGCGGCCGAGGGCGTTCTGACACCTACGGTTTTTGAAGTGAAGAGATGTCGGGGTGCGCGAAGGCGTTGGGGTGCGAGGGGGTAGGTCAATCGCGTTTCGACCTTCCCCAGTTGGTAAAAAATAGCGTTATCGCCGCCTCACAGGAGGGTCGGTTTTGGCGGGATTTATGTTTTTACCGGTCAACTTGTTCTCCTTCTTCACCTGAATCTGTGGTACAAATTGGAAGCCGATAGGTCCACTTCTTCGCCCATATTAAGGCGTTTATAAACATAATAGCGGAAAACTGATTAATTCAATTAAATAGCTAGATATACTTTTATTTTTAGCTCCCAAACCCTTTGGCCTCCCGAGATACCATTTGGCATGTGTTTCTAGGGCAACTAGGGCAACTTGCAAAAAAAAATTTATGAAAAAATTTTGGGGCATGTTTTGAGATATTTGAAAAAAAATTCTAGTTTCAAAGTCCAAAAATGGATCAAAATTTTCGAAAAAATTTTTTTTTGCTAATATGTTCTATTTGAGTCCCTGAATACGTGGTGTAAATGGCAAATCGCTAGCTGCCCTCCTTCATGTCCTTTAGGGCTGCCAAAGATGAAATTTCACTAAAAAGTCGGAAAACGCTTTAATGGCTTTATCTCCCGAACGGCGGCATCTAGACCAACCAAATTTTGACGGGTTTCTATCCTACCCAAGGGGACTCTCTCAAAAATTTTTGGTCGAAATCGTCGACTATGAGGGAAAAACCGTGCTCCCTGCAGGAATAATGACTCAACACCAAATTGTGAAAGCACAACACTAAACTGAAGAATCACAGTCACAAATAAATAAAAACAAACAATGCTGCACTGCCCCCCCGCCCTGCGCTAAACGTGTCCGCGCCGGTCGGCCGAGCTGAGCGGGCGGAGGGGAAGGGGGGGCGGCCGCCCCGCCCGCCGCCGGCCCGCAGCGGCAGCAGCGGCAGGCGGCACCTCACCCGGCTCGCCTCGGCTCTCCTCAGCCTCGGCTGAGCTAGGCGCTGGCTGGACTTGGGCTACGCCCGGGCGTGCGGGCGTGCGGGCGTGCGGGCGTGCGGGCATATTTTCTAACTTCGAACACTCAATTTTTATCCACTCCCCTTGGCCCTTTCCCTCTTCTCTCTGTTCTTCCCTCTCTTTTCTCTTCTTCTCTTTCCCCTTTTCTTTCTCCTTTCCTTCTCTCTCCTCCTCTCTTCCCCTCTTTCTCTTTCCCCTTTCTTTCCCTTTATTTTCGCCCCCCGCCAGACCTGACCGGGGTCGATCGCCCCTCCCCCCCCCCCTAAAACAGCGCCTGGTCCGGTGTGCTACTCGAGAAGCTCCCACCGCCCCAGAGCGGAGTTGAACCCATGATGCGCCAGCCATGTCTTAAATGGTGCACCCCGCTCGAAAGCGGCGTCCATCAGCGATCCAACTACGCTTCCAGAACAGGTTGGAGGGATTGGTGTGTGAATGTCTGGTGTTCCAAGCAACTCTAATTACGCATTTGATCTCAAAATTGAAGAACCCAACGGGAATTGAACCCGGGTTCCCAGCACGGAGAGATGAAATGCTACCCACTGAGCTATCGTTGCTGCTACGGAAGTCTGTGATGCATACAGTGGTCTAGCAGAAGGTCGCGTGGGTATAATACGTGACATCCATAAAACCTCGGGCGGGATTGAACCCGCGACCACCGGATGGAACTCCACGCCTCTACCCACTTTTTTTTTTTAAACACTTTTATTGGTCACTAACAGGTAATAACAACAATGTAACAAAAACAATGTGACACAATAGGAACACAATATAATTAAAAAAAGAAGGTACTTGTAGCCTTCTGACTGTTTTGCTTCCACTTCTCACCACCAGTGTAATCTTTTTTCCGAAGTCAGTCAGTCATGACCTTGACCTGCTCCACGTAGGGAAACCGCGTCTGAACGCTAAAGACTAGAAGAAATTAAAATGAAAAATTAAAATACGTTAGTGACCAACATGTTGTTACATCTTTTGAGAAACTATTGTTTTATAGCTAGGGGGCATGGGGGGCACTCCTGGTTTGAGATAAAAAGTCTAAATTTAGCGAAGCTGTGCACTTTTTCTTTCGTCAAGTACCATACCACCATGCCCAGCAGCCAGGTGGTCGCTTCGTCCGCTGCACGGTCCTTGATGACCATGTCTGGCACCAGCAGCACGGCCGGGTCGAGGGAGGTGGGTGCAACCTTAGCAAGGGCGGCGAGCTCCGCGGCGGTCCAGGCCCAGATGTTCTTCGAGGCAGGCTGGCAGGCGGCGAGGCGGTGCAACACCGTGTCCTCGGCGCCGCACGCCCTGCAGGCCGCGTCGTCTACTTGGTTAGTGGCCTTGAGTCGGGCGTTGGTAGGCAGCACATCGTGCACCGCACGGAACCACGCCGACCTGGCGCGCAGCGGCAGCGCCTTCGACGCAATCCTGGCCCAGACGGTGCTCCACCCGACTGCTGGGGACCGTCGCTGCACCCGAGGCACCGCGCTACTTTTGAGCACCATGGCCTGGAGCAGGGCGCGGTTCAGCTGTCGACCTTCGACTCCGGCGGGCACGTCAAGCTCGCTGCACGTCGCTCTAAAGGTATTGTAGAGCCCCGCGGCTGGCGGCACGTTCTCAACGTCCTCGTACAACTCGTGCAGCACTTCGAGCCAGCCTCCGGACAGCGTCGGCTCCGTGGCCCTGGAGGCCGTCAGCCACCTCGTGACAAACAATGACCTCGACTTGAGTGCTGGGTCGTGGAGCCCCAGGCCGCCTCGGCTAGGCGGCAGGACCAACACGTCGAGCGCTACGCGCAACGGCTCCCCCGCCCACAAAAACCGCGACAGGGCCATCTTGGCGTCCTTGGCGACTCCGGCCGGCATCGGCAGGACCTGCGCGCAGTGCCAGAGCAGCGGCAGGGCGTACGTGTTGGCGTAGAACACTCGTTGCAGTAGGTTGAGCGCACGCAGCCTCGCATCCACTAGCACCCCCCCGCAGCGCCTTCAGCCGGGCCGGCCAGTTGGCCGCCACCATTCTCGCCGTCGTCTTGCTGAACAGGATCCCCAGGACCTTAACCTGCTCCACGTAGGGAAACGGTAGCGGTGTTGAGGTTCTCCAGGAGCCGAGCGGCAACGCCTTGGTCTTGGCCACGTTGATGAGGAGCCCCGACTCCGCGCCGAAGCCCTCCAGGGCGTCCATCAGGATTGGTACCTCTTCGGGCTGTGCCAGAACCACCGTGGCGTCGTCCACGTACGATGTGGCCGCCAGCTTGATGGTGGCGCCTGCCCCCGTTACGTCGGGTAGAGTGACGCCCCCCAGCCTCCGGCAAAGGAATTTCATGAGCGGCGAGATGGCGATGTTGAACAGCAGCATGGACAGCGGGCATCCCTGCCGCACCCCGCGGCCGAGCCAGACGAGCGGGCCAAGCCTGCCGTTGAGCCGGATGACGGTGGAGGCGCCGGCGTACAAGCTCTGCAGCAGTGCGATGAGGCTCCCGTCCAGGCCATATCGGCGCAGCACCTCCCACAGGTACTCATGCAGTAAATTGTTAAAGGCGCCGGCAAAGTCGACGGACACCAGGCAAGCCCCTACACTGGTACCGCGTTGCCTGTTGGTCACGTCCACGATGCTCACCGCGTCGCGCAGATCCAAGAGCGCTCCGTGCATGTTCCGAGGGTGTCCGCCGCGCACCTGCATCCCGTGCAGCACCTTGCCCTGGACCGCGTCGAGGCGGCGCGCTAGCACCCTGGAGAAGACCTTGCCGTCAACGTTGAGCAGGGTGACTGGCCGCAGGTCGTTGATCTTGGAGACGGTGTTGGCCTTCGGGATCAGGGTCATGACCCCGCGGGTGTGGCTAGGCGCGACTCGCCGGCGCCGCAGCATCTCGTTCGCCACAGCCAAGAAGTCGGCTTTGACTACGTTCCAGACGACTAGGTAGAATTCCGCTGTGAGGCCGTCGTCCCCGGGACTGCGGCCCCGCGGCGACAGCTTCAGGGCCTTCAGGAGCTCTTCCTCGGTGATGTCCTTGAGCAAGGTCGTGTTGTCCTCCGCGGTGATGACCTTCTCGGCCACCTCCAGGAGCAGGCGCGGTGGCGCGGGCGGCGCGGATGGCGGTGCCCCCAGAATGGCGGAGAAGTGTCGCAGCGCGTGCTGCTCCAGTTCGTGTTGGCCGCGGACCTCGTTGCCGGCGTCGTCCTGCAGGGACTCAACCTTGGTGGCGGCCTTGCGGCGCAGGGCGGCGGCGACCTGGTAGACCCCCGGCACCTCTCCGTCGACGGCCTGGGCTTTGGCGCGGGCGGCCAGGGCTGGTAGGCGCTGCGCGAGCAGCTCGTTGATCCGCTTGGTAACCGTGTCGATGCGGGGCTCGACGGAGGAGTCCGCTGTCCGTGCAGCGACCAATTCGTCCAGGACATCATTCAGGAACCTCAGCATACTTGTGCTGTCCTTCCTTGCCTCCCTCGACAGCGCTGAGCACAGTGACCTGATCCGCGTCTTGCCGGCTTCCCACCAGGCAACGATATCCTCGAACTGACCGATCTTGCGCCTCCAGCTCGCCCAGAAGCCCTCGAAGCGCGGCAGGAATGCGGGGTTCGACAGCAGTGTAGGGTCCACCTTCCACAGCTTGCGGCGATTCGCGGTGCCGTCGGGAGCGCCCGGCAGGTAGGCCACCTCTCCGGCGCGCATTGGGTTGCCTATCTGCACTTGCAGCAACAGCGCGGCGTAGTCCGAGACCGGCGCGGCATGAATCTCGACGGACAAGAGGGGCAGATCCTTGGTCACATACCATTTGTCCAGGCGGGACGCACAGGACGAACCGGTGTAGGTGAATCCCTGTTCGTGGGGCCGCAGCGTCTTCCAGGCGTCTCGCAGCCGCAGCGACTCGACGACGCTCCTCAGTACGGGGCACGGCGTGGCGACCCCGGTCGTGTCGTCCTTGTTCAGGATGGCGTTAAAGTCACCCGCAAGGATCAGGTGCTCCGCGACGTCGGCCAGCACCAGCGGCAGTTCCTCGAAGAAGAAGCGCGGGCGCTCGCGCCTGCCCCGGGATCCTGCAGGAGCGTAAACATTAGCGATTGTGACGTCACCGATCCTTACTGACATTGCGCGGCCGTTGGGCAGCTTGACGATGTTGGTGGGCTGGGGCAGGAGTCCTTCGCGCCAGAGCATGGCTGTCCCCCTGGCCGCCTCTCCGACGTTCACCGCCTCGCAGTACCCGCGGAACTGGAACCTTGGACAAGCCACTTCCTGGAATAGCTACCAGCTACCAAAGTTACGAGAGATGACGGCGGAAAGGTGCGCTCTGATTGCTTCCCGAGGATGCTGCGCGTAGGGTTTCGGGGTTGGAAATATTTCCCGGAAAAATTGGAAATATTTCGGGAATATTTCGGAAATATTTCCGAGGGGTCCGAAATATTGGAAAAATTGGAAATATTGAAATTCCGCAGCAAAGGGCATTTGCATGAATATATAGCGTAACTTTGCATAAAAATCGCAATTTCACGCGTTTGTCGGATACCAATTGTTTGTGACGGGTTGTTTCAAGAACCACTCGGGGGGCGGTGAGGGCAGGTGAGGGCCGCCGCCGTCGCGGCGCGCCGCCTAACCCTACTTTCACATGTGCAACGATCCGATCCGACGGACGCTTCAAGACGAGAATTTGTTTGTACTTGTAAATTGCAATTAAACGATGTAATTCAGCATAAGTATACGTGTTGAAAGTTCTTCTACGTCATTTCCCTACCCTCTTCATAGAAAAAATTGCGGCTCTTTGCAAAAATTCAATAAAAACTACTTTTTTTCAATATTTCCAATTTTTCCGAAATATTTCCGAAATATTTCCAATTTTTATATTTCCGGAAAAATAGAAACCCTAGCTGCGCGACATTGTTATCAGCTGATGCGGTACAGATGTGCTGAATAGAATGGACTGAGGTAAATTGAGGACTGCAGGGCAGCAAAGAGCAGTGAGATGATGAAATGAGATTACTGCTTTTTTACGATTCTTGTTAATACGTCCTTTAAGCAGCGCCTTTCGGTTTTTCGACGGGTGTATGTGTTCTGACTTGGGGAATATTAGGACAAAGTCTTTGTTGAAGTTTTCCCTTCGGAAGAAACTTATCGGCCCTGAAAAGGGGCCTTTATTATTATTAATATTATTATTATTATTATTATTATTATTATTATTATTATTATTATTATTATTTATTTCTTCCTCCTAATGTACAAAAATACATAGTACTGAAGCACGTAGGGAGAGAGTAGTCAGCAAATGGAAAGTACATAGTATAAAACCAAGAAATACACTTAGACTAGGACTAGTATTGAGTAAGAAGCAGAAGGCCTCCATCACATATAAGGCTCAGATGAAAAATTCATCCAGGCAATAAAATTCCTTATCTATCAAATAAAGTTTAAGTACATTTTTAAAACATTGTTTACTTTTCTTTGATTTTATGTCTTCTGGTAAATTATTTTAAATATTTTTGCATCTATTCATTAGGTGATTTCGACATAGTGATTGACAAATAGGTTATTTCTACTTCTAGTATCGTATGAGTGTTTGACAGTACGAGATTCCTTATTGAATTCTTTTCTAGCTAACATTGATGAGTGGTGTATGTATAGACTAGTAAATGTTAAAATTTTGTTAGATTTAAAAAGCCCTCTACAGGTAACAGTTGGGTCCCTTTCTTATGCCATTAAGGAGCCTGAGAGCTTTTTTTGAAGTCTAAAAACTTTTAAGATAAGACCTTTTTGGTTTTCTTCATGTCCCCAAATTGGGATTCCATAAGATTAAAAAGATTGAATAAAAGCATTATAAACTAGTTTACATTCTGAAAAGTTAAAAGATTGCGACATTTGAGATAGAGCAAAGATACCTTTTTTGAGTTCATTAATTACTGTTTCAATATGATAATCCCATTTTTGATTGCTACTGATATTTATACCTAAAAACTTTGTATTAGTGATTTGCTTAATCTCTACACCATTTAATTCTAATTTACATGGCTCATTACTGCCAAATACCATATATACAGTTTTCTCAAGATTAAGAGCAAGATTAAGAGAAGCGAAAAAGTTATAAACGGTTTGTAATGAGGTAGAAGCTTTCTCCAGAGCCTCTTTAAGAGATGGCGCAGATATGATAATATTAGTGTCATCAACATATATGACACCTTTACATTCAAGTTTCTTAAAAAGTACATCAATACAATTAGTGTATAAAAGGAAAAGATAAGGGCCAAAGATTGAGCCTTGAGGGACTCCATTTTTAACCTTTTTAAAGTCAGATAAAACTAATTTACCGTTTGGATCAGATAGTGCAACTGCTTGTAGTCTGTCACTAAGATAAGATTTAAGCAAGTCTAATGCCACTCCTCTTAAACCATATTTTTCCATTATAGTTATAAGAGAGTTTCGAAATTAGCACAATCAAACGCCTTGCTTAAATCTAAGAAGAGCTAATACAGTCTTGTTGTCGGCTTTCAAAAAGAATAGGTGATGTTAAACCTTTCAGTTAACCATGTTTGGGATTGCAGAGGGTGAAGCCATCCAGAATGAGACTGCCAATTATAACATTTTTAGGATTCCCAATTTGCTTTACACACTGGAAAAACAAAGGTGGGACAAGAAGGGTTTTAATGCCTTTACCAAGGCATTAAAAATTAGCACCCCTGCAAAGGCATTAAAACTGCCCAAAGGTGTTAAATTTTAATGCCTTTGGACAATTTCGTGCCTTTGCAAAGGCATTAAAATTTCACATCCCTGGAAAGGCATTAAGTCCTACCTTTGTTTTTCCAGTGCACACAAGGCCGACCAATCACGAGCTAGCATACTCGCTCCGCCGAGCACCGCGTACTGTATAAAAGAGGAGAGCCAGGCCCTGGTCAGCATCAGTTCTTCGCTTACCTTCGCCCTGAACGACAACCTGTGCATCATGTCGCCACCGATCGTCATTGATTTCAACAACAGCGAACTCGCGATGACTCTCGAGGAGCACCCTGCCTTGCTGCTCATGCTGGAGGCAGTGCACCCTTCGCGCCGAACCCGGCTGAGGCATGCAATGGCTTTTGTGCTCTTTGCCCGAGCAGCCCTTGGTGACGCCGTGCTGCCGTCAGCACTGCAAGACATCAAGCGCGTCAACCTGCAAACAACAGACCTCGTTGGCTGTCACAAACCCGACGGAAGTTACTCACTTGAGGCTTTCATAGGGGAAGTGATTGAGACAGCCCCACCTGGTCTGGCCTGCACTTGCGGGCCACCGAGTGACTGTGTTCTTCAAGCTGACAGTCGCTTAAAGACAATGTTTGAGCGGTTAATGACCCATGGACTGCACGACTCAAATGACGATCTCCTTGGACAACTACTGGACAGCGTTCAGCCAGCAGCTTTACCAAGCATTGCTGATCCTGACGATTGGAGCATCCCACTACCATCTCCTGGCGATTCGCTCCACATTGAATCGACCGAAAGCGAGGATGATATTCCGCTTGCACGGCGCCAGCCCAAGAAAATGAGACCACCTATACTCATTTCCTCGGGTGAGGAAGATTAAGTTTTCCTGAGTGAAAAAAAAAAAAAACGGTCCTTTTCAGGACCAACAAATCTGTCTGCAAAGGCTACCTACAACAAAGACGCAATCTAAACCCTTTTCCTTTCTTCACTTTGCATGAGAAAGACAGCTGCAAGCTTCACACGTTAACACCCAACACAATAGCATCGCATTCCTCCCCCTACCCCCGCCCAGCAAATAAAAACAAAAATGTCAAAGGCAAGTCGGAAAGTCTGCTTTCCAGTCAGCGCGACGGTGCACATAACACCTCTGCGATGGGCTGGCTGAGCGCGGTGCGCATAACTGGGCGTGGTACAAGTTACACTGTTAAAAAAAAATGGTGAGATTTTACGGTTAAAGTCTTGGCATAGTAGTGCCAAGACATTTCCCGTAAAATTACGATAGTCTGTAAAATTACAGAAACATATAAAAGTTTATCCTGCAAATGTGTGGAAGAATATGTCTTCACTTTTCCCGGAAAAGTATTTACAGACTTTTACTTGTACAATTTTAGAACAGAAGGATCACCAAAACCAATAAATATATATATGGTCATATACTTCCTGTCTAATCCACCCTAAAACAATTTTTTCCTTCGGAAGAAATGGTCTTTACTCTTGGTGGTATTGAACCCTGCATCCCCTGGTTCGGAAGCAGATGCCTTATCCACTGCGCTGCGAGACGTCTCGTGCAGGTTTACCGGCTCGCACTCGATCCCTTTCTCTTGGCGAATCGGGGCTTTTCATTCTACTTCAAACGTTTTTCTAGAAGTTTTTATGTTTCGTCTGACTATGAAACAGAATTTTATTTGGTACGTTATGTGATGACCAACAGGTGTTCAACATTGAACAAAATACGTTACTGGATTCATTTGTACGGAAAATTACCGAAATTTTCTATATTGTACATCACAGAAAATCTGTAATTTTACTGAACTCTGTAAAATTACATGAAAATTATTGTCATTTTACAGAATGTGGTAACTTTACCATAATTTTTCCCGTAAAATGGCAACATTTCTAATATTTCGTTTCGATCATTTTGCCATTTGACGGATGGCTACGGTGAAATACGCATAATGGGCCTTAGGGCTGCTTAATATGCTTTAGATATCCGTTGAACGCGTTACACCCGAGAGTAGACAGTCTGACGGACCCGAGGCCCTTGCCACTCGCTGGTGAGCGAAACGTTCCATCTTTTTCATTTAAATCGTTTCCACGATTGACGCCCCGCTACGGATTTAAATCGCTATTATGCGTGAAGGCTGCTTAATGTGCTTTAAGTGCTTAAGATTCCCGTTGAACGCCTAAATCTCCCAATTGTAACAAGTCGCGTGGATTTGGGGTGGTTACTAGGAGTACGTGCGGCAGGCACGAAGTGGTGAGCGAAGCGACATTAAAATTTTAAAAAGATATACAGTAAGTCAGATCGTTGTAGATGATGGGGCACTTGTGGTGCCTTTTAGGAGGCTAGCGTGTGGGCGGGAAGTTGCAAAATGGGTTTACTGGACACACCAGTCGATCGGCACTCGAATGGAGTGGTAACAAGGGGGAAATAACCTCGGACTTTGGCGTACACCGCTAATTCAACAAATTCAGTCCAATTCAAACAAATTCAAGCCAATTCAACCTAATTCAAATCTAATCTCAATTCAATTCAAGCCAATCCAAACCAATTCAAGCCAATTCAAGCCAATTCAAACCCAATTCACAAACTAATTCAGTCCAATTCATAGGTAATTCAAGCCAATTCACGGCTTATTCACAGCCAATTCAAGGCAATTCACATCCAATTCACGAAATTTGTACACCAAATTCAGCGGTTATTTCCCCCTCGAGTGGTAAGCAAGCAGTGGTTGTAGAGGATATTAGACTTGGGGTAGCTTGTAGGGGGCCAGGACACGGGCGCGCACCGACGGGCCGGGTATTGAACTTACTGGAAATGGCTCACAAAACGATTGGCACCCCTATGGAGTAAACCGGACGACAGAAAGTCACGTTGTTGTAGAGGATGGGTCACTTCGAGTACCTTCTAGGAGGCTAGCGTGTGCGCGGGATGTGGCAGAATGAGTGGATTGAAGATTTCAATCGATTGGCACCCGAGCGGGGTCGATAAGTGGTCGGGAGAGCAAGTTTTTGTTGAGGATGGGGCACTTGAGGAAGCTTGTAGGAGGCCAGGACACGGGCGCGCGAGGTGCGCGCGGACGGGACGGGAGTTCAAACTATTGGATATGGAAAAAAAAAAGATTGGCACCCTTCTGGAGTACACTATAGACGGTAGTAAGTCAAGTTTTTCGCTGAGCGAAGCGAAGCTTACTCCTACAGGGGATCGGAAGTGTACTTGGTCGTGAGTCTGTCTGTCTGACTGTCTGTCTGTCTGTCTGTCTGTCTGTCTGTCTGTCGTAGCCGGTTCTCCTCTTAAAGTACAGAAGTAATCGTAAAAAGCGGTAGTGTTCCGCAATCTGCTAACTTCAGCGCTTTAATATTCATCCAAGTTGTCCAAATTAAAGGAGTTTGAAATATTTAAAAGTTTAATTTGAAATTCACTTTTGGAAGGTTGGCAGGGAGAGTGCTTTAAAGACATTGAGTGATAGCGCCACCTAGCGGCAGCGCCGGAACTACTTCGCGTCAGCCATGCTATGCTCAGAAAAAGGTGAAAAAGGCAAACGGCGTACTTCTCGGCTGTTTACACTATCGAATTAAATAATTAATAGTCTTTTTCACGTAATATGCAGTCTGAAGGCGCTTTTAAGGTTGCGGACGTCGCTGCACGAAGTTTCAAGTGTCGTCATTGTGTAGAAGTGTGGGTTCGAGTGATTTGTTGTTTGTGTACGTCTGTGGCTTGGGGAGAAGTGAGAATGGTAGTGCCTCAAAATACTTTTTATTGCTTTGGATTTGTGAAATGAACGTCACGGACTACTGAAATGATAGCCAGTATCGATGCAACTTGGTTGTGTTCTTCTAGGTGAGTGGGTGACATAACCTAATAAGATAGACAATGTTGTTTACAGTGAAGCTGTGAAACTGTTTGGTGAACATTAGAGTATGGTCCGAGTATTGAAATCAGGTAACCCTATGGCCTGAGAGTTACTAACAGCAGTATGATTTCCTTATATTTTGTTTGATTTAGTTTTGAATGCTTGCTTGGTTCCCCAGCGTATTAATTTGTTATTGCGCCACCAAGTTAACCCCAGCTGAACGATTTCTTTAGTGCGATGTGTATGGTTAATTGTAATTGTGGAAGTGTGTTCATTTTTGACATACGACAATAGGCATTTGTAATAGCGGCACGCTCAGCTGAGGTCCACGTTCACGCCCTCCAGGTGCCGATGGTGGGGTGGAGGGGAAAGAGAGGGAGAGAAAGTGTCAAAGTGGCGGGATGGGGGTATGTCAGGGGCCTAGAGACAGGGGTAGCCGGAGACAGGGCGGGGCGGCCAGGGGCGGGGCGGGGCGGGGCGGGGCAGGGCGGGACGGCGTCGTCCCCGCGAGGCCATGGAGACGATGGTCTCGTACTCAACTGCGATCTGGTCCGCCCCGCGCGCGCGCGCTCACCCTCCCCGCCGCGAGGACTTGGAGACGGTGGTCTCGTACCAGGCTCCAGCGTGGCGGCGAGCACGAGCGGGCAGCGGCTGACGGGTATGACTAGAGAAGGGGTGGGGGTGGCCGGCCCGCCGGGGTGCACTTGTCGGCGTTCGTTGGTAAAATAATTGTGGGTCCGGTTTCAAGAAGAATAAGTGGTAATAGTATAGAACAGTGACTCAGAGCCGATGAGTCACTCAAGTATACCATCGGAAAGGGCTTTTTTCAGTAGACTCAGAACACTATTAACTTATTGGCGCTCGAATTTGGTTTCCCGGTAAATTAAATAAATATGCGTCGCCCATAACCCTCAGATGCACTTTCAACACGACAGAATAACTGACGTTTACGGCCAGTCCTGGCATCGATCGCGCCGGCTGGGGTATTTCAAATATTATTCCTGCATCAAAGACCACGATCGACTCTAAACATCAGCCTTTCTCCCTCTGATGTTGCTTAAATTAAAGTTTTCAGACTTCTTTCTAAATGCCTTCTGCTTGTCGTCGTGCGACCCGAAAACGTGCTAGAGTGCCGTCGAAAGTCTGTGGTCATTCGTGTCAACGTGCGAGTTGTCTTGGGGCTGGTGCGAGGCTAACACGCTACCAGTCCATGAGGCAGACGGGAGGCCGGGTCAATTGTTTTGGTAACCTCACCATCCTACTGCCGGCCTTTCGAATTCTTCTCCCTTCTATTTGTTTCGCCCAACCCCTGTCGTCTAATGATTCGTTTTAATTCAAATCGGGTCTGTAAGCGTAATGCAATGCGCTGCGCGGCGCGGCGCGGCGGTGCGGCGACGCGGCGAGCGCATGCTTCGGCGCCCATCCGATAGAGTGCGTGCGTATCGGCATCGCGCGGCTGGCGCGCGGGTTGTTCTCGACACGCGCGGAGAATGACACGGGAGCCAAGCGCTCTACGACTTCACTTTCACCATCCGTGCTGGCTATACTCCGTCGCGTAGTTTAGCCCCTGGCCGGCATAGCGATTCGCATTAAGAGTCCTGCCTTGTCCGCATTGCGCTCATTACCTGTTACTGTTGACTGTTGAGAATCTCGCCAGGGCGGTTGATGTAGCCCTTCACTGCATCAATTGTGATCATGGAGTCCGTGTCAGTAATTTTCACGACTTGAGCGCCTGTGTTATGTGTTATTCTATGATTGGTTTACTTGGCTTGTTAGCTTTGAGCCCCTATTTCTTATTCTCCCTAACGGTGCCAGGAGCCCTAGTATTGTTAAATAATTGAAAACTATTCCAGTCATAGAAATTGAGTTTTGTCCCTACGGGCATTAGTGAATTTTTGAATAAATGTTGTGCCCAGTTGCCTCATGCTCCCCTTTAACTTTTAAATAAGAACCACACAGATACTAATTTCACATTCTTAGTGAGTTTCCCTTCTATTTAGTTAAAGAGAAACTCTCCGTAAGCATCTGCACTGTACAGCTCGAGTTGTGCTTTTTCTGAAGCTGGGCATACCACACAGTCATCGTACTGCTCGCCGGCAGGTCACCGCACTGCTTCTGTCATCAACAACTGGTGCTGCCAGGGATACTAATTTCACACCCTTAGTGATTTTCCCTTCTATGTAATTGAAGTGAAACTGTCCGTAAGCATTTGTACTGCACAACTCGAGTTCTGCTTTTTCCAAAGTTGACCACTATGAAGCCATCGTACTGCTCGACGGCGGGTCACCGTACTGATTCTGTCATTATTAACTGATTCTGCCACGGATACTGATTTCACACCCTTAGTGATTTTCCCTTCTATGTAATTGAAGAGAAACTGTCCGTAAGCATCTGTATTGGACAGCTCGAGTGGTCTTTTTCCCAAAGTTGAGCATACCATACAGTCCTCATACTGCTTGCCGGCGGGTCACCGTACTGCTTTCTGTCATCAACAACTGATTCTGCTGGGGAAACTGCAGGAATTGCCTGAAACTCAAGCCAATCACTGACCTACGCTTGGTTGCGGTCCAATTCCAGCCAGACGACTTAAATGACGCCTCAAAACGGGTCTGATAAAGTACTGTTACACATCAGAGTTTTGTATTGATCATATTTTGAGCGTGTGAACCTTACAGAAACCCTTTAAACTAATTAGGAAACCTGCAGTGCTGCAGGTGCTGCACGGTTGCATACGTGATCTTGTATTATGTTGCTTAATCTTTTGTTGCCTGGGTGAACCATCATTTGGGTACATTCTTTAGGGGTACTGATTCCACAACCTCACTGATTTTCCCTTCTACGTAAATAAAGAGAAACTGTCCGTAATAATCTGCATTGTACAATTCGAGTTGAGCTGTTTCCTAATTTGAGCAAACAGTCAGTTCAGGGCGCTCAGACTGTGGTGAAATATTCTGACGGTAACTCTACCAAGTAGGGTTAATTCACGTGCCGGATCTACCACGGTACAATGTACACAAATGATGGTTCACCCCAGCAACAAAAGATAAAGCAACATAATTCACGAACAGGTATGCTATCGTGCAGCACCTGCAGCACTGCAGGTTTCCTAATAAGTTTAAAGGGTTTCTGTTAGGTTCGCACGCACAAAATATGCTCAATACAAAGCTCTGATGTGTAACATTACTTTATCAGACCCGTTTTGAGGCGTCATTTAAGTCATCTGGCTGTAATTGGACCGCAACCAAGCGTAGGTCAGAGTTTGGCTTGAGTTTCAGGCAATTCTTGCAGTTTCCCCAGCAGAATCAGTTGTTGATGACAGAAGGCAATACGGTGACCCACCGGCAAGCAATATGAAGACTGTATGGTATGCTCAACTTTGGAAAAAGCACAATTGGAGCTGTCCAATACAGATGCTTACGGACAGTTTCTCTTCAATTACATAGAAGGGAAAATCACTCAGGGTGTGAAATCAGTATCCGTGGCAGAATCAGTTGTTAATTATGACAGAAGCAGTACGGTGCCCGCCGTCGAGCAGTACGATGGCTTCATAGTTGTCAACTTTGGAAAAAGCACAACTCGTGTTGTACAGTACAGATGGTTACGGACAGTTTCTCTTCAATTACATAGAAGGGAAAATCACTAAGGGTGTGAAATTAGTATCCGTATCAGAATCAGTTCTTGATGACAGAAGCAGTACGGTGACTCGCAAGCGAGCAGTACGATGACTGTATAGTATGCTAAACTTTGGAAAAAGCAGAACTCGAGTTGTACAATACAGATGCTTACAGACAGTTTCTCTTCAATTACATAGAAGGGAAAATCACCAAGGGGGAGGAATCAGTGTCCCCCGCAGAATCTTATGTCGCGAAAACAGCTGTAGAACCGAAAAACACTAACCGCTGAGGGGGCGAAATCGTAAAAAATCACAGAGGTTATATGTATGCCCATAAAAAATCAAAGCACAACTCGAGTTGTACAATACAGATGCTTACGGACAGTTCCTCTTCAATTATATAGAAGGGAAAATCACTAAGGGTGTGAAATCAGTATCCCTGGCAGAATCAGTTGTTGATGACAGAAGCAGTACGGTGACCCGCCGGCGAGCAGTGCTATGGCTTCATAGTGGTCAACTTTGAAAAAAGCACAACTCGAGTTGTACAGTACAGATGCTTACGGACAGTTTCACTTCAATTACATACAAGGGAAAATCACTAAGGTTGTGAAATTAGTATCCCTGGCAGCAGCAGTTGTTGATGACAGAAGTGCGATGACCTGCCGGCGAGCAGTACGATGACTGTATAGTATGCTAAACTTTGGAAAAAGCAGAACTCGAGTTGTACATTACAGATGCTTACGGACAGTTTCTCTTCAATTACATAAAAGGGAAAATCACTAAGGGTGTGAAATCAGTATCCCTGGCAGAATCAGTTGTTGATGACAGAAGCAGTACGGTGACCCGCCGGCGAGCAGTAAGATGACTTTATGGTATGCTCAATTTTCGAAAAAGCACAACTCGAGTTGTACAGTACAGATGCTTACGGACAGTTTCTCTTCAATTTCATAGAAGGGAAAATCACTATGGGTGAGAAGTCACTGTCCCCGGCAGAATCTTATGTTGCGAAAACACCTGTCGAACGGAAAATCACTCATCGCTGAGGGGGCGAAATCGTACAAGATCACAGAGGTTATATGTATGCCTATAAAAAATCAAAGCACAACTCGAGTTGTACAATGAAGATGTTACGGACAGTTCCTCTTCAATTATATAGAAGGGAAAATCACTAAGCGTGTGAAATTAGTATCCGTGTCAGAGTCAGTTGTTGATGACAGAAGCCAGTACGGCGACCCGCCGTCGAGCAGTACGATGGCTTCATAGTGGTCAACTTTGGAAAAAGCACAACTCGAGTTGTACAGTACAGATGTTTACGGACAGTTCACTTCAATTACATAAAAGGGAAAATCACTAAGGGTGTGAAATTAGTATCCCTCGCAGCAGCAGTTGTTGATGACAGAAGCAGTGCGGTGACCTGCCGGCGAGCAGTACAATGACTGTGTGGTATGCCCAGCTTTAAAAGTTAAAGGGGAGCATGAGGCAATTGGGTACAACATTTATTCAAAAATTCACTAATGCCCGTAGGGACAAAACTCAATTTCTATGACTGGAATAGTTTTCAATTATTTAACAATACTAGGGCTCCTGGCACCGTTAGGGAGAATAAGAAATAGGGGCTCAAAGCTAACAAGCCAAGTAAACCAATCATAGAATAACACATAACACAGGCGCTCAAGTCGTGAAAATTACTGACACGGACTCCATGATCACAATTGATGCAGTGAAGGGCTACATCAACCGCCCTGGCGAGATTCTCAACAGTCAACAGTAACAGGTAATGAGCGCAATGCGGACAAGGCAGGACTCTTAATGCGAATCGCTATGCCGGCCAGGGGCTAAACTACGCGACAGAGTATAGCCAGCACGGATGGTGAAAGTGAAGTCGTAGAGCGCTTGGCTCCCGTGTCATTCTCCGCGCGTGTCGAGAACAACCCGCGCGCCAGCCGCGCGATGCCGATACGCACGCACTCTATCGGATGGGCGCCGAAGCATGCGCTCGCCGCGTCGCCGCACCGCCGCGCCGCGCAGCGCATTGCATTACGCTTACAGACCCGATTTGAATTAAAACGAATCATTAGACGACAGGGGTTGGGCGAAACAAATAGAAGGGAGAAGAATTCGAAAGGCCGGCAGTAGGATGGTGAGGTTACCAAAACAATTGACCCGGCCTCCCGTCTGCCTCATGGACTGGTAGCGTGTTAGCCTCGCACCAGCCCCAAGACAACTCGCACGTTGACACGAATGACCACAGACTTTCGACGGCACTCTAGCACGTTTTCGGGTCGCACGACGACAAGCAGAAGGCATTTAGAAAGAAGTCTGAAAACTTTAATTTAAGCAACATCAGAGGGAGAAAGGCTGATGTTTAGAGTCGATCGTGGTCTTTGATGCAGGAATAATATTTGAAATACCCCAGCCGGCGCGATCGATGCCAGGACTGGCCGTAAACGTCAGTTATTCTGTCGTGTTGAAAGTGCATCTGAGGGTTATGGGCGACGCATATTTATTTAATTTACCGGGAAACCAAATTCGAGCGCCAATAAGTTAATAGTGTTCTGAGTCTACTGAAAAAAGCCCTTTCCGATGGTATACTTGAGTGACTCATCGGCTCTGAGTCACTGTTCTATACTATTACCGAATAAGTTTATGCTATTTGTTTTCATAAATATCATAAGTATTGAAACAACATTATAAAACAGCAACAGATAGAAAAGATAGAAACAAGAAGACACTTTCTGTACAACATTGTTTAATTGATATTAAACAAATTAGGCAAGACAGCGACAAACACACCATGAGGAAGCTCTGTTAAACAACAGACCATTCTTACATTTTTTAAAGGTATAAGCGGTGCACAGAGCAACGCCACCACGGTCTTTGCTAGCCCTCGCCCTGCTGAAGAGGCTCGCGCCCACTGGGCGGAATCACCCTACTGGGCGTGGTTCTCCATCACCGCCTGCTTTGGGACGCCCACGTCGCCCACCTCCGGGACAAGCTGGCGAAGCGCCTATCTTTCTTGAAGGCCGTCTCGGGGGTCCGCTGGGGCGCCCACCCTGCCCTCCTTGTCCGCCTCTACAAGACGACCATTCGGGCCCAAGTGGAATACGCTGCCGGCCTCTTCGACCCCATCTCGGAGGCCACCATCGGCCCCCTCCAGCGGGTCTGCAACGCCGCCCTCCGCACTGCCCTTGGCGCCATGCCCTCTTCTCCCATCTTCGCCATGCTCGCCGAGGCCGGCGACTGGCCGCTTCGCCGTCGCATCGACTACCTCACCGACCGGCTGCTCATTCGCTGGCGTAGTCGCCCGGACCATCCCGTCCTCGCCGTCCTCCGCGCCCTGGTGCCCGGTGGACGCATCGTCCGCGGCCTGACGGCCCGCCCTCCCCGGATCCTCTCTCGCCTTCTGCTCCTGCCCCCTCCACCCCCGCAGCCTCCCCGTGTCTACCACACCTGCCGACTGATTCAGAAGATCGCTCCCTTGCCTCTGTCCTTGTCGCACTCACAAAAGTGTCCCATCTAGGGGATAGGGTTGCTCCATGCGTGCGACAAGGATAGCGGCAGGAGAGCGATCTTCTGAAGCAGTCGGCTGGCCGTGCTACTCCCTGCCTCACCACCTCTGGACAGCCCCTCTCCCTACCTTGCCTTTCTTTCCCCACGCCCCGGTCCTCTCCTCTGCTTCGGAGGGAGGCGACCTGGCCTCTGTATACTTGGACCTCCGGGCCGGCCTCTGGAACGGGACCCACGTCCTCGCCACTGACGGGTCTGGGGCCGTCTCGCACGACGGGCCCAACTTCGGTGCTGCCGTTCACGACACCGAATCGGCAACGCCACCCTGCTCCGCCTCCAGCCCCAGTAGGGTGATTCCGAACACTGGTTTCGTCGCTCTTTCCTTGTTGCACTCATAGGGCACGGCCGTACGGAGCAAGAGAGATGGCGCTACAAAACAGTGATCGGAATCGCCTGGCTGGCGCCTAGCATCCTGACGAGCTTAGAGCGCATTACTGGCGCCGGCGCCTGGCCGCGCCCGGCCGCGCATCGCGGGTCCTGTGGGGTGATTTCGCACTCTGGTGGGGCCTGCCCCTGTCACCCGTGTCCACTACGGGCATGGTTGTAAGGTGTATTTTCAATCTCCATGTTGTCCAACTAAAAGCAGAGGAACCTCAAGGTGTAGTTGTTCCTTAGAAAGCAGGCTCCTGCAGATAGGCGACGTCCCGTCGTTGCCCTTCAAGTAAGCCGCCCGCCCCACCGCGTCGGATAGGCCACCACTTTAACGGGCGTGCCTGGCGGGTCTGCCTATTACAGCATATGCAGGCGCTCAACCGAGCAACAGCTAGTCTGTGGCCACCAGAAGAAAGAAAGTCGTACCGAGCCCAACGCTGCTGAGCGCCGCATGAGGAGGAATAGTGCGCGAACCTCGCCAAAGATGAGGAGAGGCAGCAGAGTATTCAGTGCCTTCTACTAAGTAGATAGTGGATATGATAACATCTGCTTTCTAGAGTGTTCTGTATACTTTGCGTACCCTCAATCATCAATCCGCTTCACTCTGCCCAACCCCACCACAAAGGACAGGGCGAAGATCTGCCTCTGCAGGACGCACACCGCCAACCCCAACTTCCAGCAGGTACTCACTTTCAAGAGTGTCCTCTACAGCGCTAATCACAAACCAGGGCGCGCGCGCCTCTTATCAGGCTCGACTGGTGCAACTGGCCGACTGCAATCGCGTCGCCCGCGTCAACGCACGCTGCCCAGAGCGTAAGAACAAGCAGTTCTTAATTATGCATAAAGCATTTAGTGGGTGCCACTAGTGCAGGCGCCACGACGCGCCTCCCTGGTCCTGTAGGGTGATTCCGAACTCTGGTTTCGTAGCTCTTTCCTTGTTGCACTCATAGGGCACGGCCGTACGGAGCAAGGGAGATGGCGCTACAAAACGGTGTTCGGAATCGCCTGGCTGGCGCCTAGCATGCTGAGCAGCTGAGAGCGCATTACTGGCGCCGGCGCCAGGCCGCGCCACGACGCGCCTCCCTGGTCCTGTAGGGTGATTCCGAACTCTGGTTTCGTAGCTCTTTCCTTGTTGCACTCATAGGGCACGGCCGTACGGAGCAAGAGAGATGGCGCTACAAAACAGTGATCGGAATGGCCTGGCTGGCGCCTAGCATGCTGAGCAGCTGAGAGCGCATTACTGGCGCCGGCGCCAGGCCGCGCCACGACGCGCCTCCCCGGTCCTGTAGGGTGATTCCGAACTCTGGTTTCGTAGCTCTTTCCTTGTTGCACTCATAGGGCACGGCCGTACGGAGCAAGGGAGATGGCGCTACAAAACGGTGTTCGGAATCGCCTGGCTGGCGCCTAGCATGCTGAGCAGCTGCCCTAACAGAAAATAGACGTCTATAGATGGTCTATGGCAGATCTACCCCGTCTTAATGGTTAGACGTCTATAAATTGATGTCTAAAAGATTGGTAATAGATGTCTCGGGGCATTTAGGTCTAGCTGTAGACGTGTAGAGACGATCTACTTCTTGTCTAACACATCTATGTATTTAGACGTCTAGTGCTAGATGAGATCTAGAGGCCCCGAGACGATCTACTTCTCGTCTAACTCATCTCTCCTTTTAGACGTCTAGTGCTAGATGGGGCCTAGATGCCGCGCGACGGTCTACTTCTCGTCTAATTCATCTATCCTTTTAGACGTCTGGTGCTGGATGGGGTCGAAAGGTCGCTAGATGCTCTACCTCTCGTCTAACTCATCTACGCACTTAGACGTCTTGCTGTAGATAAGGTGCAGATGCCACGAGACGCTCTACTTCCCGTCTAAAACTTTGACGCTTTTAGACTGAGTCATTTCCGGACTGCCAACACGTACTTCTACCGCCTATGACACTTCATACCGCAAGGTGATGTCTACTTGCCGTCCCGATAAACGCTGACTACGCAATCTATTTACCTTGTCGCTCTAGATCTCATATAGATGATTTGTAGATCTTAGTGCCAAAGCTCCCGCTAGATGGCGTTGCAGTTAGCACATCTGCAACTTAACCACTTTTTTAACTACAAGTTCACTTTTTTTTTAGAATATCGATTTTGATTTTGCGGCGTATGTTTCCGCAACTTATGTTGCTATGGACTACGTGCAGTTTTTATTTAAAAGAATCAATCGTGATCCACAAATAATTGATTTAGTCCTAATGCTCGGGAGGCGCTTGCTATGAGGTTTTGATAGGGAGAGGCGACGTTTCCGCCGTAAAGTTGTGGAGAGTGCGCGCCCTGACGCAGTTCCCTATCTGAGGAACGACGCGTCCATCCGATGAATTTCCATTCTAATTTTTGAAAGTTTAGAATGATGCCACCTGTCGGATGGGAGCAGGACAACTCGTCCCGACCAACTCGTCCCCAGTCCTACTGGTCCCAACCCCATCTCGTCCCGGGACATTTTTCGAACTCGGCCCACTGGGGCGGACAACTCGTCCCGGTCAATCATTGTTGGTCCCAGCTGGGCAACGGTGGGGGTCTCTGGGCGGCCGGTGCGGGTGGACCCGGTGGGCCGCGGTCACCTATGGACGTCGTGCGGTACACGACGACCCAGCGCGGGGCCAGGAAGGCCGTCCACGCTGGTTTCATGTACACGAAACATCGCGAGGTGAAGCTCGGTGTGGCGCGCAGGGGCTGCCGCGCACCACCAACACCTGCGAGTCGAGGCACCGCCGCCTCGGGACGCTGGTCGGGAAGAACCATCCAACGATGTATGTCTTCCTCGACCAGCTCCAGGAGGAGGTGGCGGTGATTGACGTCGAGTGCGCCCGCGCTGAGGCCGGCCACTCCCCCCCAAAGCGCCGAACCCAGTACGAGGTCACCGACGCCCGGGTCGCCCGCATCCAGGCCCGCTACGAGGAGTACCGGGCCGCAGATGGCGTCATCGGCTACCTGCGCGCCATTGGTGCCAATGTGACGGGCAACTTTTGAGAAGTACCCATAAGTAACTAAAGAAACTTAAGAAATCTTACGTAAAGAAAATTAAATTGTTTAATTAAATTTAATTTAAATTTTAAATTTAATTTAATTAAATTATTTAAATGACGCAATGAAAAGTTTGAATAAAGCTTGAAAAAAATGCAATTTTGAAAATAAAATGGGGACGACTTAGGGTGGGTACGAGTTGGGTGGGGACGAGATAACCCCGGGACGTATTGGGCCGGGTACGAGTCGGCCGGGACGAGTTGTCCTAGACCCTGTCGGATGGCTTGTGTCTAAGACTCTTCCTAGGGGTTGAAAGGTCGAAACATGTTTTGGCATTGCAGAACTCCCTCGTCACAGGTCTATAAACTATCGAGTAGTAGCAGTAGTAGACGCCAATCGGTGACATTTTATCTAAAGCAACAGCCTATTGGTCGTCTACAACAATCTTAATGCAGTCTAGGGACAATGTCTAAAAAGCCTCTTCCCGCATACGTCTGTTCGATGTCTACACATAGACGTCTAAAAGATCGCACGTTTGCGGCTATTTTAGACTGTCTAATAGACGTCTATGATAGATGGCTACTAGACGGCTAGGCATCTATCCTTAGACCTCTTTTCGACATCTATGGGACGTCTATTTTCTATTAGGGTGAGAGCGCATTACTGGCGCCGGCGCCAGGCCGCGCCACGACGCGCCTCCCTGGTCCTGTAGGGTGATTCCGAACTCTGGTTTCGTAGCTCTTTCCTTGTTGCACTCATAGGGCACGGCCGTACGGAGCAAGGGAGATGGCGCTACAAAACGGTGTTCGGAATCGCCTGGCTGGCGCCTAGCATGCTGAGCAGCTGAGAGCGCATTACTGGCGCCGGCGCCAGGCCGCGCCACGCCGCCTTGTCCTGTAGGGTGATTCCGAACTCTGGTTTCGTAGCTCTTTTGTTGTTGCACTCATAGGGCACGGCCGTGCGGAGCAAGAGAGATGGCGCTACAAAACAGTGATCGGAATCGCCTGGCTGGCGCCTAGAATGCTGGCGAGCTTAGAGCGCATTACTGGCGCCGGCGCCGGGCCGCGCCAGGCCGCGCATCGCTTGTCCTGTAGGGTGATTCCGAACTCTGGTTGCGTCGCTCTTTCCTTGTTGCACTTAAAGGGCACGGCCGTACGGAGCAAGAGCAAGAGAGATGGCGCTACAAAACGGTGTTCGGAATCGCCTGGCAGGCTTCCGTCTATCTCGCTGAGCTGCTCGCCCTCTCCACCGCGGTCGCCCAGGCGGCCGATCATTCAACGAGGGACGTGGTCATCCTCTCGGGCAGCCTCTCCTCCATCCAAGCCATCTCCTCGACTCGGCCTGTGGCCTCCACTCCCGCCCTGCTGGTGCATCTGCTCCGCGACCTGTCAACTGATTCAGAAGATCGCTCTCCTCGCTCTGTCTCTCTCGCCTCTGTGCTACGCTCCCCCTAAGTGCGAGAGAGACAGGGCGAGGAGAGCGCTCTTCTGAATCAGTCGGCTGCTCCGCTTCCTCGACTCCGGCTTCTCCATACATATCGCCTGGACCCCTGCCCACAAGCGCATTCCGCCTAACGAGGCCGCCGACGCCGCCGCCAACGAGGCGCGCACCCAGGGAGTTCCCTCCGCAATCCCCCTCCCCCCCTCCACTGGAAAAACTAATGTGACACATGTCACATGTGCACATGTGACCAGTTTAGGTAACATCACGTAATGTTACCATATTTTCGGTAACGTTTGTAATGTGACATCCTCCATGTTATTACTATAGGCAGACATAACACGTGGCACAGGATGTCACATTACCAAACGTGACCGAGAATTTGGTAGCGTTTTGAAATGTGACATAAACTGGTCACATCAATTGATGTGACTCATGTCACATTAGTTTTTCCAGTGTCCCCCCTCCACCTTCTACAACGCCCAGAAATCTCACCACCTCGGCCTTTGGCTCCGGGATTGGACCACTCATGACCGCGGGAAGCATCTCCGCGACCTTCAGCCTTCTTTGCCCTCGCGCCCCTGGTTTCAACGGGCCCGCCATCACCGCAAGATATTGACCGCCGTCATCCGGCTGCGCCTCGGCCACACGGCCTCTCTCATAATCATAGGTGATTTACTTACACCTTTGATAGAGTACAACATCACATCAAGGCTCAAAAGTTTATGACAAAAGTTATGCATTAACAAGTGGCGGTTTATTTACACTTCTGTGAGTGTGTACAGGAACATGTTCTTGCAACATATAAAACAAATAAAAAGCAACTTCACAACCTTTTGCTAAATGGAAGAAACTGTTCACTCGAATACTCACAAAAGTAAAAAGAAACATATGCAGCTTTTTGTCTTTGTCATACAAGACAGAGAACTAGGCGGCGAATCTTCAGATGCTTCCTCTTAATCTCCGTAATCACAGCACCCTGTCTGCATACACAACCACCACGCACAGGGTCATTAGGTTTTATTATTTTTTGTAAGGAAATGGAAAGAACTTATACTAGTAAGGAAGTACTAGGAAGTACTTACTAGTTTCCACTCTTCGGGACGTGGCATTGAAGGGAATGTCATTGCACGCTCAAACCCATAATTCCATAACACTGGAGTCAGAGGTGCAAGTGGACGTTTAGTTTTTAAGTGATATTTGCCAGTTTCGTCACAGTTTACATGTGCACTACATTGAACAGTGCAGTTTTTATTTTGTGCCCAGTTGGCCAATGACAAGGGACCACCAATGTAACTGCTGTCTGACACAGGAGATCTCAGATATCTATGGCCAGTTGGGCACGCTGTGTTGGAGGGAGCACGGGCAATCCATCCCATTACTTTCATCATTGATGACTCTGTAATACTTCTGTAGGGATAAATAACAAAAATATTGTATTCATTCACATGGTTCAGTTTGTATAAAAAGTAAGAATAAAAATAGAATATCACGTACAAATTCCCTTCATGAAGATTATTTACCCGGAGACCCCACCCGTGGTTTTCATCCAGGTATGCTTCAAAGCAAAGGGAAGCTCGCAACCACATTCTTTTAATTTGGTCTTGGAGTTTTGCAAAGGCTGCACTATCCATAGAATTACCCCAGTTTATAGGCTCAGCTGTGCACGTTCTTTTGGGGAGCCCTAGATATTGATGGGCTAGCTCAAAATCTAACTTCCAAAGAATGTCTAACTGTTTTGAACTTAGCGTAACACCTCTTGCTTGGGGATTGCCGAACACCTCATGCTGCACCTAAAGTACCAGGTTAATTGCATTACTATGGGGTGAATGCAATACTGTTTTGCTTTTGTGTCGCTCTAGAAGTAGTAATGAAGTAAGGTAAATGAAAACAAGAAAAATTGAAGTTTAACAAGATGTATATTAAAGAGTTTTACAGTAATTCACATGTGCTCCTACACAACTGTAATAATAAAATCTTGACTGATTTAAGTTGAATTTGAAACATGAATCAAATTATTGATTGACATTATTCTTTTGTGGGAATAACAACAATGTCTTTTTCATCACGACATAAGGGACAACTGGATTTGTTGGCCAACCAAAGATCGAAGCAAAGCCAACAGAACTCATTTTTACACTGATCGCATTGGTAAGTAGGGTCATCCGGAGGAGTTTTTAAACAGATTGGACACTGAGAAGCCTGTAGGACCCACAACAAAAATTATTAATTTGCAAATACGCTATTCTGATTTTTTTTTCTTGTTTTCCTTTTACAAGACTTCAAAATGCCAATTAAATTTGCCAATTGTTAAAATACATGCAATGTAAAGAAAAAGAATTAGAAAAATGACCTGAGGGGTTTGTGGATTCTCCACTTCGTTGTTCTCCTCTGGTCCCTGCTCCTGCTTGCTTTGTAGGTCCTCCAGCCCATTTTCCTCATCATCAGAAGAAAGTGCTGAAAAGTGTAAAAAAATATGATAGGAAGCTACAATATACTGAGTCTAAATTGCATTATTTATACTAATAGCGAGCCAAGTACACTTCCTAATTTGCTTCAGGTGTATTGGAACTACTACTCGTAAAAGTAAAACCCAGTTGAGGCCTGTACGTCTAATACCCGATTACCACATAGGCAAAGTAAGAAAATTGTCAGTCAACGTTAAAATCAAGAGGGATGCAGTCAGATATTTTTTTCTGTCCAGTCCCATCTTTCCTACCAACAACTCCTCCCTCCTATCTGAAGCTGATCTCTTATCCTCATAACAGAGAAGCCCACAAGCTTCCATGACCAGATCTCTTAGCTAAAGAGATAAGATTCCAAATCTTTTAAGATGTTACATGGCGTACACTAACTTCAACACAATTGTTAATTTTTTATGCTCTTTTAATGGGGCCATGCCAAAAAACTGCTGCTACAAAAAATTCTTTCTTTGCGGAATCATTCTGGTAAGTATATCACTGAAGTGCCAACTTGAAGTCATAAATTTAAAATGAATTATTTATCATAAGATACAGACATCAGAATTTAAAGATTGAAACACCCAGTGTATTCTGCTATGAATTTTCAGTCCTACCACTCAATTTGTTTGCTGTGATTTGGTACATTTGGCTTAACAGAAAATAAAAACTCATGCAACTGCAATGTGGCATATTGATAGCAACAAGGGAATTTAATAACAAACTTTCGAGGGACATTTCAAAAATGTGCTTAAGTTTGATAAAACAAGTTACACATACATCAAATATATTCAAATATTTAGAGTAGAGCAAATTAACAGAAAACTAAAAAAGAAAAACAAACTTTTCACTACAGGATTTATCAACAATAATGATAATTGAAACATTAAAAATATTATTTAAAAACGTGGTACTTATTTAACTAAGTAGAAGGTCAAACATTGTCGATATTAAAAACATCTAAAAGGACTTCTCCAAATTGTGAAAATAAAGGAGGCATTTGCTGAAAACCATTTGGTAACAACACCAGCCCTCCTCAAGCCAAGCATGCCACCTTATCATCAATGTCACTTTGGCTGCTTGCATTTCTGTACTCTACAGCCAAGGTTCGGTTAAATCTCGCGTTGATTCACCTGAAAAATCAGGTACTACCCTCAATCACCAAGTGCTCTACAGAAAGTCTGATGAGTCCGAGTCTTCCTGATTAGAATGATCACCTGTACCAAAAGAGGAACATGTGTGACTGAAGAGATTGATTACATGTAAATTAAGTCTTAATCTTCCTTACACACACACACACAAAAAAAAATCTGTGACTGATGTAACAGACGACGCTTGTTTGTGTTTGTGATTAACTAGTACCTATAAGCTGCAAGAGGGTCATCTGATATTTAGTTGATTAAACTGACTTAGATAAGATTACGATAAAACAGAACACTAAATCCTGTTGAACACTTCTGTACCCCACTACTAGACATGAGGCTTCAACTTTCTACATGCCAATAACATAGATCAACTAAAACTCACCAAACTGACGGAATGTACTTAACTTTACATGTCCACAAGCCCAATAAAAATAACAGTGAATTATCTGCCAAATATGCTGTAGCCTGACCAAAGTTTAATATTTTCACTAAACATTTAAATAATGGTCTGAAATTGATTAAACTTTAGTAAGCCCTGAAGTAAGCATTAGTTAATGCCCTAAGCGCCTATATTCATGAATTCACTTGTATTGAACTGACAATTATCTTGGTAAATCTAAATTATCCCATTAAAGTAAGCCACTGGCAATTTAGGGTTTTTTCCCTTAAAAGAAAGAAATAAAATTTAAATAAGGAATGTTGTTTGAACTCCAACTTCCGTGTACCATGCTTTGTACACTGTTCTGGTTAATTAAAAGAAGTAAAGAATCTGACTCCTGATTTTGTTTCATTCTAAGTATTTCTTACTTCTTATTAAGAATTGTTTGGAATAATAGCTTGGATAATTAAAAACATAGAATGGAAACAAACAACAACACACTTACCTTCTTGGATGATCCGCTTAAACTCCTTTGTTTGTTTCTCCTTTGGTGCCTTGCGCTTCTTCAGGGCTTCCGTCACTTCTTTCTTCTCTTTCTCGGAATAAAACGCTTTGGCCTCTTCTAGCAAACTTGAAGAAGATTTTGAAGGTTTTGTCGCCTTCTGCTGAGGCTTCTTTCTAGCTTCATGTGACAAACAGTAAGAAATTAGTCGTGATATTATTACATTCCACATTCATAATTGTTTAAGGCTTAAACTTTAAGCCCATAATTCCTACCAGACTTTCTTGCAACAGGTGGCATACGCTTTGATTCCGGTTCATCATCAACGTCTTCCGCCTGTAAGCCCAAAAAATCTTCGATACATTTTTCAGCAAGAACCAGGGGACTTAAAAAAAAAAAAAAATGAAGAAAAAAAAATTGATCTTCAAAATGAACAACAAAAATGACCTTGTTCACATTCGGCAAGTAAATTGCCCTGCAGTTGGCAGGGGCGGACTGGCCCGGGCGGGAAGGCGGGGATCCCCGCCCGGGCCCCAGAGGCCCGAAGGGCCCCTGGGGCCCCCTTCCGCTTGCAAAATGCCTAGTCCCAGGGCCCAGAGGTCCGAAGGGGCTCTGACATGGCGAAAACGACTCAAGGTTTCGGCGTCAACCGGATTACCCGGAATACGTCTGGGACAACTGCCGGTTTCCATCTAAAAACTGTCTAGAATCTAATTTTCACCCAAATTTCCTCGGATTACCAGATCACCTCTAGTGACCAATCCTTGTCAGCTGGATTACCTAAGTCGTTTCTCCCTCGGCCGCTGAGCCCGCCTCCCTTGTTTGAGTAACGCCTGGGCCCAGGAGCCCGGAGGGCCCTCTGGTTACCTACACTGTAAAAAAAATTGTTGTAAATTTACAACAAATTTCTTGCTAAGTTTTGTGATGGAGCACCATGTTTTAAAACAAGCTCTTTTGTTTATGTATCAAAATTATTGTAAAATTACAACACTATCTGTTTCGGAACAACTATAACTTTGTAAATATACAAAAATGTTGTTCCGTAACAAATTTTGTTGTAAAATAACATCACATATTTGTTGTAGACAAAAATGACTTCGTTTGTTTTTAAACAACAAAATCATCAGTAAAAAGTTTGTACTTCAATATTTTTTTACAGTGTACAATTGTTAAGTACCGAAGTACTAGGAGCCAAAAGCCACACCATGGGGTTGCCACAACTCTGGACAACGGTGGAAGTCTGAAAGACTTTGGGAATCTGTTTTAAACGATTTGGAAATTCAGGTAAAACTCGCGGAAAATTTGGAAAACTCAGGGAAAGATTAAAGATTTGACTAAGCCCGTATAATTGCATGATGTTAACAAACAAAAATACTGCGATTGGGGTGACAGCAGTCAAAAGCTTGTCGAAAACTAGTCATTTTTTTCTCCTTTGAAACGGAAAAATTTTCGCACGCTTCGCTCGCGTTTCATTAATTGAATCGGTATGCACTACTTATAAGTCAGGGTAAATCCTCCCCCCCCCCAAAAAAAAAGGCTAAGTATCGGGGGAAAACTCATCGAAAATTTGAATAAAAACTCGGGAAAAAATTACAGATTTGACTGAGCCTATGATATTGAATGATGTTAAGAAAAACACTGCGATTTGCGTGACAAAAGTCAGAAGCTTGTCGAAAAATGGTCCGTTTTTGCTACTGTGGAAAAAAAAAAATCCGCTCGCTTCGCTCGCATTTCAGTGATCGAATCGATATGCAGGACTTTAAAGTGAGGGAAATTCCACAAAAAGGAGGGGCTAGAAATCAGTGTAAATTAAAAATTTAAATTTGTGGCAACCCTGCACATGAACACACTCAGCCGCGATCTGGACATCTATATTGTTTTTGTTACCATTTACCTGTTACTGCTTTTGTAGAATAAAACTATGTAACATTCAACAAGAAATATTATTTTGACAACAAAAGTAATTTCCTTTTTCCCCTATTAAAAGTTAAATCATGGTGAAAGCTGAAATTAGGAGGTAGTCGAATAAAAAAATGGGCCCCTGAGGGTTCGCCCCGCCCGGGCCCTTCTGGTCCCAGTCCGCCCCTGGCAGTTGGAGCTGCTACCCTTGACTGCCTTGCTGATGGCAAATGAGCGGCCAAGCTTCTTCAGCACACCCCCTTTGGCGGGTGAGGGCTGTTCCTGTTCATCAACATATTCTGCAGTCTCAAGTCCAAGAGAATCATCATCGGAAACCTGAAATGCAGATAATACTTACATTAAAGACAAATGACATGAAATGCCTAATCAAATGAAATAAATGATTAACCATACACAAAACCCAGGGACTGAGAAAATTAATGCGCGTTATATCCCAGCATCAAATTACGAGAATAAAACATTGAAAGGCATACCTCAGTCATGGGTGAGCACGAACGAGCTGCTGCAGATGGAGCAGAAGGCATTTCCTCAAATTCAATCTACCAAGAAACAAAGTCATTAGCATTATCAAGATACCTTCTGTCTACATTTCAACAAGCACTAAAAATTTATATTAAAAGCAACTCCTAACTGCTTTAAACAGAGATTGCAACCTTGCCAGTTCTTATGCTAGTTCATACCTATGTACCCCTGACCTATATTTCTATTGCAATGAGAAATACCACACCATATTACATCCCTACATACCAGTTTGCCTTTTGGAGCAGGCCTGTCAAGCCCAGGGGCCAAGTTAGTAGCAGCTGCAGGAAGATCATACTGAGGCTGATGGCTGTGGCTGTCTCTCGGGTGAGGCCTTTCTTCAAATTCAACCTACAAAGAAAAACAGTAATTAGCATTATAAGAGCATTTAAATGTCAACAACCCCAGAAATACTACAATTACATATTTTTTTAAAAAAGGTAGGAACTGAAAAAAAAGGGGGCTTTACACAGTACCTATTAATCCATTGCTCAGAGAAATACCAAAACAAATTACATCCCTTCTTACCACTGTTCCTTTAGGAGCAGGCCTATCAAGCTCAGGGGCCAAGTGAGTAGAAGCTGCAGGAAGATCATACTGAGGCTGATGGCTGTGGCTATCTCTCGGGTGAGGCCTTTCTTCAAATGCAACCTACAAAGAAAAACGGTCATTAGCATTATAAGGGCATTTAAATGTCAACAACCCCAGAAATACTACAATTACATATTTTTAAAAAAAGGCAGTAACAAGCAAAGAATAAAAAACTAAGGACTTAACACAGTACCCATGACATATTATTGCATTGCTCAGCGAAATACCTCAACAAATCACATCCCTACTTACCTTTGTTCCCTTCGGAGCAGGCCTCTCCAGCTCTTGGGAAAAGTTAGAAGCAACCGCAGAACTATCATATGATGGGTGGTAGCTGTGGCCATACCTTGAGTGAGGCCTTTCATCATATTCAATCTACAAAAAAAGAAAGTCATTAGCAATTTCAAGACACCTGTCAACATTTTCACAAGTATTGAAAATTTATATTTAATGAAAACAAAATAAGAATACAGTAACTTAAAAGCCACCCCAAACTGCTTTAAAAAGAGAATGAAACTTTATAGTGGTTATACTAGTTTATCTGTGTACACCATGATCTATAAATCCATTGCTATGATAAAAAAATCACACCATATAACATCCCTACATACCAGTTTGCCTTTCGGAGCAGGTCTCTCAAGCTCATGGACGATGTTACTAGTGGGTGCAGAACGATCATACGAGGTCTGATGGCTGAGGCCATACCTCGGGTGAGGCCTTTCTTCAAATTCAACCTATAAAGATACAATGTCATTAGTATTTTCAAGACACCTTCTGTCAATGATCCAACAAATACTTAAAGCACATATTTAAAACAAAAGGCAGTAACTTATTTTTTTTAAAAAAAAGGGCTTTAAACAGCACCCATGACCAATTATTACATTATAAGGGCATTTAAATGTCAACAACCCAAGTAATACGACAGTTACAATTTTTTTTTTTTTAAGAAAAGGCCGTGGCTGAATAACAAAAAAGAAAAATAACCTAATGGCTTAAAACAGTACCCATGACCTATTATTAAATTTCTCAGAGAAATACCAAACGTATTACATTCCTACATACCAATGTTCCTTTAGGAGCAGGCTTCTCAAGCGCATGGGCAAAGTTAGAAGCATCTGCAGAACTATCATACAATGGCTGGTAGCTGTGGCCGTAGCTCGAGTGAGTCCTTTCATCAAATTCAATCTACAAAGAAACAAACAAAATTGCATTTTCATGACACCTTCTATCAACATTTTAACAAGTATTAAAAGTTTTTACTTAAAGAAAACTAAAAAACAATAGACCTTCTGAGCGGACCCCAAACCCAATTATTTTAAATCTAAATAGCGCGTAAATAATGAATCATATGTAAACACCGTTCACTGTTTTTGATCAAGCGTTATAAACTTCAGATTTAAGTGTTTTCAAATATTCGAATTCGTCGAGAATTACAGAGATTCTAATTTCGCTTACTGTTGCGCTCAGAAGGTCTATAACATTAAATCCACCCCTAACAGCTTTTAACAGAGATTGCAACCTTGACAGTTCTTGTTGTAGTTCATCCCCATGTACCCATGACCTATTAATCCGTTGCCATGAAAAATACCACTCCATATTATATCCCAACATACCAGTCTGCCTTTCGGAGCAGGTCTCTCAATCTCATGGACCATGTTAGTAGCAGCTGCAGAACGATCATACGAGAGCTGATGACTGTGACCATACCTTGAGTGAGGCCTTTCTTCAGATTCAACCTACAAAGAAACAATGTCATTAGTATTTTCAGGACACCTACTGCTAATGATCCAATGAATACTAAAAGTACAGATTTAAAAATAAGGCAGTAACTGAAAACCTAAGGGCTTAAAACAGTACCCATGACCTATTATTACATTCCTCAGAGGAATACCACGACATATTTTATCCTTCATACCAGAGTTCCTTTAGAAGCAGGCCTCCCATCAACCCCATGGGCGAAGTTAGAAGCTACTGCAGAACTGTCATACGATGGCTGGTAGCTGTTGCTACACCTTGAGGGAGTCCTTTCATCAAATTCAATCTACAAAGGAACAAAGTCATTAGCATTATCAAGATACCTGTCAACAATTTACCAAGCTTAAAAATTTATATTTAAAGAAAACAAAAAAAGAACAACTTAAAAGCCACCCTTAACTGCTTTAAACAGAGATTGCAACCTTGCTAGTACTTATGTTAGTTCATCCCCATGTAACCATGACTTGTAAATCCACATCAATGAGAAATACCACACCATATTACATCGCTACATACCAGTTTGCTGGTCGGAGCAGGCCTCCCAAGCTCATGAACCATGTTAGAAACAGCTGCAGAACGTTCATACGATGGCTGATGGCTAAGGCCATACCTCGGGTGAGGCCTTTCTTCAAATTCAACCTATAAATATACAATGTCATTAGTATTTTTAAGACACCTGCTGTCAATGATCCAACAAATACTTAAAGCACATATTTAAAACAAAAGGCAGTAACTTTATTTAAAAAAAAAAAAGAAAAAAAAAAGTAAGGGCTTAAAACAGTACCCATGACCTATTATTACATTCCTCAGAGAAATACCACAACATATTTCATCCTTCATACCAGAGTTCCTTTAGAAGCAGGCCCCTCAAGCCCACGGGCAAAGTCAGAAGCAACTGCTGAAGTACCATACGATGGCTGGTAGCTGTGGCCATGCCTTGAGTGAGTCCTTTCATCAAATTCAATCTACAAAGAAACAAAGTCATAAGCATTTTCAAGACTCGTTTTGACAACATTTTAACAATAATTAAAAATTTATATTAAAAGAAATCAAGAAAAGAGGCAGGCCTATTAGCATTATCATGATACCTTCCGTCAACATTTCAACAAGAATTAGAAATTTATATTTCATGAAAAACAAAATAAGAATACAGTAACTTAAAAGCAACTCCTAACTGCTTAAAACAGAGATTGCAACCTTGCCAGTTCTTATGCTAGTTCATACCTATGTACCCATGACCTATATTTCTATTGCAATGTGAAATACCACACCATATTACATCCCCACATACCAGTTTGCCTATTGGAGCAGGTCTCTCAGGCTCATAGACCATGTTAGAAGCAACTGCAGAACAATCATACGAAGGCTGATGGCTGTTGCCATACCTCAAGTGAGGACTTTCTTCAAATTCAACCTACAAAGAAAAAAAAAGTCATTTGCATTTTCAAGACATTTAACTGTCAATAATCCTACAAATACTAGAGATACTTAATTAAAAAGATAGACAGTAACTTGGAAAAAAAAATAGGGTTTCAAACAGTTACATGAACTATTATTCCATTGCTCAGAGAGATACCACAACATCCCTACATACCAGTTTTCCTTTAGGAGCAGGCCTCTGAAGCTCATGGGAAAAGTTACTAGCAACTGCAGAACTGTCATACAAAGGCTGGTAGCTGTGGCCATATCTAGAGTGAGGCCTTTCCTCAAATTGAACCTACAAAGAAAAAAGGTCATTAGCATTATCAGTGAGGCCTTTCCTCAATTTGAACCTACAAAGAAAAAAAAAGTCATTCACGTTTTCAATACATTTAACTGTCAATAATCCTACAAATACTAAAGATAATTAATTAAAAAGCTAGGCAGTAACTTAGAAAAAAAAAAAGGGGGTTTCAAACAGTTTCATGAACTATTATTCCATTGCTCAGAGAGATACCACAACATCCCTACATACCAGTTTTCCTTTAGGAGCAGGCCTCTGAAGCTCATGGGCAAAGTTACTAGCAACTGCAGAACGATTATACGATGGCTGGTAGCTGTGGCCATACCTTTAGTGAAACCTTTCATCAAATTCAATCTACAAAGAAACAAAGTCATGAGCATTATCATGATACCTTCCGTCAACATTTCAGCTAGAATTAAAAATTTTTATTTCATGAAAAACAAAATAATAATACAGTAACTTAAAAGCAACTCCTAACTGCTTTAAACAGAGATTGCAACCTTGCCAGTTCTTATGCTAGTTCATACCTATGTACCCATGACCTATATTTCTATTGCAATGCGAAATACCACACCATATTACATCCCTACATACCAGTTTGCCTCTTGGAGCAGGTCTCTCTGGCTCATGGACCATGTTAGTAGCAGCGGCAGGATAATCGTATGGAGGCTGATAGCTGTGGCCATACCTCGAGTGAGGACTTTCCTCAATTTGAACCTACAAAGAAAAACAGTCATTAGCATTATAAGGGCATTAAAATGTCAACAACCCAAGTAATACGACAATTTCAATTTTTTTTTTAAAGAAAAGGCAGTAACTGAAAAACCAAAAAAGAAAGAAAACCTAATGGCTTAAAACAATACCCATAACCTATTATTACATTCCTCAGAGAAATACCACAACATATTTCATCCTTTATACCAGAGTTCCTTTAGAAGGAGGCCCCTCAAGCCCACGGGCAAAGTCAGAAGCAACTGCAGAACCAGCATACGATGGCTGGTAGCTGTGGCCATGCCTTGAGTGAGGCCTTTCATCAATTTCAATCTACAAAGGAACAAAGTCATTAGCATTTTCAAGACACCTGTCAACATTTACACAAGTATTGAAAATTTATATTTAATGAAAACAAAATAAGAATACAGTAACTTAAAAGCCACCCGTAACTGCTTTAAACAGAGATTGCAACCTTGCCAGTTCTTGATCTAGTTAATACCTATGTACCCTTGACCTATTTTTCTATTGCGATGAGAAATACCATACCATATTACATCCCCACGTACCAGTTTTCCTTTAGGAGCAGGCCTCTGAAGCTCATGGGCAAAGTTAGAAGCAACTGCAGAACAATCATACGAAGGCTGATGGCTGTTGCCATACCTCAAGTGAGGACTTTCTTCAAATTCAACCTACAAAGAAAAAAGGAGTCATTCGCATTTTCAAGACATTTAACTGTCAATGATCCCTTAAATACTAGAAATACTTAATTAAAAAGATAGGCAGTAACTTGGAAAAAAAAAAAGGGTTTCAAACAGTTACATGCTCTGCAAATCTAAGTGTGATACTACATGTCAGTTTAAACTGCGAAACTTTAGTTTCGCAGTTACAACTGCAAAACTCCCGAGTTCGTCAGTTTAAACTGCAGAACTCCCGAGTTCGTCAGTTTAAACTGCAAAACTCCCGAGTTCGTCAGTTTAAACCGTCAAACTGTTTTGCAGTTTAAACTGACGAACTCCAGAGTTTTGCAAAATAGTGATTGTGTAATTTTTATGTAAATCTTTTCATTGTGAAACCAGTTGTAGAATGACGGGATTATCTAGGTAAGGGTTACTAGGTGGCTGCACTGCAGCGAACTCTGTAGACAGACGGAGAGGGGGAGCCGGTTGCGGATCATCGTTGTTCTCTATGATTGAATGTTGAACATCATGTGGTCGTATCGTTTTTGCCGAAGGTAAATTTATGTAATCTGTGTATCTAGCTCTATGCTTTGCCTTATTGCGAAGTTCTATATTGGCGTAAAGCAAATGGACAACTTGCCCAGAGAGGCGGCGCGTAGTGAGAACCTAAACAAAGCACCATAACCTTCAATTGCCTTCAATAAAAATGCTTTCAATCGCAGTTTTAGTTCTTTTCTTTTCTCAAAGTGCCATGTAAAAGCACAGCTGTTCCTGAAGGCTGCCCATTGATTGAAAACTATATCAAGCTCTGCTTTCTGGCCGTATAGTGTATAAATGCGCTTACAATCTTCCTTTTTTTTGCAGTGTGCTTCTTCTTGCTCTACTTACCCTGATAGCTGATACCATCAGGGCTGTAGAGTTGATTTGTGAGAATGGTTTCAGACCTGGAACTCACTACTATCATCTTGGCAATGGAGGCTACGCTTACCACGCGTCCGATGATTCCCCGCAGGCCATCTACTTCAAGTGTGTTTTCTATGAAAGGGGATGCAGAGGAAGGGCAATCTACAGTTACAATGGAAGGTTCACCGAAAGTCAGCCACATGACCATGCTGCTGATGCGCATTTTGTTGGGGAGAGGCATTTCCGAGAAAACCTTCTTAATGAGATTGGTGAAAGGCGATTTGTCAATTATCAAGAAATTTTAGACCAATATCGAAGTAACCAAAGGTTTGTTAACAATCTACTGCTTTTTCTTTTTATTCTTTGCGAAAGTTGTGAGGTCCTAATTTTTCTGGTGCCATTAATTGGCTGAGCGATAGCGAAGCCTATTACGCCACTGGAGTGCTAAAAAAGTTCAATGTCCGTGTGTCTGTGTGTCTGTGTGTCTGTCTGTCTGTGTGTCTGTTCGCACGATAACTCGAGAACGAGTTAAGATATCGACCTGAAATTTTTACTGTAGCTTCTTGGCCTAAAAAGCTCGGACGAATTCAAATATGAACACTCTAGCTCAAAAATTGACCCTGCTAAAAATTGATTTATATTTTTTAAAAAAAATTAGATTTTAAATATTACAAAATTTTATGGTGTCCTAAGGGGTATCTCGGCGAGTTGCGACCCTTTGGGCGAAAATTTCGACCGTTTTGCTCTATCTCTTACTGTTTAGCCGCTACAGCGCACACACAAAAACGTATTCTTGCAGTAAGAATAAAAATATTCTTGATCCTGATATTCTATCTAGAATCCTAATTTTCTACCAATAATGCCTAGGAGCTTCTTCCTGTAACCTTACGGATTATTCCTAATAGTATAAAATATACTTATGTTAAAGATCAAGGTAATACATCTGTATTCTAAACCGAAGAATAATATTCCTTTCTCAAGAATAACAGTATTCTTACTTTGGGAACTTCGGTTGGGTTGTCGTACTGTTAATGTCCTGTTACTTCAGACAAGTATAATTATTCTAAGCAGAAGGGTCGATCCGGCTGAAAGAGACTGCTAGCCGGCCCGCTTATCCCAGAGCTGTCACCGTAGCCTAGTCGCTAAGGGTTGAGAGTTCTAATACAAAGGTCCGAGGTTCGAATCCAGGTGGGGTAAGCGAAAAATGTCAACCGTAATTGGCTGAGCGATAGCGAAGCCTATTACGCCACTGGAGTGCTAAAAAAGTTCAATGTCCGTGTGTCTGTGTGTCTGTCTGTGTGTCTGTCTGTGTGTCTGTTCGCACGATAACTCGAGAACGAGTCAAGATATCGACCTGAAATTTTTACTGTAGCTTCTTGGCCTAAAAAGCTCGGACGAGTTCAAATATGAACACTCTAGCTCAAAAATTAACCCTGCTAAAAATTGATTTATATTTTTTTTAAAAGTTAGATTTTAAATATTACAATATTTTATGTTGTCCTAAGGGGTATCTCGGCGAGTTGCGACCCTTTGGGCGAAAATTTCGACCGTTTTGCTCTATCTCTTACTGTTTAGCCGCTACAGCGGTAAATGTGGACAAAAAGTCGTCAAAATACATGTTGGGTGTCGTTTTCAGGGTAATCTGTCGAGATGCGATCCTTGGGGCAAAAATTTTGTCTGTTTGGCTCTGCGGAGAAGGGTTTTGGGGCTCGGGCCCTTCGCGTAAAAATTGGAAAATTGGTTATATAATGAAAAGAGGCGAGCGGGGGTCCAGGGGGCGGCAGCCCCCTGGCCTATTCTAAATAAAGAAAAGCGGGGGTCCAGGGGGCGGCAGCCCCCTGGCTTAAATGAGTAAATCTCAAATCATGCAGGCTCGTAATAAAGAAAAGCGGGGGTCCAGAGGGCGGCAGCCCCCTGGCTTAAATGAGTAAATCTTAAACCATGCAGGCCCGTAATAAAAAAAAAGCGGGGGTCCAGGGGGCGGCAGCCCCCTGGCTAAATCGAGTAAATCTTAAATCATGCAGGCTCACCAGCGCCGCAGGCCTAGGTAGATGTACGCAGGTCCGTCGCAGCGTAACAGTGTTTCGCGATCTATCGCGAAGCCTGTTACGAGAGACGGTGTCTGGCGTACATCTACCTAGTGAAGTATTCGTTACAGCATCCCCGATACCATAGATCAAGAGTAAGTTTTAGGCCTAGTACTTTTGTGGTCTGCCATGAGTTGTTTGGCAGCCTCCTTGCCCTTTTTGGCTGAGCGATAGCGAAGCCTATTACGCCACTGGAGTGCTAAAAAAGTTCAATGTCCGTGTGTCTGTCTGTGTGTCTGTCTGTCTGTTTGTCTGTCTGTGTGTCTGTGTGTCTGTTCGCACGATAACTCGAGAACGAGTCAAGATATCGACCTGAAATTTTTACTGTAGCTTCTTGGCCTAAAAAGCTCGGACGAGTTCAAATATGAACACTCTAGCTCAAAAATTAACCCTGCTAAAATTTGATTTATATTTTTTTAAAAAATTGGATTTTAAATATTACAAAATTTTATGGTGTCCTAACGGGTATCTCGGCGAGTTGCGACCCTTTGGGCGAAAATTTCGACCGTTTTGCTCTATCTCTTACTGTTTAGCCGCTACAGCGGTAAATGTGGACGAAAAGTCGTCAAAATACATGTTGGGTGTCGTTTTCAGGGTAATCTGTCGAGATGCGATCCTTGAGGCAAAAATTTTGTCTGTTTGGCTCTGCGGAGAAGGGTTTTGGGGCTCCGGTCCTTCGCGTAAAAATTGGAAAATTGGTTACATAATGAAAAGAGGCGAGCGCAGCCCCCTGGCCTATTTTAAATAAAGAAAAGCGGGGGTCCAGGGGGCGGCAGCCCCCTGGCTGAAATGAGTAAATCTCAAATCATGCAGGCTCGTAATAAAGAAAAGCGGGGGTCCAGGGGGCGGCAGCCCCCTAGCTTGAATGAGTAAATCTTAAACCGTGCAGGCTCGTAATAAATAAAAAAGCGGGGGTGCAGGGGGCGGCAGCCCCCTGGCTAAAACGAGTAAATCTTAAATCATGCAGGCTCGCCAGCGCCGTAGGCCTAGGTAGATGTACGCAGGCCCGTCGCAGCGTAACAGTGTTTTGCGATCTATCGCGAAGCCTGTTACGAGAGACGGTGTCTGGCCTACATCTACCTAGTTTTAAACAAGCAGGCCCGCCCTTCCGCCAAACGTCGTTGCCAGCTCCGCTTCGCTACGCTGGCAACTCCGTTCGGCAGGGGGCGTGCCTGCTTGGCCTGCCGGCGGCGTTCGGTCGGGCCTTCGGCCCGACCCCTAAGTCACACAGAACGTGCTCTTAGCTTGTAAATGATCGGGCCTGCGGCCCGTAAAGGCATTCTCTTCGGAGAGAGGCAGTTTGTAACGGTGAACCACCGAAACTACAGCCCTCCCTTCTGCTTTGAAAACGTGCCGATAGTGACTAAACGGTCAGTTATTTGGCAAAAAGGGGGAGTCGGAAATCTCGAAAAATGTCGAAATACGTGACTTCGGCCTCAGATGGAACGGTCGAACTCGGACTTTAATTGGCAGCAGTTGGGAACACTGAATTACGCTCGTCGAAACGATTTTAACGGCATAGGTGTCGAGGGGTGTCAAAAATTTCAAAAACTGTCGAAATATGTCGAAAATTGTCGAAATATGTAGAAATACGTCAAAAATGTCGAAAACTCGAAATATCTTAAAAATGTTGAGATAAATCGACAACTATGGAAAATGTCGAAAAACATCGAAAAACATCGAAAAATGAGGGATAATGTCGAAAAATGTCGAAGAATATCAAAAATTGTCGAAAATGTTTACAAATATCGAAATATGTCGGAATATGTCATCAATGTCGAAAAATATCGAAAAACATCGAAAACTATCAAAAATGTCAAAAAATATCAAAAACTATCGAAAATTATGGAAAACTATCGAAAAATATCGAAAATTATCGAAAATGTCGAAAAATATCGAAAATTATCGAAAACTATTGAGAATGTCGAAAAATATCGAAAAATATCGCAACAATATCGAAAAATATCGAAAATTAACGAAAAATGTCGAAAATATCGAAAAATATCGAGAAATGTCGAAAACGTCGAAAATAATCGAAATGTTTGAGTTTTGACGATTGGCAACACGGGAAATTGAAAAACGGTTGGCACCACTGTATTGCGCTCGAAAAGACGGTTTTAGAGAGGTGCGGGTCTATGGGGTTCGTAAAAGTTGAAAAGTGGGTCAATTTTGGGTGCTTTTTACAGTGTAGTCGCGAGTTGGGTCTTTTTTATCAAAAAACGGTGGGCGCCATTGAACTGGACGCGAAAAGACGCTTCCAGAGAGGTGCGGGTCGATGGGGTTGAGAAAAGTTGAAAAGTGGACCAATTTTGGGTTTTTTACAGTGGAGTCTCGCGAGTTAGGTCCTTTTTATCGAAAAACGGTGGGCGCCATTGAACTGGACGCGAAGAGACGCTTCCGGGGAGGTGCAGCTCGATGGGGTTGAGAAAAGTTGAAAACTGGACCAATTACGGGTGCTTTTTACAGTGTAGTCGCGAGTTGGGTCCACTTTTTCGTAAAACGGTGTGCACCATTGAACTGGACGCGAAAAGACGCTTCCGGAGAGGTACGGGTCGACGGGGTTGGAAAAAGTTAATTTTTAGCCCGCTCTTCTGCTTTGAAAAAGCTTTAGAGCGGGCTTATGCAATCGATGCGGTGTCTGTCTGTCTGTCTGTCTGTCTGTTTGTCTGTCTGTCTGTTCCACTCGAAGGAGTTGAGCTAGAGAGTTGAAATTTTTAGGGTATCTTAAGTGTCACTCCTGGACACCGAAACGCCTGGTGCAAATCCTGCCAACCCTTATTAAGGCACTGAAAAAAATTATAAAAGTTTTCACGGAATTTATTCAACTTTTTCCAACCCCGTCGACCCGTACCTCTCCGGAAGCGTCTTTTCGCGTCTAGTTCAATGGTGCACACCGTTTTACAAAAAAAAATGGACCCAGCTCGCGACTACACTGTAAAAAGCACCCGTAATTGGTCCAGTTTTCAACTTTTCTCAACCCCATCGAGCGGCACCTCCCCGGAAGCGTCTTTTCGCGTCCAGTTCGATGGCGCCCACCGTTTTTCGATAAAAAGGACCCAACTCGCGACTACACTGTAAAAAGCACCCAAAATTGACCCACTTTTCAACTCTTACGAACCCCATCGACCCGCACCTCTCTAGAACCGTCTTTTCGAGCGCAATTCAGTGGTGCCAACCGTTTTTCAAATTCCAGTGTTGCCAATCGTCAAAACTCAAACATTTCGATTATTTTCGACACTTCTCGATATTTTCCGATATTTTCCGATATTTTCGACATTTTTCGTTGTTTTTCGATATTTTTTGACATTATTCGACATTTGAGATATTTTTCGATATTTTCGACATTTTCGATAATTTTCGATATTTTTCGATAATTTTCGGTAATTTTTGATATTTTTTGACATTTTTGATAATTTTCAATGTTTTTTGATATTTTTCGACATTTTTGACATTTCCGACGTATTTCGATATTTGTAAACATTTTTGACAATTTTTGATATTCTTCGACATTTTTCGACACTATCCCTCATTTTTCGATGTTTTTCGATGTTTTTCGACATAATCCATATTTTTCGATATATCTCAACATTTTTGAGATATTTTGAGATTTTTCGACATTTTTTTTACGAATTTCTACAGATTTCGACAAATTTCGACATATCTCGACAATTTTTGAAATTTTCGACACCCCTCGACGCCTATACTATTAAAATTGGTTCGACGAGCGTAATGCAGTGTTGCCAACTGCTGCCAAATAAAGTCCGAGTTCGACCGTTCCATCTGAGGCCGAACTCACGTATTTCGACATTTTTCGAGATTTCTGACTCCCCTTTTTTGCCGAATAACTGACCGTTTAGTCACTATCGGCACGTTTTCAAAGCAGAAGGGAGGGCTGTAGTTTCGGTGGTTCACCGTTACAAACTGCCTCTTTCCGAAGAGAATGCCTTTACGGGCCGCAGGCCCGATCATTTACAAGCTAAGAGGACGTTCTGTGTGACTTAGGGGTACCGAACGCCGCCGGCAGGCCAAGCAGGGACGCGCCCTGTCGAACGGAGTTGCCAGCGTAGCAAAGCGGAGCTGGCAACGACGTTTGGCGGGAGGGCGGGCCTGCTTGTTTTTATTTTTTTTATCCCGTGAAAACTTTAGTAATTTTTTTCAGTGCCTTAATGAGGGTTAGCAGGATTTGCACCAGGCGTTTCGGTGTCCAGGAGTGACCCTTAAGATACCCTAAAAAATTTCAACTCTCTAGCTCAACTCCTTCGAGTGGAACAGACAGACAGACAGACAGACAAACAAACAAACAAACAGACAGACACCGCATCGATTGCATAAGCCCGCTCTAAAGCTTTTTCAAAGCAGAAGGGCGGGCTAAAAACGGTTGGCACCACTGAATTGCGCTCGAAAAGACGGTTCTAGAGAGGTGCGGGTCGATGGGGTTCGTAAAAGTTGAAAAGTGGGTCAATTTTGGGTGCTTTTTACAGTGTAGTCGCGAGTTGGGTCCTTTTTATCGAAAAACGGTGGGCGCCATTGAACTGGACGCGAAAAGACGCTTCCGGGGAGGTACGGGTCGACGGGGTTGAGAAAAGTTGAAAACTGGACCAATTACGGGTGCTTTTTACAGTGTAGTCGCGAGCTGGGTCCATTTTTTCGTAAAACGGTGTGCACCATTGAACTAGACGCGAAAAGACGCTTCCGGAGAGGTACGGGTCGACGGGGTTGGAAAAAGTTGATTTTTTTTTTTGTTTATTCCGTGAAAACCTTAATAATTTTTTTCAGTGCCTTAATTAGGGTTGGCAGGATTTGCACCAGGCGTTTCGTTGTCCAGGAGTGACCCTTAAGATACCCTAAAAATTTCAACTCTCTAGCTCAACTCCTTCGAGTGGAACAGACAGACAGACAAACAGACAAACAGACAGACAGACAGACAGACACCAGATCGATTGCATAAGCCCGCTCTGAAGCTTTTTCAAAGCAGAAGGGCGGGCTAAAAAAAGAAAAGCGGGGGTCCAGGGGGCGGCAGCCCCCTGGTTTAAATGAGTAAATCTCAAATCATGCAGGCTCGTAATAAAGAAAAGCGGGGGTCCAGGGGGCGGCAGTCCCTTGGCTTAAATGAGTCAATCTTGCAGGCTCGTAAAATAGCGGGGGTCCAGGGGGCTTCAGCCCCCTGGCTAAAACGAGTAAATCTTAAATTGGCTGAGCGATAGCGAAGCCTATTACGCAACTGGAGTGCTAAAAAAGTTCAATGTCCGTGTGTCTGTGTGTCTGTGTGTCTGTCTGTCTGTGTGTCTGTTCGCACGATAACTCGAGAACGAGTTAAGATATCGACCCGAAATTTTTACTGTAGCTTCTTGGCCTAAAAAGCTCGGACGAGTTTGAATATGAACTCTCTAGCTCAAAAATTGACCCTGCTAAAAATTGATTTATATTTTTAAAAAAATAGGTTTTAAATATTTGCAATATTTTATGGTGACCTAAGGGGTATCTCGGCGAGTTGCGGTCCTTTGGACGAAAATTTCGTCCGTTTTGCTCTATCTCTTACTGTTTAGCCGCTACAGCGGTAAATGTGGACAAAAACTCGTCAGAATGCATGTTGGGCGTCGGTTTCAGGGTAATTTGTCGAGATGCTGGCTTAAATGAGTAAATCTGAAATCATGCAGGCTCGTAATAAAGAAAAGCGGGGGTCCAGGGGGCGGCAGCCCCCTGGCTTAAATGAGTAAATCTTAAATCATGCAGGTTTGCCAGCGCCGCAGGCCTAGGTAGATGTACGCAGGCCTGTCGGAGCGTAACAGTGTTTCGCGAGCTATCGCGAAGCCTGTTACGAGAGACGGTGTCTGGCGTACATCTACCTAGTCATGCAGGCTCGACAGCGCCGCAGGCCTAGGTAGATGTCCGCAGGCCCGTCGCAGCGTAGCAGTGTTTGGCGATTTATCGCGAAGCCTGTTACGAGAGACGGTGTCTGGCGTACATCTACCTAGTATGTAATTGGCTGAGCGAAAGCGAAGCCTATTACGCCACTGGAGTGCTAAAAAAGTTCAATGTCCGTGTGTCTGTCTGTGTGTCTGCCTGTCTGTGTGTCTGTGTGTCTGTTCGCACGATAACTCGAGAACGAGTCAAGATATCGACCTGAAATTTTTACTGTAGCTTCTTGGCCTAAAAAGCTCGGACGAATTCAAATATGAACACTCTAGCTCAAAAATTGACCCTGCTAAAAATTGATTTATATTTTTTTTAAAAATTAGATTTTAAATATAACAAAATTTTATGGTGTCCTAAGGGGTATCTCGGCGAGTTGCGACCCTTTGGGCGAAAATTTCGACCGTTTTGCTCTATCTCTTACTGTTTAGCCGCTACAGCGGTAAATGTGGACGAAAAGTCGTCAAAATACATGTTGGGTGTCGTTTTCAGAGTAATCTGTCGAGATGCGATCCTTGGGGCAAAAATTTTGTCTGTTTGGCTCTGCGGAGAAGGGTTTTGGGGCTCGGGCCCTTTGCGCAGAAATTGGAAAATTGGTTACATAATGAAAAGAGGCGAGCGGGGGTCCAGGGGGCGGCAGCCCCCTGGCCTATTTTAAATAAAGAAAAGCGGGGGTCCAGGGGGCGGCAGCCCCCTGGCTTGAATGAGTAAATCTCAAATCATGCAAGCTCGTTATCATGCAAGCTCGTAATAAAAAAAAGCGGGGGTGCAGGGGGCGGCAGCCCCCTGGCTAAAACGAGTAAATCTTCAATCATGCAGGCTCGCGAGCGCCGCAGGCCTAGGTAGATGTACGCAGGCCCGTCGCAGCGTAACAGTGTTTCGCGAGATATCGCGAAGCCTGTTACGGGAGACGGTGTCTGGCGTACATCTACCTAGTTATACTTTCGTCTTTCTCATTTAAGATATGCAAGAAATGTTCGCTGCAAAATGACCCTTGCACGATTAAGGGGAAGCATGCGGGAGAAACATATGGGTCGCTATCCAAACATCCCTCACACCATGCGCAAGTTGACTCAGGTATTGCTGCAAAATAACTTTGTATCAAAGACCATTGATGGTGAAGAGAACCTCTATGCTGGATCTTGCACCGATGCTGAGGGGCATCACCACATAGCCTTTTTTTCTCCACGGATGCTCCAATTTATGCCCTCCCTTAAAATCATTCCAGGAGACGGGACTTTTAAGTCCAGACCTGCTTTACCTGCTTCCAGGCAGGTGTTTGTTCTGGTAACAACATGGGATAATGTCGTAAGTTGTAAGTAGTATAGATCCCCCCTAGTGGCGGGCAGCCATTTTGATCCCCCCTAGTGGCGGGTGCCCCCGAGTGGCGGGCATGACCCCGAGTGGCGGGCATGACCCTCCGAGTGGCAGGTGACCAAGTCACCTTGACAGGTAAGGACGTGTACCCCAACCTAAGTTGATAGACGCGTAATCCAGAGGGGCGTAACCCAACCTAAGTGAAAGGCACGAACCTAAGTCGCCATCTTGGCTTAAGAGGCCCTCGGTACACTGAGTGTCCAGAGATGTCAGGATGGCCGAGTGGTCCAAGGCAGCAGACTTAAGATCAGCGAATCGCGGGTTCGAATCCCGCTCCTGACATTTTTTTTTATTATTTTTTTTATTACAGCATTTCCATGCGCGCCCAGGAGGCATGCTGTTACGCTCGTTAGAATTTTTAACGGAAAATCCTATCCCCCCCTAGTGGGAGGCCTATACGAAACCGACAATTTTAAGTCACTGTAGATTGTAAGTGAACTCGTACCACAGACCAATCCTCTTGGCGTTGAGCGCCGCGCAAGTGTGCAGAGGGAATGTCGAGTGCTCTACACAGTGGGATATGACGAACAAGTGCGCCAACTTCTCCAACTTTGGACACCCCAACTCTCCCACATCCACAATGCATGCGTCCGGTATCAGCTTGAGGAGCAACTTTTTTTTCTGCTCGCCCTTGACGCATAGGTAAACGTACGGCGCCGTCAGTGAGCGCAGTGTGTCCGCACACTCACAGTAAGGCACATCGCCTGAGTTCCACCGCATCCCGTGAATATTGTTAGTGACGTAATTATTCTGCCTTGCCACATCAGCAGTAAGGAAGTGTTCAGGATACGGCGGGGCGAATATCGCCGTGTGGCATACATCCGATTTCGCATCGTACACGCTGAACTCCTTCACGACAAAGTCCGTCAGATCTGCTCCGTTGAGCAGCTGTACATCTACACTAGCATGAGACATGATGTTCTACTCTGACAGCCAAACCGAAGTGATGCCGGCTGGAGCGTGGCGCCAGCTATTTATGCAGCGCCGGGTACGCTCGCTCTGCATTCTTATTGGCTATAATTAGCCTCAATCTGATTGGTTAAAAATAAAACACTTGCCGATTGGACCGCGCGGTGGCGCGTGGCAAGTTGTAACCGGTACGCGATACGCTCGGGCTGGACCGCGGCCGCGAGCCGCACCGGGCCATGCCTGGGGCTGAGCCGAGACGGAGCGGCGCAGCGACGCTAGCGCTGCCTAGCGGGCGATGGAGGTACGCCGCGGCACGCCACGGGCACGCCACACCGTGCCGCACCGCGCCGCGCCGCGCCGGTCCTTCCTTACCCCCACTACACTCGATCCAACTCGAACTGGCTCACCAAGCGTGCGAGAGAGAGCGCCCCGCCATCGTGTCGTCTGCTGTACATGTCTTTTTAAGCCTGGATTAAGCTATACCATCTTTTCATCGCGACAAGAAAATGTGTGCGTGTCATTACACACTAGACTCGATTTTTTACGATCAACACACAACGACACCGACGTAAAATTAATGTAAAATAGTCCGGAGTGCCAATAAGCATTTTCTTGGAAAAAATCCACCCACCCCTTCCTCGCCCCCCCTGCCGCCCCGAGCGAGCAGGACCCGTGCGCCGCGGCGTCACTCCTGTGTCGAGCGCCACGATGAGCAGCCACCGCCTCGAACAAGACCTTTACCTCAGCGAGGACGACAGCATGCCGCATTTGCAGCTGGAGGACTCCAGCTCCTTTGAGCTGGAGCTGCAGCCCTCGGGGCTGCTTTATGATGAGGTAACTGAATATTCAGTGTCCTTGTTCGTGTGGGTTCCTCGCCATCAGCGCGGACTCGCAGACCCCTCCAGCCAGAGGCTGACGCCATGGTGCCGCGGTGACCTGTTGCGTCCATTTGTCTCGTAAAACATCTTGCTCGTTCTTAAAGCCCACTTTCCTAAATTCGTGTGAGGTTGCAGGATATTGCCTAAATATCCATTCACTGGGCGCCGGCGTCCTTAAAAGAAGTTTTGGCGCGCACGACGCTATGTTGCATCATCATCATTTCATTGTGAACTTTTTTAGTTTCAATCATCAAAAGCGTGAATTTTCGAGAGTGATAAGCAGTGTCCTGCAAGCTCAGCCATTCATTCGCAAGTGGGTCCTGTGATCTCACGCGCGAGTTGAGGTTAAGTTACGTCCTCGAGGGGAATCCCCTTGCACGAAGTCACGATTCATTTTCTTACAGCTGTCCCAGGACCTGGCCCAGCCCCCCAGCCCGGCCCCAGCCCCGGCCTCAGTCTCCTCACCGCCCGCGCCCACCGACGAGGTCGAGGAGGCCCCAGCCCCGGCGAAGACCGCCCACCACTTGTCGATGCCCCTCCTCTTCGAGGAGGAGGCTTGCGATGGGGTAAGCATCACACCGATGACGACGCTGTAATACTTCTGTAAGTCCATACTCCTTAAGATGTACTTGTTTCTGTTCCCTGTGCCTCCACCCGCGCCCGCCCCAGCCCCCGCGCCGCCCGTGCCCGCCCCAGCCCCCGCGAGCAGCGAGGCCCCCGCCGCCATCCTGCCCGAGGAGGATGTGAGTATTTTTGCAGCACTTCAAGCAGATCGTCATTGGTGACAAACTGATGATATTCGCATGTTTCAGTGCGACCCGTGTGTGCGGCGCCGCTGCCGCCCCCTCGCCGTGGTGGCGGGGGCCCTGCGCCCGCAGAGGGTGGTCAGTATATCTCAGTTTTGTTCTGTTTTTTGGTCTCTTTCCACCTCTTTGATTTTTCTGTGTCTTCTTGTTGCAGTCTGTGTTCGAGCGCCTGGGGCCGGCGCCCCCACCCCGCCGAGTAAGTAACATAGTTCTGCAAGTTGTTCTTGTGATGTTGGAATGGATTGTAACGTATCTTGTGGGTTGTTGCAGGCTGTCTTTGATCCCCGGGCCGCTGCCGCCCCGCCCCGCCCCGTCCCCTACGCCCCTCCAAAACTTGTAAGTACTCCCTTCGTCTGAGAGTGTTTTTTTTAAATCTAAGATTCATTCGAAATCTTACGTCATTGTCATCTTTTCCAGACGGCAAAACAACTGGCGGAGGCCTTAAGGCGCCGCCACTGATTGTTCATTTTTTTAGCCCGCCCTTCTGCTTTGAAAAAGCTTCAGAGCGGGCTTATGCAATCGATCTGGTGTCTGTCTGTCTGTCTGTCTGTCTGTCTGTCTGTCTGTTTGTCTGTCTGTTCCACTCGAAGGAGTTGAGCTAGAGAGTTGAAATTTTTAGGGTATCTTAAGGGTCACTCCTGGACACCGAAACGCCTGGTGCAAATCCTGCCAACCCTCATTAAGGCACTGAAAAAAATTATTAAAGTTTTCACGGAATAAACAATCAACTTTTTCCAACCCCGTCGACCCGTACCTCTCCGGAAGCGTCTTTTCGCGCTCAGTTCAATGGTGCACACCCTTTTACGAAAAAATGGACCCAGCTCGCGACTACACTGTAAAAAGCACCCGTAATTGGTCCAGTTTTCAACTTTTCTCAACCCCGTCGACCCGTACCTCCCCGGAAGCGTCTTTTCGCGTCCAGTTCAATGGCGCCCACCGTTTTTCGATAAAAAGGACCCAACTCGCGACTACACTGTAAAAAGCACCCAAAATTGACCCACTTTTCAACTTTTACGAACCCCATCGACCCGCACCTCTCTAGAACCGTCTTTTCGAGCGCAATTCAGTGGTGCCAACCGTTTTTCAATTTTTAGTGTTGCCAATCGTCAAAACTCAAACATTTCGATTATTTTCGACATTTCTCGATATTTTCCGATGTTTTTCGATATTTTCGACATTTTTCGTTGTTTTTCGATATTGTTCGACATTTGCGATATTTTTCGACATTTTCAATAATTTTCGATATTTTTCGATATTTGTCGATATTTTTCGATAATTTTCGATAATTTTTGACATTTTTGATAATTTTCGATGTTTTTTGATATTTTTCGACATTGTTGCCATATTCCGACATATTTTGATATTTGTAAACATTTTTGACAATTTTTGATATTCTTTGACATTTTTCGACATTATCCCTCATTTTTCGATATTTTTCGATGTTTTTCGACATTTTCCATATTGTTCGATATATCTCAACATTTTTAAGATATTTCGAGATTTTTCGACTTTTTTGACGTATTTCTACATATTTCGAAAATTTTCGACATATTTCGACAGTTTTTTGAAATTTTCGACACCCCTCGACGCATATATCGTTAAAATCGTTTCGACGAGCGTAATTCAGTTTTGCCAACTGCTGCCAAATAAAGTCCGAGTTCGACCGTTCCATCTGAGGCCGAACTCACGAATTTCGACATTTTTCGAGATTTCTGACTCCCCTTTTTTGCCAAATAACTGACCGTTTAGTCACTACCGGCACGTTTTCAAAGCAGAAGGGAGGGCTGTAGTTTCGGTGGTTCACCGTTACAAACTGCCTCTTTCCGAAGAGAATGCCTTTACGGGCCGCAGGCCCGATCATTTACAAGCTAAGAGGACGTTCTGTGTGACTTAGGGGTCAGGCCTTCGGCCCGACCGAACGCCGCCGGCAGGCCAAGCAGGCACGCCCCCTGCCGAACGGAGTTGCCAGCGTAGCAAAGCGGAGCTGGCAACGACGTTTGGTGGAAGGGCGGGCCTGCTTGTTAATTAATCATGTCTTTTTCTTTTTTAAAAAAAAAAAAAAAGAAAAGAAAATTAAAAGCAATCATGTGCTAGTATTTTCCGTTGTTATCCTTTTAATAATCCTTCCATACGCAACTTTGATGAGGGGGGGAAAAAGAGGAGAGATATTGTGCGATTCAATTTGTTTATTTGAAACACTTGGCGAAGCAGAAGTTACACTTACACGAGTCGAGTGATGTGGTTCAAACGATATCACAAGTTCTGTCGACCCAACTTCGGAAAAAGTTAGTTTTGAAGAAAAGTACAAGTCCAAGACTCAAAATTCTTACTCTTAAACATAAGGACTCACTTTCCCTTTGTGATTTTACAGTATAAAGCAGTGGGAAATAATATTTACTTTGAAATTTTTGTCTCTGACACTTCAGATCAAATTCAAGTTTTGTTCCTCCATAAAACCTAAGATTTCTGACTTAAGTAAAATTTTTTTGCTTGAATACATTCAGTTTAACATAGTCTTGGATTTTGAAAAGGATTTAGGAGTGAGATTATCATAAAAGTGTTGGCGGTCAGTCAGCACCATGCTTAAAATACAATGTCAATCTTTATCGCCCAAACTTCGGAAAAAGTTAGTTTTGAATAAAAGTACATGTCCTACACTCCATATTCTTGTTCTTAAACATAAGGACTCACTTTCCCTTTGTGATTCTACAGGATATAGCCATGAGAATTGATATTTACTTTGAATTCCATGCTAGATTAACTTTATCAAAAATTCAACTTATCTCACAGTCTAAAACCTAAGATTTTTGACTTCAATCAAATTTTTTTGCTTGAACACATTCAGTTTAACAAAGTCTTGGATTTTGAAAAGGATTTGCAAGTCAGAATCGTTTAGATCTGTTTGGTGTCAGACACCCTCATGTTTCACAAGTTCTGTCGACCCAACTTCGGAAAAAGTTAGTTTTGAAGAAAAGTACATGTCCTAGACTCAAAATTCTTACTCTTAAACATAAGGACTCACTTTCCCTTTGTGATTTAACAGTATAAAGCAGTGGGAAATGATATTTACTTTGAAAATTGTGTCTTTGTCAAGAGTGAGGTTACTTTTTGAGAGATAAGGTACTGTTTGCTTTTTTTTTTATTCTAATAGATAAACATCCTTTTGTTAGTCAAAACAAAAAAAAACGAATAAGCAATCACGTTAACAACAAGTTTCTGTTCACTTTCCTAACCTACCAGTTCACAAGTATACTCAAACATAGGCGCAGGGAGATTATAGGGAAGTGATATTTCTTGAAGTTAGGTAAAGGAAATACACATTGCGCAAAGTTCACTTGAATATTTCACAAACTTCACAAAATAGGTTCAAACAAAATTCAAAAAATGAATGTTGTTTTCTTTTCTCCGAGTCACTGGTGTACACAAAACTTCAGTGTTGACCTTCCACAGCTGACTTCTGCTCCGCTCGTCAACTGTCCTGAAGTCGAGCGGTGCTGCGCTCCAGTGGCGATTTGTGCAACCTGCACTCCGTGCAGACGACACTGTGCGGTGCTGCGCTCCGTGCAGCCGGGCCGTTCCACCAGCACCAACCAACCTTACAGCGCCGTGAGGTGGGTTGCCTATCTCCACGGTGCTCTGCCCCTCTCCCCGACCAGTACGTGCACCCCGGTAGGTGCACCCGGTAGGTGCACCCGGTAGGTGCACTGCGCCTCCGCCCCGCCCCGCGCCCCGCCCCGCGCCGCCCCGCCCCGCGCCCCGCCCCGCCCCGCCCCACACCGCGCCCCGCACCGCCCCCTACGCCCCTCCAAAACTTGTAAGTACTCCCTTCGTCTGAGAGTGTTTTTTTAAATGTAAGATTCATTCGGAATCTTACGTCATTGTCATCTTTTCCAGACGGCAAAACAACTGGCGGAGGCCTTAAGGCGCCGCCACTGATTGTTCATTTTTTTAATTAATCATGTCTTTTTCTTTAAAAAAAAAAGAAAGAAAATTAAAAGCAATCATGTGCTAGTATTTTCCGTTGTTATCCTTTCAATAATCCTTCCATACGCAACTTTGATGAGGGGGGGAAAAAGAGGAGAGATATTGTGCGATTCAATTTGTTTATTTGAAACACTTGGCGAAGCAGAAGTTACACTTACACGAGTCAAGTGATGTGGTTCAAACGATATCACAAGTTCTGTCGACCCAACTTCGGAAAAAGTTAGTTTTGAAGAAAAGTACAAGTCCAAGACTCAAAATTCTTACTCTTAAACATAAGGACTCACTTTCCCTTTGTGATTTTACAGTATAAAGCAGTGGGAAATAATATTTACTTTGAAATTTTTGTCTCTGACACTTCAGATCAAATTCAAGTTTTGTTCCTCCATAAAACCTAAGATATCTGACTTAAGCAAAAATTTTTTTGCTTGAATACATTCAGTTTAACATAGTCTTGGATTTTGAAAAGGATTTAGGAGTGAGATTATCATAAAAGTGTTGGCGGTCAGTCAGCACCATGCTTAAAATACAATGTCAATCTTTATCGCCCAAACTTCGGAAAAAGTTAGTTTTGAATAAAAGTACATGTCCTACACTCCATATTCTTGTTCTTAAACATAAGGACTCACTTTCCCTTTGTGATTCTACAGGATATAGCCATGAGAATTGATATTTACTTTGAATTCCATGCTAGATTAACTTTATCAAAAATTCAACTTATCTCACAGTCTAAAACCTAAGATTTTTGACTTCAATCAAATTTTTTTGCTTGAACACATTCAGTTTAACAAAGTCTTGGATTTTGAAAAGGATTTGCAAGTCAGAATCGTTTAGATCTGTTTGGTGTCAGACACCCTCATGTTTCACAAGTTCTGTCGACCCAACTTCGGAAAAAGTTAGTTTTGAAGAAAAGTACATGTCCTAGACTCAAAATTCTTACTCTTAAACATAAGGACTCACTTTCCCTTTGTGATTTAACAGTATAAAGCAGTGGGAAATGATATTTACTTTGAAAATTGTGTCTTTGTCAAGAGTGAGGTTACTTTTTGAGAGATAAGGTACTGTTTGCTTTTTTTTTTATTCTAATAGATAAACATCCTTTTGTTAGTCAAAACAAAAAAAAACGAATAAGCAATCACGTTAACAACAAGTTTCTGTTCACTTTCCTAACCTACCAGTTCACAAGTATACTCAAACATAGGCGCAGGGAGATTATAGGGAAGTGATATTTCTTGAAGTTAGGTAAAGGAAATACATATTGCGCAAAGTTCACTTGAATATTTCACAAACTTCACAAAATAGGTTCAAACAAAATTCAAAAAATGAATGTTGTTTTCTTTTCTCCGAGTCACTGGTGTACACAAAACTTCAGTGTTGACCTTCCACAGCTGACTTCTGCTCCGCTCGTCAACTGTCCTAAAGTCGAGCGGTGCTGCGCTCCAGTGGCGATTTGTGCAACCTGCACTCCGTGCAGACGACACTGTGCGGTGCTGCGCTCCGTGCAGCCGGGCCGTTCCACCAGCACCAACCAACCTTACAGCGCCGTGAGGTGGGTTGCCTATCTCCACGGTGCTCTGCCCCTCTCCCCGACCAGTACGTGCACCCCGGTAGGTGCACCCGGTAGGTGCACCCGGTAGGTGCACTGCGCCTCCGCCCCGCGCCCCGCCCCGCCCGCCCCACACCGCGCCCCGCCCCGCGCCCCGCGCCCCGCCCCGCGCCGCCCCGCCCCGCGCCCCGCCCCGCCCCGCCCCACACCGCGCCCCGCACCGCCCCCTACGCCCCTCCAAAACTTGTAAGTACTCCCTTCGTCTGAGAGTGTTTTTTTTAAATGTAAGATTCATTCGGAATCTTACGTCATTGTCATCTTTTCCAGACGGCAAAACAACTGGCGGAGGCCTTAAGGCGCCGCCACTGATTGTTCATTTTTTTAATTAATCATGTCTTTTTCTTTAAAAAAAAAGAAAATTAAAAGCAATCATGTGCTAGTATTTTCCGTTGTTATCCTTTCAATAATCCTTCCATACGCAACTTTGATGAGAAAGAGGAGATGTAACGGTCCGCCTCTCTTTTTCCTATTTCTATTTTTTTATTTTCTTTTCTGCCTCTAATTTTAATTTTCTCTATCGTCTAATTTTTGTCTGCGGTCCGTTACTCTGTCTTTTCACCTTCCCTTTGGCATTTCCCTATTCCCTCACTCTCATTGGTCCATCCGCGACGTACTTCACCATTCCGCCACCAGGTGGCAGCATTCGACCGTGTCATTCTTTCTTGCTCCGCGTTCACCGATCATTCAGTCCCGGGACACCATCAACCGCTCATCGCCTCGTTTCATCGTTTCCGCGTAGTCAACCCGTTCCATCGTACTCTTTTCCATCCATTTCAAGTCACATCACATCTTCATGCGTGTGGGCTTGTCATGAGAACGGTACGTAGGCTTTGCAGTCCTTGGCTAGACCAGCCGGCCGCTGGGCCAATTGGGGGTTATGGCGTCCATTGTCTGACCATGTGCTGTGTTCTCGTGCTAATTTCAGGGTTTTTTTCGGTTATGCGTGTCACCCTCACCATGAGGCGTGATTCTGCCGTCATGAGCGGCTAAGCGATTGTGTCCTCGGGATGGATCCGGCGCCGGCCTCTTCTCTCGAGCCAGCTGTAACATCGTATCCGATGGTGGCCTAGGCCCCTCGGTACAGCGCCGTGTGTTTGGAGCCTTCCCCTCCGTCCTGGAAAAACCAAGCAAACTTTTATCCGCGTAACTATCGTCGTGTCTGAGTGTCGCCTTATGGGGCTCTGTTTGTTGTACTGACTTTTGTCGCCTCGGGCTTGCCCGCTAGGCTTCTCCGTCACTGTTTTTAACCCGGTCATCATGGCGCTTCTAATCGGAGATTCAATTTTTGCTCGGCTATTTGCCGCTCATCCAGATGGGTTTCACCCTCTCAGCAAACGTACTTGTATTCGGGGAGGACGCGTGTTGGACGTTAAAGACGAAGTGAAATCCATACCTGTCAGTACTTTACCTTCCACTGTTATACTTTTGCTTGGTATAAATGATCTTGTTTCGCCTCAGTGTGAGTTTAAGACTGCTTGGTCAGTGTATGTATCACTAGTTCGATATCTGCTTCGGCATTGTGAGAAAGTTCTTGTTTGTCAGCTCCTCCCCGTTGCAAATCAAAAGATCAACCTTAAAATTAGTACCCATTGGAATAAATTTAATTTCCAGATTAGAAGTCTTCGGTACAAACCCAGAGTCTCTGTAGTGGACTTTCAGCCTTATTTTTATGATGTGGTTACTTCTACTTTTCAACTTGATAGGTACTGCCCGTGGATTAAATCCAGAGTGGATCTATTACATCCTTCAGCTTCAGGCCTTGCTGCCATTTATGCGCACCTTCTCTCTGTGCTGGGCGTCTAAGGTTGTCCATCGGTTTTGGCGATGGTATAATCAGCACAGCACAGTTGAGTTATTTTGAGATCTTTATCATTTTAATAGTGCTCTTTTAATGTCTTGCTTTAGGCTCTGTTTTGGTTTCCACGGTCAATACCTATTTTTAGTCTCCAGTTTTGCTTGGGTTTTCTCGCAAAGTTTACGATCTTGGCTTGTTTTAAGCTTCACTACTCCGCTGGAGTTTAGAATTTTGTGAATGGGCTTTTTGAGTTCTGATTGTAGTTTTGATTGTCTGTTACTACTTTTCCAGTGCCCTTTCACTTATATTTATGAACATTTTTCTAAATATTTTCTTGGTCTGTGGACCTATTTTGTCAGAGCTCAGTTCTTCAAAAGTGGTGTAATACCTTACTGAGCTCTTTCTTTCTTTCCTTAGCTTTAGTTCGAAATCTTGGATCTTTGTGTGTTAAATGTTTCTGCTTTTTAGCACTTTTGTTGTATGTTATATGTTTGTGCTTTTTAGCACTTTTGTTATATGTTATATGTTTGTGCTTTTTAGCACTCTATGTTAAATGTTACATGTTTCCCTGTGCTTTGGCACCATTTCTGTGTTTCAACTTTTTGTTTATTTTTTTTTCATTCTTGTAAATATTCAGTTACTTTGGGGGCGGTTGTAAGATCAGTAAGTTTTAGCTTCAGTTTAGTTTAGGTTGACCGCCACAGTGGACAGCGTTGGTCGGGGCTGCCACACTTTACCATCACTTTGCTTTGCTCTTTGGAGCTATTATATTTCTTGTTGTTGTGTTGCATTGCTCTTATTAACTATGTTTTGTATTTTGCATGTCATCACTTGCTGGACGGAGGGGAAGGCTTTTGCCTGGCAGCTGAAGATACGCCTAATATAGTTGGCAGAAGAGGAGCGGCTGGTGCTGGACCATTCCGGGGCCACTTCTTCTGCATTTATTTTCCCTACTTTTTCTACATTTTTTCCCTATTGGTATCGTGAGTACAGTCATCATGTCGACCTTGGACGTCAATAGCTTGCATAAGGCTGAGCTTCAGTACGAGCTTTTCTCTCGTGGGAAGTCAGTGGCTGGTTGTTCTGTTGAGGATTTGCGTAGACGCCTACGTAAGGTTCTCATTAAGGAGTCATCTGGGGGGCGTTCATACACTCGCTATATCCCTGATCCTGCTGCTGAGCTATCTGCCTGTGTCTCACTTATCCAGTCTCTTCTTTCTCTTGAGTCTTATGAGGGGCGGCGACCACCCACCCTCTATCACCATGTGTTAGGACGCCTGACTGTGCTCCTACACCTTACCGATGTCTCTCCGGTTTCGCGTGTATCGATGATGGAGAACTTGACTCAGCTTTCCGATTTCCGGGATCGCTTCCAGAAGGTTTCTTCCATTTTTCTGAAGCCAGTTAGCTTTGAGCTTTCTGAGGAGTTGCGCGTGGCCCGTAGGGAGCCCACTGATTTATCTGATCTGTCCTTCGACTCTGACGGTCATCAAGAGCCTCTCACCGTACCGCGTGTTTCCATGATGGGGGAGCCGGCTGGCAAATCCACTCCTCTGGGCGTGCCCTTAGGAGGTCCCTCTCGCCCTGAGCCTAGGTTTGTCCCGCGGCCGCCCTTGCGACAGCACCAGTTAGGGAGTGATAGTGACGATGACGAGTTTGGAGCCGTTGGTCCGCGCGAAGCTGGACAAAGGCGGGAGTATGAGCGCGAGCTGGAGAAGAGCCGTGAGTTACTCGCTGAGATAGCAGCCCGCGATGCCGAGGCCCAGCGCCTTCGCGAACAGGTTCGTCGAGGAGAGCGTGAGCTGGAGTTAGAGCGTGAGCTTGAAGTGACCCGTCGTCTGAACGAGCAACTCCGCCGTGATCTACGCGACGCTAGTCGCGTCCTGACCGTGAAATTCCCTTTGTTGATCCCCGTATTAACGCTTTGCAACAACAGCTTACCGCGCTGCAAACCCAGCTGTCTATGGACCGGTCCATTGCTTCGGTTTCCGAAGGGAAGGGAGCTCAGATGTACAAATGGGATATCAAGTTCAGCGGGGCTAAGTCCGAGAGTGTGTTCTCTTTCCTGGAGAAAGTAGAGGATCGCGCTAAGTCACGTCAGGTCTCTGACGCCGCCCTGTTGAAAGGAGCCGGTGATCTGTTCACGGGTTCGGCCCTTATCTGGTACCGATCGGGTATGGAGCGAGGACTCTTCACTTCGTGGTCGCGTTTCGTCGAGCTGTTCATGTACATGACCTGAAGTTGTCTCCTGAGAGTACCGAGATGTGTACTTAGGTGTAACGGTCCGCCTCTCTTTTTCCTATTTCTATTTTTTATTTTCTTTTCTGCCTCTAATTTTAATTTTCTCTATCGTCTAATTTTTGTCTGCGGTCCGTTACTCTGTCTTTTCACCTTCCCTTTGGCATTTCCCTATTCCCTCACTCTCATTGGTCCATCCGCGACGTACTTCACCATTCCGCCACCAGGTGGCAGCATTCGACCGTGTCATTCTTTCTTGCTCCGCGTTCACCGATCATTCAGTCCCGGGACACCATCAACCGCTCATCGCCTCGTTTCATCGTTTCCGCGTAGTCAACCCGTTCCATCGTACTCTTTTCCATCCATTTCAAGTCACATCACATCTTCATGCGTGTGGGCTTGTCATGAGAACGGTACGTAGGCTTTGCAGTCCTTGGCTAGACCAGCCGGCCGCTGGGCCAATTGGGGGTTATGGCGTCCATTGTCTGACCATGTGCTGTGTTCTCGTGCTAATTTCAGGGTTTTTTTCGGTTATGCGTGTCACCCTCACCATGAGGCGTGATTCTGCCGTCATGAGCGGCTAAGCGATTGTGTCCTCGGGATGGATCCGGCGCCGGCCTCTTCTCTCGAGCCAGCTGTAACATCGTATCCGATGGTGGCCTAGGCCCCTCGGTACAGCGCCGTGTGTTTGGAGCCTTCCCCTCCGTCCTGGAAAAACCAAGCAAACTTTTATCCGCGTAACTATCGTCGTGTCTGAGTGTCGCCTTATGGGGCTCTGTTTGTTGTACTGACTTTTGTCGCCTCGGGCTTGCCCGCTAGGCTTCTCCGTCACTGTTTTTAACCCGGTCATCATGGCGCTTCTAATCGGAGATTCAATTTTTGCTCGGCTATTTGCCGCTCATCCAGATGGGTTTCACCCTCTCAGCAAACGTACTTGTATTCGGGGAGGACGCGTGTTGGACGTTAAAGACGAAGTGAAATCCATACCTGTCAGTACTTTACCTTCCACTGTTATACTTTTGCTTGGTATAAATGATCTTGTTTCGCGTCAGTGTGAGTTTAAGACTGCTTGGTCAGTGTATGTATCACTAGTTCGATATCTGCTTCGGCATTGTGAGAAAGTTCTTGTTTGTCAGCTCCTCCCCGTTGCAAATCAAAAGATTAACCTTAAAATTAGTACCCATTGGAATAAATTTAATTTCCAGATTAGAAGTCTTCGGTACAAACCCAGAGTCTCTGTAGTGGAAGGGAGCTCAGATGTACAAATGGGATATCAAGTTCAGCGGGGCTAAGTCCGAGAGTGTGTTCTCTTTCCTGGAGAAAGTAGAGGATCGCGCTAAGTCACGTCAGGTCTCTGACGCCGCCCTGTTGAAAGGAGCCGGTGATCTGTTCACGGGTTCGGCCCTTATCTGGTACCGATCGGGTATGGAGCGAGGACTCTTCACTTCGTGGTCGCGTTTCGTCGAGCTGTTCAAGAAAACTTTCTTGCCTCAGGACTGGGAAGATTTGCTGCATGAGGAAATCCGTGATAGAAAGCAGGGGGCAGAGGAGAGTATAGAGATTTATGTTGCTTGTATGCTGAAGATGTTTTCTCGTCAGATTTCAGAACGTCGTAAGGGGGCGGAGACGAAGCCTACCCTCATTGATCCTGATTTGGCCTATAAGAAGAAGACTCGTGTATCTGTGCTCGAACCGTCAGGTGTGTGCTATAATTGCAGGAAAGGGACAGACCACAAAGCCATTGATCAACATTAATTTTTTTTGCATTTTCAGAGCCCACCGACCAAGGCGACCTGAGGGATCTTTGATATTTTCCAACCACTTCAAACTGGCGTGATCAGTCACAACATAGTTATTCGGGATTACATCAAGAAATGTTCTTCGTGCTTAGCTCACAAACCTGTTTTATTAAAACCTTCTGGTTTCATGGGTGCACAGCGAGTCTGTTCGCAGCCTTGGGAAGTAATTTCCGCTGACTTGATGGGATATTTTCCTACCACCACCTCTGGGAATCGCTTCTTATTGGTTATCACTGACCTATTTAGTAAATATGTTGAAATATTTGCTATTAAGAAAGCTGAGGCTAAAGTAGTTGTTAACTTACTTGAGCAGAAGATTTTTCTAAAGTATGGCGTTCCCCGATTGCTGTTATTTGATAATGGTGGGCAATTTAAATGTCATGCTATGAACTCCCTGGTTGATAAGTATAATACCACCATACTTTTTAATTATTTTTATCACCCTCAATCCAACCCCACTGAGCGGTATAATCAAGTGATTAAACGCCTCCTGGCAACTTTTGTGGCTGAGTATGTGAAGACTAAACACCCTCACCGTAACTGGGACAAGGATTTATCTGAACTTCAGGCTGCTTTGAATACAGCTGTTCATGACGTCACTGGGTTTAGTCCCCATCGTCTGGTTTTTGGGACTGAGCTGTGTCTTGATGGACGCTTGCGTGAGTTACGGGCTCCATCTGACCCTGAGCTCCCTGACTGTGCTGATCGTGCTGTTCACTTGGAAAAGTTGGCTTCACTCAAGGAGATGTATCTCACCGTATTAAGTCGGTTGCAGAAAGCTTATGAGAAGAATGCTCGATCGTACAACCTGCGCAGGCGAGAGGTCCGTTATGAGGAGGGACAGGTAGTTTATAGGCGGAACTATGTGAAGTCTGATGCTGCGGCCTATTTCAGTACAAAGTTGGCACCGAAGTACCTTGGGCCCTTCGTGATCAAGAAACGCGTTGGAGCGCGCGGTTATCTGCTTGTAGGCCAGGATGGTAAGGAAGATGGCCCTTGGCATGTACATGACCTGAAGTTGTCTCCTGAGAGTACCGAGATGTGTACTTAGGGGGGGGTGTAACGGTCCGCCTCTCTTTTTCCTATTTCTATTTTTTATTTTCTTTTCTGCCTCTAATTTTAATTTTCTCTATCGTCTAATTTTTGTCTGCGGTCCGTTACTCTGTCTTTTCACCTTCCCTTTGGCATTTCCCTATTCCCTCACTCTCATTGGTCCATCCGCGACGTACTTCACCATTCCGCCACCAGGTGGCAGCATTCGACCGTGTCATTCTTTCTTGCTCCGCGTTCACCGATCATTCAGTCCCGGGACACCATCAACCGCTCATCGCCTCGTTTCATCGTTTCCGCGTAGTCAACCCGTTCCATCGTACTCTTTTCCATCCATTTCAAGTCACATCACATCTTCATGCGTGTGGGCTTGTCATGAGAACGGTACGTAGGCTTTGCAGTCCTTGGCTAGACCAGCCGGCCGCTGGGCCAATTGGGGGTTATGGCGTCCATTGTCTGACCATGTGCTGTGTTCTCGTGCTAATTTCAGGGTTTTTTTCGGTTATGCGTGTCACCCTCACCATGAGGCGTGATTCTGCCGTCATGAGCGGCTAAGCGATTGTGTCCTCGGGATGGATCCGGCGCCGGCCTCTTCTCTCGAGCCAGCTGTAACATCGTATCCGATGGTGGCCTAGGCCCCTCGGTACAGCGCCGTGTGTTTGGAGCCTTCCCCTCCGTCCTGGAAAAACCAAGCAAACTTTTATCCGCGTAACTATCGTCGTGTCTGAGTGTCGCCTTATGGGGCTCTGTTTGTTGTACTGACTTTTGTCGCCTCGGGCTTGCCCGCTAGGCTTCTCCGTCACTGTTTTTAACCCGGTCATCATGGCGCTTCTAATCGGAGATTCAATTTTTGCTCGGCTATTTGCCGCTCATCCAGATGGGTTTCACCCTCTCAGCAAACGTACTTGTATTCGGGGAGGACGCGTGTTGGACGTTAAAGACGAAGTGAAATCCATACCTGTCAGTACTTTACCTTCCACTGTTATACTTTTGCTTGGTATAAATGATCTTGTTTCGCGTCAGTGTGAGTTTAAGACTGCTTGGTCAGTGTATGTATCACTAGTTCGATATCTGCTTCGGCATTGTGAGAAAGTTCTTGTTTGTCAGCTCCTCCCCGTTGCAAATCAAAAGATCAACCTTAAAATTAGTACCCATTGGAATAAATTTAATTTCCAGATTAGAAGTCTTCGGTACAAACCCAGAGTCTCTGTAGTGGACTTTCAGCCTTATTTTTATGATGTGGTTACTTCTACTTTTCAACTTGATAGGTACTGCCCGTGGATTAAATCCAGAGTGGATCTATTACATCCTTCAGCTTCAGGCCTTGCTGCCATTTATGCGCACCTTCTCTCTGTGCTGGGCGTCTAAGGTTGTCCATCGGTTTTGGCGATGGTATAATCAGCACAGCACAGTTGAGTTATTTTGAGATCTTTATCATTTTAATAGTGCTCTTTTAATGTCTTGCTTTAGGCTCTGTTTTGGTTTCCACGGTCAATACCTATTTTTAGTCTCCAGTTTTGCTTGGGTTTTCTCGCAAAGTTTACGATCTTGGCTTGTTTTAAGCTTCACTACTCCGCTGGAGTTTAGAATTTTGTGAATGGGCTTTTTGAGTTCTGATTGTAGTTTTGATTGTCTGTTACTACTTTTCCAGTGCCCTTTCACTTATATTTATGAACATTTTTCTAAATATTTTCTTGGTCTGTGGACCTATTTTGTCAGAGCTCAGTTCTTCAAAAGTGGTGTAATACCTTACTGAGCTCTTTCTTTCTTTCCTTAGCTTTAGTTCGAAATCTTGGATCTTTGTGTGTTAAATGTTTCTGCTTTTTAGCACTTTTGTTGTATGTTATATGTTTGTGCTTTTTAGCACTTTTGTTATATGTTATATGTTTGTGCTTTTTAGCACTCTATGTTAAATGTTACATGTTTCCCTGTGCTTTGGCACCATTTCTGTGTTTCAACTTTTTGTTTATTTTTTTTTCATTCTTGTAAATATTCAGTTACTTTGGGGGCGGTTGTAAGATCAGTAAGTTTTAGCTTCAGTTTAGTTTAGGTTGACCGCCACAGTGGACAGCGTTGGTCGGGGCTGCCACACTTTACCATCACTTTGCTTTGCTCTTTGGAGCTATTATATTTCTTGTTGTTGTGTTGCATTGCTCTTATTAACTATGTTTTGTATTTTGCATGTCATCACTTGCTGGACGGAGGGGAAGGCTTTTGCCTGGCAGCTGAAGATACGCCTAATATAGTTGGCAGAAGAGGAGCGGCTGGTGCTGGACCATTCCGGGGCCACTTCTTCTGCATTTATTTTCCCTACTTTTTCTACATTTTTTCCCTATTGGTATCGTGAGTACAGTCATCATGTCGACCTTGGACGTCAATAGCTTGCATAAGGCTGAGCTTCAGTACGAGCTTTTCTCTCGTGGGAAGTCAGTGGCTGGTTGTTCTGTTGAGGATTTGCGTAGACGCCTACGTAAGGTTCTCATTAAGGAGTCATCTGGGGGGCGTTCATACACTCGCTATATCCCTGATCCTGCTGCTGAGCTATCTGCCTGTGTCTCACTTATCCAGTCTCTTCTTTCTCTTGAGTCTTATGAGGGGCGGCGACCACCCACCCTCTATCACCATGTGTTAGGACGCCTGACTGTGCTCCTACACCTTACCGATGTCTCTCCGGTTTCGCGTGTATCGATGATGGAGAACTTGACTCAGCTTTCCGATTTCCGGGATCGCTTCCAGAAGGTTTCTTCCATTTTTCTGAAGCCAGTTAGCTTTGAGCTTTCTGAGGAGTTGCGCGTGGCCCGTAGGGAGCCCACTGATTTATCTGATCTGTCCTTCGACTCTGACGGTCATCAAGAGCCTCTCACCGTACCGCGTGTTTCCATGATGGGGGAGCCGGCTGGCAAATCCACTCCTCTGGGCGTGCCCTTAGGAGGTCCCTCTCGCCCTGAGCCTAGGTTTGTCCCGCGGCCGCCCTTGCGACAGCACCAGTTAGGGAGTGATAGTGACGATGACGAGTTTGGAGCCGTTGGTCCGCGCGAAGCTGGACAAAGGCGGGAGTATGAGCGCGAGCTGGAGAAGAGCCGTGAGTTACTCGCTGAGATAGCAGCCCGCGATGCCGAGGCCCAGCGCCTTCGCGAACAGGTTCGTCGAGGAGAGCGTGAGCTGGAGTTAGAGCGTGAGCTTGAAGTGACCCGTCGTCTGAACGAGCAACTCCGCCGTGATCTACGCGACGCTAGTCGCGTCCTGACCGTGAAATTCCCTTTGTTGATCCCCGTATTAACGCTTTGCAACAACAGCTTACCGCGCTGCAAACCCAGCTGTCTATGGACCGGTCCATTGCTTCGGTTTCCGAAGGGAAGGGAGCTCAGATGTACAAATGGGATATCAAGTTCAGCGGGGCTAAGTCCGAGAGTGTGTTCTCTTTCCTGGAGAAAGTAGAGGATCGCGCTAAGTCACGTCAGGTCTCTGACGCCGCCCTGTTGAAAGGAGCCGGTGATCTGTTCACGGGTTCGGCCCTTATCTGGTACCGATCGGGTATGGAGCGAGGACTCTTCACTTCGTGGTCGCGTTTCGTCGAGCTGTTCAAGAAAACTTTCTTGCCTCAGGACTGGGAAGATTTGCTGCATGAGGAAATCCGTGATAGAAAGCAGGGGGCAGAGGAGAGTATAGAGATTTATGTTGCTTGTATGCTGAAGATGTTTTCTCGTCAGATTTCAGAACGTCGTAAGGGGGCGGAGACGAAGCCTACCCTCATTGATCCTGATTTGGCTTATAAGAAGAAGACTCGTGTATCTGTGCTCGAACCGTCAGGTGTGTGCTATAATTGCAGGAAAGGGACAGACCACAAAGCCATTGATCAACATTAATTTTTTTTTGCATTTTCAGAGCCCACCGACCAAGGCGACCTGAGGGATCTTTGATATTTTCCAACCACTTCAAACTGGCGTGATCAGTCACAACATAGTTATTCGGGATTACATCAAGAAATGTTCTTCGTGCTTAGCTCACAAACCTGTTTTATTAAAACCTTCTGGTTTCATGGGTGCACAGCGAGTCTGTTCGCAGCCTTGGGAAGTAATTTCCGCTGACTTGATGGGATATTTTCCTACCACCACCTCTGGGAATCGCTTCTTATTGGTTATCACTGACCTATTTAGTAAATATGTTGAAATATTTGCTATTAAGAAAGCTGAGGCTAAAGTAGTTGTTAACTTACTTGAGCAGAAGATTTTTCTAAAGTATGGTGTTCCCCGATTGCTGTTATTTGATAATGGTGGGCAATTTAAATGTCATGCTATGAACTCCCTGGTTGATAAGTATAATACCACCATACTTTTTAATTATTTTTATCACCCTCAATCCAACCCCACTGAGCGGTATAATCAAGTGATTAAACGCCTCCTGGCAACTTTTGTGGCTGAGTATGTGAAGACTAAACACCCTCACCGTAACTGGGACAAGGATTTATCTGAACTTCAGGCTGCTTTGAATACAGCTGTTCATGACGTCACTGGGTTTAGTCCCCATCGTCTGGTTTTTGGGACTGAGCTGTGTCTTGATGGACGCTTGCGTGAGTTACGGGCTCCATCTGACCCTGAGCTCCCTGACTGTGCTGATCGTGCTGTTCACTTGGAAAAGTTGGCTTCACTCAAGGAGATGTATCTCACCGTATTAAGTCGGTTGCAGAAAGCTTATGAGAAGAATGATCGATCGTACAACCTGCGCAGGCGAGAGGTCCGTTATGAGGAGGGACAGGTAGTTTATAGGCGGAACTATGTGAAGTCTGATGCTGCGGCCTATTTCAGTACAAAGTTGGCACCGAAGTACCTTGGGCCCTTCGTGATCAAGAAACGCGTTGGAGCGCGCGGTTATCTGCTTGTAGGCCAGGATGGTAAGGAAGATGGCCCTTGGCATGCACATGACCTGAAGTTGTCTCCTGAGAGTACCGAGATGTGTACTTAGGGGTTGTAACGGTCCGCCTCTCTTTTTCCTATTTCTATTTTTTATTTTCTTTTCTGCCTCTAATTTTAATTTTCTCTATCGTCTAATTTTTGTCTGCGGTCCGTTACTCTGTCTTTTCACCTTCCCTTTGGCATTTCCCTATTCCCTCACTCTCATTGGTCCATCCGCGACGTACTTCACCATTCCGCCACCAGGTGGCAGCATTCGACCGTGTCATTCTTTCTTGCTCCGCGTTCACCGATCATTCAGTCCCGGGACACCATCAACCGCTCATCGCCTCGTTTCATCGTTTCCGCGTAGTCAACCCGTTCCATCGTACTCTTTTCCATCCATTTCAAGTCACATCACATCTTCATGCGTGTGGGCTTGTCATGAGAACGGTACGTAGGCTTTGCAGTCCTTGGCTAGACCAGCCGGCCGCTGGGCCAATTGGGGGTTATGGCGTCCATTGTCTGACCATGTGCTGTGTTCTCGTGCTAATTTCAGGGTTTTTTTCGGTTATGCGTGTCACCCTCACCATGAGGCGTGATTCTGCCGTCATGAGCGGCTAAGCGATTGTGTCCTCGGGATGGATCCGGCGCCGGCCTCTTCTCTCGAGCCAGCTGTAACATCGTATCCGATGGTGGCCTAGGCCCCTCGGTACAGCGCCGTGTGTTTGGAGCCTTCCCCTCCGTCCTGGAAAAACCAAGCAAACTTTTATCCGCGTAACTATCGTCGTGTCTGAGTGTCGCCTTATGGGGCTCTGTTTGTTGTACTGACTTTTGTCGCCTCGGGCTTGCCCGCTAGGCTTCTCCGTCACTGTTTTTAACCCGGTCATCATGGCGCTTCTAATCGGAGATTCAATTTTTGCTCGGCTATTTGCCGCTCATCCAGATGGGTTTCACCCTCTCAGCAAACGTACTTGTATTCGGGGAGGACGCGTGTTGGACGTTAAAGACGAAGTGAAATCCATACCTGTCAGTACTTTACCTTCCACTGTTATACTTTTGCTTGGTATAAATGATCTTGTTTCGCGTCAGTGTGAGTTTAAGACTGCTTGGTCAGTGTATGTATCACTAGTTCGATATCTGCTTCGGCATTGTGAGAAAGTTCTTGTTTGTCAGCTCCTCCCCGTTGCAAATCAAAAGATCAACCTTAAAATTAGTACCCATTGGAATAAATTTAATTTCCAGATTAGAAGTCTTCGGTACAAACCCAGAGTCTCTGTAGTGGACTTTCAGCCTTATTTTTATGATGTGGTTACTTCTACTTTTCAACTTGATAGGTACTGCCCGTGGATTAAATCCAGAGTGGAACTATTACATCCTTCAGCTTCAGGCCTTGCTGCCCTTAATGCGCACCTTCTCTCTGTGCTGGGCGTCTAAGGTTGTCCATCGGTTTTGGCGATGGTATAATCAGCACAGCACAGTTGAGTTATTTTGAATCATTTATCATTTTAATAGTGCTCTTTTAATGTCTTGCTTTAGGCTCTGTTTTGGTTTCCACGGTCAGTACCTATTTTGAGTCTCCAGTTTCGCTTGGGTTTTCTCGTAAAGTTTACGATCTTGGCTTGTTTTAAGCTTCACTACTCCGCTGGAGTTTAGAATTTTGTGAATGGGCTTTTTGAGTTCTGATTGTAGTTTTGACTGTCTGTTACTACTTTTCCAGTGCCCTTTCACTTATATTTATGAACATTTTTCTAAATATTTTCTTGGTCTGTGGACCTATTTTGTCAGAGCTCAGTTCTTCAAAAGTGGTGTAATACCTTACTGAGCTCTTTCTTTCTTTCCTTAGCTTTAGTTCGAAATCTTGGATCTTTTGGTAGTAAATGTTTGTGCTTTTTAGCACTCTCTCTGTATGTTATATGTTTGTGCTTCTTAGCACTTTTGTTGTATGTTATATGTTTGTGCTTTTTAGCACTCTTGATGTTAAATGTTTGTGCTCTTTAGCACTTTATGTTATATGTTTGTGCTTCTTAGCACTTTTGTTGTATGTTATATGTTTGTGCTTTTTAGCACTCTTGATGTTAAATGTTTGTGCTCTTTAGCACTTTATGTTATGTTTGTGCTCTTTAGCACTTTATGTTAAATGTTTGTGCTCTTTAGCACTTTATGTTAAATGTTTGTGCTCTTTAGCACTTTATGTTAAATGTTTGTGCTCTTTAGCACTCTATGTTAAATGTTACATGTTTCCCTGTGCTTTGGCACCATTTCTGTGTTTCAACTTTTTGTTTATTTTTTTTCATTCTTGTAAAAATTCAGTTACTTTTAATGTTGATATTCACCAAACCATTCACCTTGTTGTGTGATGCCAGCGGTACGGGTATTGCTTGTGTCCTCACTCAAGATCAAGATGGGGAGCGTATTATAGCTTGTACAAGTCGTACTTTATCAAAACCTGAGAGGAAGTCTACACCAACTGAATTAGAATGCCTTGTAGTTTTATTCGGTATCGAAAAGTTTCGCCCTTACATTGACGGTTCTCATTTCTATGTTGTGACTGATCACGCCAGTTTGAAGTGGTTGGACAATATCAAAGATCCCTCAGGTCGCCTTGGTCGGTGGGCTCTGAAAATGCAACAACATGATTTTACAATTCAACATCGTAAAGGAGAAGATAATGTTGTACCTGATGCCCTTAGTCGGCTTTATGAAGACCTACCTCTTGATTTAATTTCAGTGGAATTCGCTCCTTCAGGTGATAAATGGTATGATTCCCTGCTCCTGGCAGTTCAGAAGAATCCTAAGGATTACCCGCTTTTCAAGGTTGAAGGGGTGCAGCTGTATAAATTAATTTCTGTTGGTCGTGATGTACCACATGCGTGGGTCAGACTTTTGCCTCAACCACTCATTTTATCAGCTTTAAAGGAAGTTCATGATTCTCCCATTGGTGGCCATTTTGGTGTTCTGAAAACCTGGAATAGAATGAGACAGTTTTATTATTTTCCTAAAATGAAGCAAGTTATTCGGGATTACATCAAGAAATGTTCTTCGTGCTTCGGTCACAAACCTGTTTTATTAAAACCTTCTGGTTTCATGGGTGCACAGCGAGTCTGTTCGCAGCCTTGGGAAGTAATTTCCGCTGACTTGATGGGATATTTTCCTACCACCACCTCTGGGAATCGCTTCTTATTGGTTATCACTGACCTATTTAGTAAATATGTTGAAATATTTGCTATTAAGAAAGCTGAGGCTAAAGTAGTTGTTAACTTACTTGAGCAGAAGATTTTTCTAAAGTATGGTGTTCCCCGATTGCTGTTATTTGATAATGGTGGGCAATTTAAATGTCATGCTATGAACTCCCTGGTTGATAAGTATAATACCACCATACTTTTTAATTATTTTTATCACCCTCAATCCAACCCCACTGAGCGGTATAATCAAGTGATTAAACGCCTCCTGGCAACTTTTGTGGCTGAGTATGTGAAGACTAAACACCCTCACCGTAACTGGGACAAGGATTTATCTGAACTTCAGGCTGCTTTGAATACAGCTGTTCATGACGTCACTGGGTTTAGTCCCCATCGTCTGGTTTTTGGGACTGAGCTGTGTCTTGATGGACGCTTGCGTGAGTTACGGGCTCCATCTGACCCTGAGCTCCCTGACTGTGCTGATCGTGCTGTTCACTTGGAAAAGTTGGCTTCACTCAAGGAGATGTATCTCACCGTATTAAGTCGGTTGCAGAAAGCTTATGAGAAGAATGCTCGATCGTACAACCTGCGCAGGCGAGAGGTCCGTTATGAGGAGGGACAGGTAGTTTATAGGCGGAACTATGTGAAGTCTGATGCTGCGGCCTATTTCAGTACAAAGTTGGCACCGAAGTACCTTGGGCCCTTCGTGATCAAGAAACGCGTTGGAGCGCGCGGTTATCTGCTTGTAGGCCAGGATGGTAAGGAAGATGGCCCTTGGCATGTACATGACCTGAAGTTGTCTCCTGAGAGTACCGAGATGTGTACTTAGTGTAACGGTCCGCCTCTCTTTTTCCTATTTCTATTTTTTATTTTCTTTTCTGCCTCTAATTTTAATTTTCTCTATCGTCTAATTTTTGTCTGCGGTCCGTTACTCTGTCTTTTCACCTTCCCTTTGGCATTTCCCTATTCCCTCACTCTCATTGGTCCATCCGCGACGTACTTCACCATTCCGCCACCAGGTGGCAGCATTCGACCGTGTCATTCTTTCTTGCTCCGCGTTCACCGATCATTCAGTCCCGGGACACCATCAACCGCTCATCGCCTCGTTTCATCGTTTCCGCGTAGTCAACCCGTTCCATCGTACTCTTTTCCATCCATTTCAAGTCACATCACATCTTCATGCGTGTGGGCTTGTCATGAGAACGGTACGTAGGCTTTGCAGTCCTTGGCTAGACCAGCCGGCCGCTGGGCCAATTGGAGCTATATTCAATTAAGCATTCGCTTGAGCCACGCGCCCCCAAGCGTGCGCTACGCTTGGCGCGGCGCGCGGCGCGGATCGCCGACGGCGGGTGGGGGAGCGAAGTGGTCCGGCACGGCTTCCCCCTCTACCAGAAGGCCCGAGCCGAGCCGAGCCGAGCCGAGCTGACACGAGCCGAGCCGAGCCGAGCCGAGGCCCCGAGCCGAGCCGAACCGAAAACCGAAGTGACTCAAACCTCGCCTTCTCATTCTCATTGACATTCGCATTCCTATCGTCTTATTTGTTTTTTGTTTTTGTTGTGGGTTGTGCTGTCGTTCGGCTCTTAGCACGTCACAAGAAGTGTGTGTTTGGAATTGAAAGGTTAGATCGTTGTGTGTTCATCTTTCCTTTCTTATTGTGGAAATGGAGGACGATTTTGAGGCGTTAGCTGTGCTAGCAATCCACATAATCAACCAGCAGAACCAGCAATTCATGGCTATGATGATGGCAGCGGCCCGAGTTGCTGCTAATGAAGTCATGGAGCTGGAGGATGATTTCGGAGGACTCAGTGAGTGCTACTGTCAGGTTGACATGAAATTTGCATGTTTCTCGCCTCTGTAATGTATGTAATTTTCTGTTTACAGACTTAGAAGAAATGGGTGACTGGTGGGTCAAAGTCACAGTCAACCTGGATGACTACCACACTATGGGAGACCCTTGCTTCCAAATCCATTTCAGAATGACAAGGACAGTGTTTGAGGTAATTGCTACTGTGAGTTGCTTGTGAATTAAAATCACTGATAGGCATATGCTAATTTTTTAAAATTATGCTTTTAGATCCTAGTGACAACCGTGAAAGGTCATCTAATTGAAAATGAGAGATTGAAGAGGGAAAGGACTCCGTTTCAGGATATTATGTTAATGGTTGTCTGGTTATTGGCTACGCCTGATTCCTTTAGAAGTGTGTCTCTCAGATTTGGTGTTAATCCTGGCACTTTGTATTACTTTTATTTTTACGTTATTGAGGCTCTAAGACAACTTGCTCCCAAGTACATTACTTGGCCAGATGCCGATGAAAGGGCAGTAATTAAAGCTACTTGGGAAAGAGCTACTGGCTTCCCTGGTATCATTGGATCCATTGATGGAACACATGTTCCCATCACTGCCCCATTGGTAGATGCTCCCCAGTACACAAATCGACATGATACATACAGTATTAATGTGCAGGCGGTAGTTGATAGCACTTTGCTAGTGCGTCATCTGCATGTTGGGGAAGTGGGAAGCATGCACGACAGTCGAGTTTTTAGAAGAAGTCCCCTGTTTAAGGATCTATTAATTAGCCCTCCTGGTCAGTTCATTTCTAATGATGAACACCTTGTTGGAGATGGAGCATACACTCCGTGTGAGTTTGTAAGTAAGTTCTTCTTGAATGTCTTAATTTAATTTGACATCTCTTTACTCATCTTAATACTGTGATGAACGACTTACTTTTCCCTGCAGGTTATGGTTCCATTCCGTAATAATGGCCACTTGAATGGTGCTCAGCTTAATTATAACAGAAAGCTTTCGCAGAGCAGAGTCAGGGTAGAAAATGCTTTTGCCCGTGCAAAGGGAAAGTGGCGAAGATTAAAATTTTTGCACGCAAGAAAACAGGAGGTGGTCATTGATCATATCACAGCCTCCTTTGTCCTCCACAATTTCGTCATACTTCATGGAGAACCTATAATTGATGTAAATTACGTTTCAATTGTGCAGTATGCCATATAACAGACATCACAATTTTCTTTAACTGTTCTAATTTTCAGGATGAAGAACTAGCAAGACCTATTCACGCCAATGAGGTTTTAGGCAATGAGGAATTTGAAGGGGATGATGGTGATGAAGAGTTTGAGGAAGAAAACCCAGAATTAGCACAATTATTTGCAGCATCCCACGCCACAGGCTTGGAGAAGAGGTTGATGTATATGGACCATGTTCTTGCTCAATAATGGCTTGCCCTTCCTTATATGTAATTGTTCATATTTTTCTGATGATCACTTGTGAAGGTTGAATTACAACATTTTTAATTGAAAACCTTTTAATTGGAGTGATTTATCAGACATAAAATTTTCAAGCTTAAGTTTCTATTAAACTTCAAAAGAAAACAATGCTTAAATCTGTTGCTAGGTATTTTCATAGGCAAAGAAATAAAAATTACATTTATCCACAAAATTGCCATTCATAGTTTAGAAATAAAAATATAAAACTTAATATTTCCAGCCAGACATAATAAAAGAAACACAAAAATTAACATTGGCCAGTACAACATAAGACATTTATAATCATGAGGTAAAAGACATCAAATACATCCATAGCTTTGGACAGGTCACATATAACCATATTCACCTTAGTATAAGACAAGCCTTTGTCTCAGAGAGGGCGAGTGGGCATCTGATAATAGTACATATATATTGATATGTAATGTTTACTTTTTCCATAAATTTTTGCCAGTCTTAATCAGGTGAATACGGTACTTGAGATCAAAGTAACAAATATTATAGTAATTACAAGTTTAAGAAGTCTTGTCGGCAGCCTTACGAATAAGCATACGCAGCAGCTCATTTTGGGTCTCACATTGAGTCGCGTAGGTTTCCCTCATCATCTGCATCTCATCTATGATACGAGCTTGCTGCTGCACTCGTGTTTCATGCGCCTCAACACTCCTAGACCTGTAGGTAGCCCTACCAGATGTGGAAGTACCAGGTGGCTTCTTGTTTTTTGTTGGTTCAGACTCTGAACTTGCCCTTGTTCTCGTTCCAGATTGAGGAGGCTGGGATTCACTACCAACTTTGTACTTGCTTGAAGTGCCAAGGGACATGACGAATGGAGCTTTCATGGAGGCAGTATCGCCAAACAGAGCATCCATGTCCTTGAAGTATGGCCATGTGCTGGGAGCTGCTCCAGTTCTGTGGCTTTCGTCGTATTCAATGCGGTACCTGACTTTCAGGTCCCGGAATTTATCCCCGCATTGCTTTCCAGTCAGGGAGACACCATGAGGCCCCATGGCTGCTGATATCTCACTAAATAAAGTAGCATGCCTGACATGAGATTTGGTGCCATTGAAGTAAAGTTCCTTCGATTTGTAAAGGCTAATGAGGAGCCTAATGGTGGCATCATCCCAAAGTTTCTTATCTGTTGCGAGAGACAAATAATTTAAAATTAGGAAACAAAGTAAATATAAAACAATTAGGAAGATAAACATGACACAGTGCTATGGACACTCACGAGAAGATGTTTGTGCTGCATTTGATGGCATAACGAAGTCCACAGGAATATCGTGAATTTGACACATGAGATCATAGTAGGGTGCTTTCACCCCACCTACAATTCCACCAGTATACAATAATTTTTCAGAGAAATATTCACACAGGCTGAAAAACTTTCCTCTGCAAAGTTCCCAAGTCACATGCTGCTCTCCTTTTTCTTTCATGGCCTTTGCAATATCTTTCCAGGTGGTCACTGGAATGGATTCTTGTTGAACCTTTTCTTTTTTTATCAAACATTCTTTGAGCAGCATTTGCACTCGGGATGGAGGCCAAACTAGGTCCGCTTGTGAGCAGATATTCCTACGCGTTGGAGTTCTCCCCTGCACCAAGCTTCTGGGTGAAGGAGTTCCACAAGGTTTCTTACGGGGAGTCTTCTGAGGTGTCTTCAATATTTCTTGGATTGCTCCATCTAAAAAAACATGCAGATCAGGTTATAATTAGTAACAGTAGTATAAAAATTTAATGAGAGATATTAATAAGGTATTCCCACCACTTCTCTGATATTTCTTTTTTGCAGGGGACCTTAGCAGATTTTGATTGACTGTAACAAACAATTTAATAATTTGCATGAAAGATATAAACATTAGAACAGGATGTCATGACTAATCAAGATAACTACCATCAACTAGAGCTTGATCACTATTGTTTGTCTCCTCTATGTTCAAATCAAGAAAGTTATTTTCAACTTCATCATTGTTGTGCTCTGATTGGATTTGAGTATAGTTTTCCACAGCTGCCAAAAAACAGATAATCAGTTGGACATTTGTAAAATCTGCTTAGTTACAACAATGTTTCAAAAGCACAATTAATGCGTACAGTGTAATTCAGTTAGCTGCAGTTGAGTGCTGGACAGCAGGGGACTGTAAGACTCCCAATTTGGATCAAGCTGCAATGAAAAGTCAGCATTGTGGTTGAGATTTTCAGCTGAAATAGATAAAAATAAAATTAATAAACATTAATAGCAACAGTTCCAAGACATTTATCATACTTAATTTAAATATTCAGTACGAACAGGTTGTTAGCAAGCTTGTGAATTCACTACTACTTGGCAGCAAACTAGATCCAATAACTGCGACAGCACTGGGTTCAGAAGGTCCAGTGGGATCACTCTCGCATGCCAACTCAGTAGCTTGGATGGTAGTGGGAACAATAGGATCACTCGGACTTCCCAATAGTTCACAATTCCTTGGCTGCTCAGATAACAGAGTAAGACTGAAGCCTGAAAAGAGTAAATGTATTCAGAGACAAAGTCAGGATATCAATAAAGGATTTCTTATTGAGAAGACTAACCTTCTGGTGCTAATGTGACCTCACCAACTTTGATAGGATCATCCATTATATACCACATGGTCCAATAATGTTCCCATTTTTCGCCACCAAGCTCGCCTCTTTTGGCTTTTTGATATTGGCTCTTTAAATTTCTTAGTTTCTCCTTCACCTGTTCCCAGCTGTAGTCGAGTTTGTCGGCACTGTCATACAGCTTATCAGATAAGGTTTGCCAAATGAGCTCTGAAACATGTTTGGGTCGCAACCACTTTCTGTAGGCCGAACACAACTGCAACAATCGGTATGTCGAGTTGCCCCTCCACACAGCACCTTTCTTGCCCTGGGCACGTTTGCCACTACTGCATTGTGCAAGAGAAGGATCAGCTAAGGCACTGGGCTCAGTGACTGCTCCAGCTGCACAAAAGAAACAGTCAACCCGTGAACGTTATAACACTTTCCGATTGATTGTGAAGACAACATTTCCGCTACATAAATGGCATTAGGGTGCTTCCACAATGCCTCGACATAGCTAATTTTCTAGACAGAATTCTCAGAGACAAGGAAGATTTATTGTTAGTGTTCAACTTATTTGTAAAGGGGAAGTGTAATACTACCTAATCCAACTCAAATGACGACCAAATAATATAAATTAGATTGGCTGGTATTGCCAAGTTATAGTTTTGATTCATAAATTAAGTATAACATTATTATTACATTTTTTAAAAGTAAATACTTGTATTATTTGTTTGTCAGTTTGGTTACATTAGATACTTTAACATTTCTCCTTTTTGAACAGCTTGAGCCCTAATCATAATTCCACCTTGTCTCTGAGAAATCTGTCTATAAAACTAGCTAAGTACAAGTCATTGTGGGAGCACCCTTATAATGTAAATCACTCACAGACACAAGCAGGTGAGGTCGATGAGCCCCCGTCCAACCTCCGCACAGGCTCCTTCAGTGACTTAAGTTGGATAAGTAGACGATATCGTTTAATGTGATCTACGGATAAAAAAATTACTAGAGCATTAAATCGGATGCTGATCTCACTACGTGATACCTGACTTAGACCGAGTAAGGTTAGAAAATTATTACTTACCCATGTCGTACATATCGGCCTCTCTTTGAGGGATTCTAGTAGTAAACACTTCCCCATCATCATCGTATACACTATAATCAACGATAGCGCTCATGGCCGATGTCAAAATAGCAATAAATTACATAAGACGCTACTTCAGATCAAAATCCCCAAGGTGCTGTTGGTCGAGGTTGTCACATCTCTATTCCCGCCAAGCACGCACGACGTTACGACGGTCACAACGTTACCCACTTCTTCTCTTCTTCTTCTTTTCTTTAACGTCCATCAACCCCGTTTGTCAGTTGTTTTCCGAAACGAAGGTGATCGAAAGCCTCGGGGCTCGGGCTCGGGGCCTCGGCTCGTGTCGGCTCGGCTCGGGCCTGGGCCTACTGGTAGAGGGGGAAGCCGTGCCGGACCGCTTCGCTCCCCCACCCGCCGTCGGCGATCCGCGCCGCGCGCCGCGCCAAGCGTAGCGCACGCTTGGGGGCGCGTGGCTCAAGCGAATGCTTAATTGAATATAGCTTGGGGGTTATGGCGTCCATTGTCTGACCATGTGCTGTGTTCTCGTGCTAATTTCAGGGTTTTTTCGGTTATGCGTGTCACCCTCACCATGAGGCGTGATTCTGCCGTCATGAGCGGCTAAGCGATTGTGTCCTCGGGATGGATCCGGCGCCGGCCTCTTCTCTCGAGCCAGCTGTAACATCGTATCCGATGGTGGCCTAGGCCCCTTTGGTACAGCGCCGTGTGTTTGGAGCCTTCCCCTCCGTCCTGGAAAAACCAAGCAAACTTTTATCCGCGTAACTATCGTCGTGTCTGAGTGTCGCCTTATGGGGCTCTGTTTGTTGTACTGACTTTTGTCGCCTCGGGCTTGCCCGCTAGGCTTCTCCGTCACTGTTTTTAACCCGGTCATCATGGCGCTTCTAATCGGAGATTCAATTTTTGCTCGGCTATTTGCCGCTCATCCAGATGGGTTTCACCCTCTCAGCAAACGTACTTGTATTCGGGGAGGACGCGTGTTGGACGTTAAAGACGAAGTGAAATCCATACCTGTCAGTACTTTACCTTCCACTGTTATACTTTTGCTTGGTATAAATGATCTTGTTTCGCGTCAGTGTGAGTTTAAGACTGCTTGGTCAGTGTATGTATCACTAGTTCGATATCTGCTTCGGCATTGTGAGAAAGTTCTTGTTTGTCAGCTCCTCCCCGTTGCAAATCAAAAGATCAACCTTAAAATTAGTACCCATTGGAATAAATTTAATTTCCAGATTAGAAGTCTTCGGTACAAACCCAGAGTCTCTGTAGTGGACTTTCAGCCTTATTTTTATGATGTGGTTACTTCTACTTTTCAACTTGATAGGTACTGCCCGTGGATTAAATCCAGAGTGGATCTATTACATCCTTCAGCTTCAGGCCTTGCTGCCATTTATGCGCACCTTCTCTCTGTGCTGGGCGTCTAAGGTTGTCCATCGGTTTTGGCCATGGTATAATCAGCACAGCACAGTTGAGTTATTTTGAGATCTTTATCATTTTAATAGTGCTCTTTTAATGTCTTGCTTTAGGCTCTGTTTTGGTTTCCACGGTCAATACCTATTTTTAGTCTCCAGTTTTGCTTGGGTTTTCTCGCAAAGTTTACGATCTTGGCTTGTTTTAAGCTTCACTACTCCGCTGGAGTTTAGAATTTTGTGAATGGGCTTTTTGAGTTCTGATTGTAGTTTTGATTGTCTGTTACTACTTTTCCAGTGCCCTTTCACTTATATTTATGAACATTTTTCTAAATATTTTCTTGGTCTGTGGACCTATTTTGTCAGAGCTCAGTTCTTCAAAAGTGGTGTAATACCTTACTGAGCTCTTTCTTTCTTTCCTTAGCTGTAGTTCGAAATCTTGGATCTTTGTGTGTTAAATGTTTCTGCTTTTTAGCACTTTTGTTGTATGTTATATGTTTGTGCTTTTTAGCACTTTTGTTATATGTTATATGTTTGTGCTTTTTAGCACTCTATGTTAAATGTTACATGTTTCCCTGTGCTTTGGCACCATTTCTGTGTTTCAACTTTTTGTTTATTTTTTTTTCATTCTTGTAAATATTCAGTTACTTTGGGGGCGGTTGTAAGATCAGTAAGTTTTAGCTTCAGTTTAGTTTAGGTTGACCGCCACAGTGGACAGCGTTGGTCGGGGCTGCCACACTTTACCATCACTTTGCTTTGCTCTTTGGAGCTATTATATTTCTTGTTGTTGTGTTGCATTGTTGAATGTTCACTTTGTTTTGTATCGCTTTGCATTATTATGAGCTATTTATTGAGCTATTTATTCCTCTTGCTTGAATGTTCAAGGTTTAATGTACAATTTATTTATTGAGTTGTTCAATTACATGAGAGTACCCACATTTCTAGTTTTGCTTACTTTGGGGGCAGCTTTGCTGCCTGGCGCCCATTTAGTTATTCGTTTTGCTCACACCCACTCTACCTTATTCTGTTGAGCTAGTTAAAACCCAGGTATAGCTTACAAAGAGATATTGTGCGATTCAATTTGTTTATTTGAAACACTTGGCGAAGCAGAAGTTACACTTACACGAGTCAAGTGATGTGGTTCAAACGATATCACAAGTTCTGTCGACCCAACTTCGGAAAAAGTTAGTTTTGAAGAAAAGTACAAGTCCAAGACTCAAAATTCTTACTCTTAAACATAAGGACTCACTTTCCCTTTGTGATTTTACAGTATAAAGCAGTGGGAAATAATATTTACTTTGAAATTTTTGTCTCTGACACTTCAGATCAAATTCAAGTTTTGTTCCTCCATAAAACCTAAGATATCTGACTTAAGTAAAATTTTTTTGCTTGAATACATTCAGTTTAACATAGTCTTGGATTTTGAAAAGGATTTAGGAGTGAGATTATCATAAAAGTGTTGGCGGTCAGTCAGCACCATGCTTAAAATACAATGTCAATCTTTATCGCCCAAACTTCGGAAAAAGTTAGTTTTGAATAAAAGTACATGTCCTACACTCCATATTCTTGTTCTTAAACATAAGGACTCACTTTCCCTTTGTGATTCTACAGGATATAGCCATGAGAAATGATATTTACTTTGAATTCCATGCTAGATTAACTTTATCAAAAATTCAACTTATCTCACAGTCTAAAACCTAAGATTTTTGACTTCAATCAAATTTTTTTGCTTGAACACATTCAGTTTAACAAAGTCTTGGATTTTGAAAAGGATTTGCAAGTCAGAATCGTTTAGATCTGTTTGGTGTCAGACACCCTCATGTTTCACAAGTTCTGTCGACCCAACTTCGGAAAAAGTTAGTTTTGAAGAAAAGTACATGTCCTAGACTCAAAATTCTTACTCTTAAACATAAGGACTCACTTTCCCTTTGTGATTTTACAGTATAAAGCAGTGGGAAATAATATTTACTTTGAAATTTTTGTCTCTGACACTTCAGATCAAATTCAAGTTTTGTTCCTCCACAAAACCTAAGATTTCTGACTTTAGTAAAATTTTTTTGCTTGAATACATTCAGTTTAACATAGTCTTGGATTTTCAAAAGGATTTAGGAGTGAGATTATCATAAAAGTGTTGGCGGTCAGTCAGCACCATGCTTAAAATACAATGTCAATCTTTATCGCCCAAACTTCGGAAAAAGTTAGTTTTGAATAAAAGTACATGTCCTACACTCCATATTCTTGTTCTTAAACATAAGGACTCACTTTCCCTTTGTGATTCTACAGGATATAGCCATGAGAATTGATATTTACTTTGAATTCCATGCTAGATTAACTTTATCAAAAATTCAACTTATCTCACAGTCTAAAACCTAAGATTTTTGACTTCAATCAAATTTTTTTTGCTTGAACACATTCAGTTTAACAAAGTCTTGGATTTTGAAAAGGATTTGCAAGTCAGAATCGTTTAGATCTGTTTGGTGTCAGACACCCTCATGTTTCACAAGTTCTGTCGACCCAACTTCGGAAAAAGTTAGTTTTGAAGAAAAGTACATGTCCTAGACTCAAAATTCTTACTCTTAAACATAAGGACTCACTTTCCCTTTGTGATTTAACAGTATAAAGCAGTGGGAAATGATATTTACTTTGAAAATTGTGTCTTTGTCAAGAGTGAGGTTACTTTTTGAGAGATAAGGTACTGTTTGCTTTTTTTTTTATTCTAATAGATAAACATCCTTTTGTTAGTCAAAACAAAAAAAAACGAATAAGCAATCACGTTAACAACAAGTTTCTGTTCACTTTCCTAACCTACCAGTTCACAAGTATACTCAAACATAGGCGCAGGGAGATTATAGGGAAGTGATATTTCTTGAAGTTAGGTAAAGGAAATACACATTGCGCAAAGTTCACTTGAATATTTCACAAACTTCACAAAATAGGTTCAAACAAAATTCAAAAAATGAATGTTGTTTTCTCAGTGGTGCAGGCTTGTCGGTTCTACATTATTTGAGCGCGCCACAACTTTTGGAGAAAGCAGTGCTATTGTAGAAATGAGAAGGCCAATATTAAACTTAACCTCACCTTTTTTTATAGGAATTCAAATCTTAGCTTTTTCAAAAAATACCATGGTTGATTTTTGGTACAACCAGATTAAAAAAGAATTTGGTGAAAAGGCAACTCTCTGCCTCAGCGATACAGACAGTGTCGTCTTTCTTCTAGAAAAAGAAAGTCATAATATTTATGAAACAGATTTAATACCTAAATTTGGGCACTTTTTAGGTACATCAAACTTTGATCCTTCAAGTCCATTTTTCTCTCTTGAGAGGAAGAAAAAGTTGGGTGGTTTCTGTGACGAGATGGGTGGAAAAATTCTTGAAGAAGTGGTTGCTCTGAAGCCCAAGTCATATTCCTGTAAAGTCAAACAGACAAAACTATTAGTTCGTTCCAAAGGTGTTCCAAAATCTGTACAACAACGCTTTACATTTGATGATTATAAAAAATGTCTGACTACTATAGAACCACTTGTTGTCAATTTTAAAATGATTGGACGCAAGCGACAGAGATTGTATACTATGTCATGTTCAAAAATAGGTTTAAGTTCATTTGACAGCAAACGATATTGGCTGGATGAGAAATACAAGAGCCTTGCTTTCGGACATAAACGTATAAATAGGCCCGACATAAGCAGTCTGTAGTCAGTATGTGTCTGAGACTGAAACATCCAGCCGCCTTCTTTATAGCAGGTAAACAAGAAAAAATGTGCTCTCTTAGATGATAAGAAACCTAACCTATAACTTTGTAAGTAATATGTATATATATATGATGTTTAACCACAGGTCAGAGTCAATCGGGAAAATCGTGTTGGATTAACTCTTCTTTAGAAAACCTTGAATCATTGTACCCGCCCTCTGTTAAATTTAAGGAAATTTTGTATTTTTATGGCGAAATAAATGCTATTAAGAATATAAAAGGTAAAATCAGAGACAAAATAACTTTTATCGCTGGAATACCTCCAGACATTCTCTCCTTTGTCAAGAACACACCAGCAATTTTAATTTTTGACGATCTATATCAATCGGTGTTTAACAATGCCGAACTTGTAAATATTTTTTGTAATAGTGTGCACCATAGTGATATCAGCGTATTGGTTACAACACAAGTTTTGTTTCCAAAGGAAAAAAATGCAAGAGTTCTAGCTTTAAATTCTCAATATATAGTTTTCTGTAACTCGCCTAGAAAAAATAGTCAGTTCTCAGTATTAGCCTCGCAAATTGCAGAGCCCGGACAGCGACAAAATCTAGTTGAAGCATTTAGACAACATTTGGCTACAAATCCCAGGAGCCCATTTCTGCTAGACCTTCATCCTCTGACTGAAAATTGGTGTCGATACCGCACGCAAATATTTGACAAAGAAGAGTGTTCAATCGTTTACTGCCCCAAGAAATACTATAATGAGCAAAGATTTGCGCCAGAAATTACCACATCTTTTGGTTCTTAAAAACTCTTGTAACAAGGTTAGACGTGCTATACTTCATAATCCCGACAATTCACTTGTTAACGTTCTGTCATCCTGTACTTTAAACGCTATAAGAAATCCCGCAATAAAATTGCCTCCTAGCTGTGTTAAAAAGATAAAGCCCTTCAAAAATACGATACGGAAATTTGCATGTGCAAAAACGAGTTTTAAAGCCAAAAAAGCAATATTGAGAAAGAAACAGACTGGGGGCTGGCTGATTCTCATAATATCTACACTCATATCAAGCGTTTTGCCCAGCATCATAGAAAAGTTTACAGCCAAGAAGGAATAAAGTCATGGAAAAACTGTATTTGTTTAACGAAAGCCAATATAGACGCTTGCGTCAGACTCATCTAACTCCGGAAGAAGTTAAATTTAACAATTTGTATAAAGATATGATAAGCACGCTGCACAGAAAAGATTTAACTGACTCTGAGAAGTAGGGAATTTATAGATCTATGTTAGAAAAATACCATTCGTTTGTACATGATGGGGAGAACACCAAGCCCGAATCTTATGTCACGGTAAAAAAAAACCGATGATGATGATGCCAGCATAGAAGAACAAGAGCCTACAGCTCTTCCACCTGCGATCCCGGATTCTACCGGCCCGCCTCGGAGGAAAAGTCTCATTTTTCAGCATCCGAATGAATTTGTTCCTGGAAAAAAGAAACAACAGAAAATTAACAAACCAAAAGCAGACAAAGCGGAAACTAAGAGATCTCCTATTAAACTGCGAGGACGCAATATGGCTATTCAGACATCTCCTCCGAAAGAAAGAAAAATTTTGAAGCGTAAACTCACTGCGCGCTCTAGCACTGTTCCCAATAAAATACTGAAATTCTCTGAAAACGGTGATTCTGATCCCGAATCATTTTTGGATGAGAAAATTGCACTTTTAGAGGGCCAGACGCCGCCAAAAGTGAGAAGGCAACAGAGCGGGAAGGGTAAAAAAAATAAATATTTTTCTTGTAAAGGCATATGGAATCTTCAATAAAAAAACTATAAATACTCGGTGCGAGTACATTTTCTTTTCATTCCAACTCTTGACTTCCAGCCCTGCTACACACGTTTAATATGGCCGAAAATCTCAACGAGCTGCTATGGAAGCTTTACACAAAGCCGCCATCGAAATCGCTGTTCCGTTCGAAAGAGACACTACGGAAAAATACAAATTTAAAAGATAGTGTCCTGGAAAATTTTCTCTTAAAACAGCCCGTGTATACAACTTTCCGAAGTGCCAGGAGACGTTTTCCAACGCACGGGTATGATACTCTTTCTAAAAGTGGCCAGCTAATGCAGCTGGACCTGTTAGACCTCAGCAAGTTTTCCAGTGAAAATGATGGTGTGAGGTATCTCCTTGTAGCTATTGACGCTTTCAGCAAAAAATTGTATGTTAGAGCATTAAAAAATAAGTATTCAAAAACTGTGGCTCTTGCAATGCAGGATATATTAAGAGAAATGTCCCCCCTGCGCCCGGAAAAACTTTCGTTTGATGACGGTGGTGAATTTAAAAAAGATTTTAGAAAATTATTGGAAAAAGAGAAAATTCCATGGAAACTTTCTGTGACTAGTTTACACAAGGCTGTATTTTCAGAGAGAGTGAACCGAACTTTACGCAGTTTAATAAATAAATACATATATCACAGACAGAACCAGAGATATATAGACGCTCTAGGTGATCTTGTAAAAAGCTACAATTCCAGCACACACCGCAGCACGGGCTTCGCCCCAGAATCAGTGAAAAAAAAGAATTTTTACCAAATCTGGTCCAAACGCAAGTTGCAAGCTTATCGCGATAGAATACAGGAAAGACCTCCAAAATTTCGTATCGGTGATACCGTTAAAGTCTCAGTAATTCGTTCCAGCGTATTTGCCAAGAGAACAGAAAGAAATTTCTCTGAAGAGAATTTTACAGTTGTTGATATTGTTTTAAAACGACCCAAAAATATCTATCTTTATACTTTGAAAGATTCCACTGGAGAAATAATTGAAGGTGGATTTTACGAATATGAGCTCACAAAAGCTTTAGTAGACAAAGAAACGCGCTACAAAATTCGCTCTATTTTAGGGTATAAAAGCATTGGAGGGGTGAAGCACGCTTTAGTGTGGTGGGAAGGGTTTCCGAGAAAGGCCGCTACTTTCGAACCCGTCTCAAATTTAGAAGCATACAATGTCTGACGAGTTCCAAGTTACGTTAACGAGTGATTCATCTCTGGATAGATATGAAAATAATGTTCTGAGCGAGTTTACGAATTATCTATCAGAACCTCTCAACTTGAGAACATCTAAGGGGCGTTGGACCGTGGGAGTGAAATCTCTGTATTTTCCTCCAGTTGCTGCTCCAAATTCGTCCTCATCTCAAGCAAACTCTAGGAGTGGCGAGAAGGAATCAAATATATTTGTCTATTTAAATATAATTGAAGGACAATTAGTGGGCAGTTCTAGCGCGAAAGTCATACTAACCTTACCCCCCGCTTATATACGCAGCTACCATCAATTTGAAACGATAACCTTCTTGCCTCTATGCACGCAAGAAATCCGTGAAATTTCAGTTTCTCTCAGAGATAAATTTTCTAATCGCTATCCCTTTGAAGCAAGCCACATTAATACGATAATAGTTTTGATTTTTAAGTACTTTCCACAATGAATACCTATCTAGGGCTTTCTTCTAAAACTTCAATATCTTACTTTCCACAAAATACTTACTCCCATTTTTACGTGCGAATCGATCCTTCGCTGTGGACACGCGTAATTGGCGCTCGCGGCAAATCCCGTCTGGAAGTGGGCCTTTTAAACATGGTCTTATCGTCGTCAGCCGGCAGCATTCAGCCAACGCCCCGCTCTGCAACACCTGTGTTTACGGCAGGAGCGAAGGATGAGATTAATGAGAGTGCAAGAACCAACCAGCCCAACCAGGTTTCCGAGGAGGGCATGCATGTAATTAATATGACAACGAAGGCGGGCGTACCTAATCCTGAGCAGAATCAAGGCACGACAATGTTGCAAACCGGTATGAAAACGGCTGCAGGGCCTGCTGCACCTGCAGGGCCACCTCTCGACGGTGCAATCAGGGAGCAGGACATGCGTGCGATTAATGCGGAGAGGGCGAGGTCGGCTGGTAGCGCCGATATCGATGCAGCTGGGCCCCGTAATTATCCTGCAACAATGTTGCAAAGCGACCTAAATAATTCTCTCCTTCTCTCAACACTAGCCAGACCGATCGACTTTCACGCAGGGGATTACGAATCCATCTCAGATTTATATCGGGTCTTAAAATTTAATATAACCAACCGAACACAGTTTGAAAACGCCCTAAAGCAATTTTCAGAAAGCACGTTAAAAGACCAGCGCGCTATTAAAAACAATCCTAGGAAAGCTAAATTCAACGTCATTGAAGTACCCCATCCTAGAAATAGCGTGAAGACGAGCCAAGGGGACGTACTTTATTTTCCAGTACGTCTGTATACATCAATAACAGATCTTTTTAAAACTGTCAGGCTTGCATCTCCGAGCCCAGAAGCAGGCTTTCACGCTTTTGCAGACTTGCAAAAAATAATTGATCAGGATTTTGGAAAAAATTCGTATAGGTTATTACTCGATTCGCCCCGGGCCAAGACCAGAAAGCGTAGGCGAGGGGTACACGACTTCGACCAATCCCTGTACACCCAAAAAACAATCTCTATTCTAATCCCTTCCAATCCCGTCCAATCTTACCAATCCCTCTCCAATCTTTCCAATCCCTCCCAATCCCCCAATCTCATTCCAATCCCTCCCAATCCCATTCCAATCCCTCCCAATCCCATTCCAATCCCTCTCAATCCCATTCCAATTCCTCCCAATCCCATTCCAGTCCCTTCCAATCCGACAAATCTTCCCAAAATCCTATGAACGTACTCTTCAAAACGTGTCCCCACACTGCGGGAGGCAACGCTAATGATAGCGCCTGATACGGTCTGGGTAGGCCAACCAGCCGAGCAGCTGTGTGAAGTCGGCGGCCCGCCCTGGCGCCTACGGCAGGGGCGTCGACCTGGCAACTTTTCACGGGGCAAAACCAGGGGTGTTATGAAAGTTGCCTATTTACAAGGGGCCACTGACGCTTCCGTTATTTTTTGTAATTTTTTGTGTTAATTTAAATGCAGTTTTTCGAGAATACTTTATGGAATTAGTCGGAATTGGCAGAGTCAAATTGACTTCAAATATTCCCAGAGTATATACATCATCATGTTACTCGTCATATGTGGTAACACCTAGGCGGACAAGAATAATCGGATGTCGCGAGCGAAGCGAGCGAGAAGCCAGAGCCGAACTTCAGTTCTTTTCTAGCTTAGGGTCAATTTTAGATGAGTGTTAACGTTAAATGTAGTGGTTTATTATCTATTATTTTGAACCTTGTTGCCCCCCCCCCCTGCCCCCTGCTGCCCAAAAGTTGGGGGGGGGGCATTCCCCCCCCCCACCCCCCGGTTGTCGACGCCTCTGGTCTACGGTGCTGACTCGAAGGTCGTTGATTCATATTCGCTTTCAATTTTGGCGCCTTTTACTGGGTCTTGAGGGTGCTTCCTACAAATCTAGGTAGCTAGCTGGCTTTCTGGACATAATACAACATGGAAACATGGAATTATTCTTCGGGATAAAGTTTTGGAAAAGAAGGTTTAATACTACTTAATCGAGTCAACTGGGGACTGATTCATTAGCTAACTGATTACCTATGTTTCTGAAGTTATAAATTTGAATCACTATTTGCATATAAAATGATCAATACTTAAATATAACTATTTAATTTTTTAACATCTAATTCTATTAAATAGTATTACACGTCTTCTTCCTAAATAACTTTAGCCCAAAGAATAATTCCATGTTTCAATGTTGTATTGTGTCCAGGAAGATAGCTAAGTAAAAGATATTGCATTGTCCCAAAACTCCTCGGGGATGAGCGCCCCCTCCTCCTTTCCTCTCTGTACTTTCCTGCCTGGCGCGCTCTGCATCCTCTATATTCTCAGCGGATGATTGGTTGCCTACTTAGCTCAGCGGCGGCTGATGAGTCAGGTGGGTTGCCTATGCAGGCGGCGCCAGCGTTTCCTCCTGACGTCGTTGACTTGGCGCGCAGCTGAAGGCTCATGTACGGGCGGTGAGGGGAGTGACTTAGAAGAGAACGGCGCTTAGGGGCTGCTCGACACCAATCCCTTTCCAATCCCTTTCCAATCCCATTCAATCCCTTCCAATCCCTTCCAATCCCTTTCCAATCCCTTCCAATCCCTTTCCAATCCCTTCCAATCCCTTCCAATCCCTTCCAATCCCAGCCAATCCCCCCAATCTACCCAATCGCGCCAATCCCCTTCCAATCCCACCCAATCTTTAAATCTCCAATCTTCGTACACATTTTTTGAGAGTCGTGTACCCCTCGAGCGTAGGGCACCATCCCCAGTTGCTTCGGGAAGGATACAAACCTCTTTACCCTCTGTCCTCCCACTTTGCACAAATTGGGCGCCCGTCTCACAAATTTGGCCGTGGGATACTGGCGGCGAGCGAGTCATCAGATATATCCTCAAATCCGAATGGCAGACGATCGATTCCAGCTGTTATTTTTCCTGCAACAATAAAGTCGAATATCATGAGATTATATCCAGGGATTTGAGTTACATTTGCGTTTATTTCTCTCAAAACTCGGGTGAATGGGAAAAACTTTTCCGGGGGCAAGAATTAACGACATATGTAGTTTTGCATATAAGAGAGGCCCGCTAGGCGCTTAGCAGTTTAGTCTCTTACGGAACGAGGAGCGGGGCAGGTCATAGTAACAATGGCGGCTCCAGTTAAATTCGAAGACGTTTTTGGCCCTAGTTTGCGAAGCGGTGTTATCCAGCGGCAGAGAGGGCAGGGTTTTTTTAAAAACGTTTTATCATATGTCCGGCCGTATTTAGTGCGTGGTCTGAAAGTAGCGGCCAAGGAGAGTTTCAGAAGCGGAGCTAATTTACTAACTGATCTATCGAATGCAGAGCAGAAAGATCACAAAGACATTGTGAAACGCCATTTTAAAAAGAGCGGGGCTCATATTTTGAAAAGCGCAGTGCGGGGTGCGATGAGCGGAGCCGGACGGAAGAAATCAAAAAAGAAGAAGAAAAAGAAAAAAACAGTAAGGAAAAATAAACCAAAAAATAAGCAAATGCGGGGTTCCGGGCAAAAACAAAAAAAAAAATATATATATAAAGAGGGGGAAGGCCCCCAGAGCATCGCAGTCTCCTGGCAAGGGTGGAAGGGGCAAGGTCGCGAGAAACAAGAGGAAGAAGAAATTAAATTTCGCGCCTGATATTTTTGGCTGAAAAAATGCCCCCGAAACGCGCAAGAACTGGCTCGGGTGCAGAAGTAAGCTCTACTGGACAAATGGTTAAATTCATACCATCGGAACTGGACTTTTTCGCTATTCAAGAGGCTACTCCGGATTTCATTCTCTCGTCGGAGTACGAAGAATTACAGTGCATCGGTTCGCTCGGTACTCCAAGCGTGACTCATTTTGATTTTATTTCGAGCGGAAGTGTGGGCACATATCGAGATCTGAGACAGGTTTATCTGCAGACGCGTTTCCGACTGACCAAGCCAGATGGATCGGCGCTTCCTACGGCCCCGGTCGGGGAAGACTTTTCAAAACTTCCCACAGTTAGCACAGTGCTGTGGAGAGATTACTGCCCGAGGGCTACACGCCAACATATAGCGACGCGGTCATTCGAAAAAAAAAATAGTTTCGACAGATTGGCCTAGCAAAGACATTAATGACGAGGGCTTAGCTTTGCGCTGGTACATGACTAAAAATGGCGAGACGGCAGAATTGTTCACCCGACTTTTTCTGGACATAAGTACCCTTAATATGCTTCTTCCAAACGGTATTGATTTACGTCTCCGGGTAACTCTGCAGGAACCGACTTTCTATCTCCACACGAATATCGGAAGTTCTGCGCGTGCTATATTTGAAACAGCAACACTGTATACCAAAGTGTGTACCGTGAATCCCTCGCTTATATTGGCTCACGAGCGAGCGTTTCAAACCAGGGGTGCAATGATTGCGAATTTTAAACGAACACAGACAAAGGCTTTTATTGTTAGTGGAAATTCTTCTCAATTCACCTTGAATAATATCTGGGTAGGTAAACTGCCTCGCCTAGTACTCTTTGCCATGTGTGATCAAGACGCTGCAAGCGGAGATTTCAAAAAAGATCCCTTAATTTTTAAACATTATGGGATTACTAGCGCGACGTTTCACTATGCCGGCAAAAAGCAAGTTTTGGACGGTATGAAATTTTCTGCTAACCAACAAACTTACTCTAAAGCTTTCTGCCAGCTCTATTCTGCCCTTAACCTCCACAGAACACCTCAGTCAACTTTAAGCTTTTTGGAATTTCAACTCGGGAAATTTATTCTCGCTTGTGATCTTTCTTCAGACCTGACAGGACTCGACCATTCACCGAGCTTGGTTCCTAGCGGATCGCTGGAAATAAGTGCTCACTTCGACACGCCGCTCCCCCACAGTATAAGCGTTTTTGTTCTGGGAATTTTTGATTCGACAATTTCAATAGACCGCGATAGGAAAGTTAGTACGTCGTTTTAAAATAAGTAATTATGGACACTCAGCAGCTAATATACGTACTCTCAAAACATTCTCGCACCTCGAAGTATTTTCTCGGCGTGTTCCCAGCAGACAAGCACCCACAGCTTCCGCGTCATCGCCGCCGTGGATTTCTGATCATATTTAACACGGACACATCTGATTTTCCTGGACAGCATTGGGTGGCATTATATTGTTCTGCAAAAAGAAGAAAAATTGAATTTTTCGATTCCTATGGGCTACCCCCAAATAAGTTCATTGAGGGATTTTTGACAAAACTAAAAGGTACGAGCTATTTCTGGAATAAAAAAGTAATTCAGTCAATTTCCAGCAATGTCTGCGGATTTTACGCGGCATTGTTTTGCTACTTTAAATCAAAAGGTTTCAGCATGGCAAAGTTTATCAGGCGTTACGATGCGCGGGATAGCTACATAAATGATTGCAAAGCGATTCGAGATTTTCATAAAATATTCAAACTATACACAGAGCCTTCAAAACAGACACAGGCTTTTTGTCGAATGGTATAGATATGGACAAGCACCACCTCTCTCATCAGTATTGCGCAGACCGCCGTAAAGCGACGAACTTACCCCTTTCAGGATGAAAGCCGTGGTGGATTTTGAGCATTTCTGGGACAACAATGGAAATCCAATTGTTAAGGAAATAGCGATTGCCACCGTCACGCGTCCATTTAACATAGGCCATTTCCTGGTTAAGCAGCCATTCGACTGGAGCACCCTTTCAGCTGAAACACAACGAAGAAATCGTGATATTACTTTGGTACAAAACGGGTTGCGTTGGAATCAGGGTTTTTAGCCCGCCCTTCTGCTTTGAAAAAGCATAAAAGCGGGCTTATGCAAACGACCTCGTGTCTGTCTGTCTGTCTGTGTGTCTGTCTGTTCCACTAGAAGGAGATGAGCTAGAGACTTGAAATTTTCAGGGTGTCTACAGTTTTACTCCTAGGCAACGAAACGCCTACGGCAAATCCTGCCAACCCTCATTAAGGCACTGAAAAAAATTATAAAAGTTTTCACGGAATAAAATATTTAACTTTTTCCAACCCTGTCGACCCGTACCTCTCCGGAAGCGTCTTTTCGCGTCTAGTTCAGTGGTGCACACCGTTTTACGAAAAAATGGACCCAGATCGCGACTACACTGTAAAAAGCACCCGTAATTGGTCCAGTTTTCAACTTTTCTCAACCCCATCGAGCTGCACCTCCCCGGAAGCGTCTTTTCGCGTCCAGTTCGATGGCGCCCACCGTTTTTCGATAAAAAGGACCCAACTCGCGACTACACTGTAAAAAGCACCCAAAATTGACCCACTTTTCAACTTTTATGAACCCCATCGACCCGCACCTCTCTAGAACCGTCTTTTCGAGCGCAATTCAGTGGTGCCAACCGTTTTTCAATTTCCAGTGTTGCCAATCGTCAAAACTCAAATATTTCGATTATTTTCGATATTTCTCGATATTTTCCGATATTTTCGACATTTTTCGTTGTTTTTCGATATTTTTTGATATTATTCGACATTTGCGATATTTTTCGATATTTTTCGACATTTTCGATAATTTTCGATATTTTTTGACATTTTTGATAATTTTCGATGTTTTTTGATATTTTTCGACAGTTTTGACATATTCCGACATATTTCGATATTTGTAAACATTTTTGACAATTTTTGATATTCTTCGACATTTTTCGACATTATCCCTCATTTTTCGATGTTTTTCGATGTTTTTCGACATTATCCATATTTTTCGATACATCTCAACATTTTTGAGATATTTCGAGATTTTTCGACATTTTTTACGAATTTCTACATATTTCGACAATTTTCGACATATCTCGACAATTTTTGAAATTTTCGACACCCCTCGACGCCTATACTAATAAAATTGGTTCGACGATCGTAATTCAGTGTTGCCAACTGCTGCCAAATAAAGTCCGAGTTCGACCGTTCCATCTGAGGCCGAACTCACGTATTTCGAAATTTTTCGAGATTTCCGACTCCCCTTTCTTGCCGAATAACTGACCGTTTTGTCACTATCGGCACGTTTTCAAAGCAGAAGGGAGGGCTGTAGTTTCGGTGGTTCACCGTTACAAACTGCCTCTTTCCGAAGAGAATGCCTTTACGGCAAGCGCGGATCCAGGGGCAAAGGGTCAATTGCCTCCCCTCGGGCTCAGCCGCCCTGTCAAAAATTGGGGAAAAAAAGGGAGAAAAGAGAAAAGGAGAGAGGGAAAAGGGGGAAGGGGAAAGGAAAATTATGTCATTTATACGCATTTCCTAATACGCATCGGTCGAAATTATAAACAAAAACAAATTTTAGATCGAATTCCCCTGAAAGTAAGCAACCCGCTACATTTGCCCCCTCCTCCGGGCCGTGCTGGATCCGCCACTGCTTTACGAGCCGCAGGCCCGATCATTTACAAGCTAAGAGGACGTTCTGTGTGACTTAGGGGTCGGGCCGAAGGCCCGACCGAACGCCGCCGGCAGGCCAAGCAGGCACGCCCCCTGCCGAACGGAGTTGCCAGCGTAGCAAAGCGGAGCTGGCAACGACGTTTGGCGGAGGGGCGGGCCTGCTTGTTTAAATTACTCTGATCTCGGTCGGACTCTCGTAACCGCGCTTTCGAGAAGCACTGTGCTCTTTGCAGCGACGGAATTCAAAGCAAATTATTTAAAACAGCTTACTGGTCGAAATTTTTTGGTTTTACAAGAATTAGGTGCCCCAGCCAGACACGCTCTCCGCACGCTGGCATCCTGCCTTCAACCTTGTCACTCTATTGAGGGAATGCATTGTGCCCTAAAATCCGTTTGCAATTTTGCTTCGTATCTGTTATATCTCGATGCTAAACTGCAGTTTGCAAATTTGTGCCCCCCTGACTCTCTTATTGAAGAAAAATGTGTTCTGTCAGCTTCAGAAAGCCTAGGAAGCATCGGCGGCGGCGGGGCCGGGGCGGATCAAACCGGTTTGGTCCCCGGGAGATGTTGAAGATTGCTATAAATTGCATAGTGGATAGTCTGCTTGGTCAGTGTCTAAAAGTTTTTCCGAGCACAAGCACCAACATGTTTTCCGATCTCATGGACGGTGCAACATTCACCGTGCCTCATGATTTTGATATCGGGCAACTTTTAAGCCAATGGAACAGCGAGACGCAGCCAGGGACGAGTGCAACTACTGCTACTGCTTGTTCTTCTCCGAGTCAGCCGTCAGCAGCCAGCACCAGTGACGTCACCGATTCGAGCGAGCCGCGACAGACTGGCCATCGGGAGGACGCCGCCGCCGCCCCTTCTGCCCCAGCTTCTCGCGGGAGAAGAAAGCGCGTCGCACCTGTCAAGATCGAAAATCCTCCAGCCAAGCGAGGGAGGAAAAAAAAACTGAGCCTCCTGTTCGGAAACCAGCTATCAGAAAGATGCGTGCTCCTGCTCCAAAGGCAATTTGGCAAGAATCGTTAAGCTTAGATTTTGAAAAAAAAACCATGTTATATTGTACTTGGCTTATTTCAATAAAAAAATTACACCAAAAATTTCTTGTCGTTGTTATTCTTCAATAACCCCCTTTTCCCCGGCCGCCTGATCCCTTTCGGCTCCCGGGCCAGCAGCTGCTCCTGGATCCCCATTCCCGTTACACGAGCCCTCCCCCCCTCCTCCGCGTCATGCATTTTCGGGATATATAACACGCACCAGCCCTCTGATCGGTACCAGTTGCATCTGGGACCCACCTGTTTCATACACCGGCGTTCGCACCCGCACCAGCAGCAGTGATGGCAGGCAAGATGAGTGTTGGGCGGAAGCAGCCCTGCCTGGACGAGAAGCAGCAGCCCCGCCTGGACGAGAAGCAGCAGCAGCCCTCGTCGTCGCCGTCGTCCTCATCCCCCTCACCGTCGAGCGCCTCCAGCCAGGACGATGCGTGGTCGGAATGGGCATCTGAAATTGTTACACGAGGTAAGTCTCAATTTTAGCAGGGGAGCACAATGGATTCAGAACTTAGGCAAGCTGCATACGCGTAAATGTTGGCAAAGGGTTTCGTGAGAGAGCAAAAAAAAATATTGTTTTGTGCAGAAACAAGCGAGAAAATTAAAAGAAAAATGGATTTGATACTCGCGGCCGAAAAAAATCCGGGAAATTTAAACCTTCAGCGGAAAGTGAGAAGAATGTTATTACGAATTCAATTGAAGAGAGAGAGACGTAAACGACGAGCCGATTTGTTAGAAAAGGCCCGAGTAAGTAAGAATTGTCTTTTTTAATTTTAATTTTTTTATTTGCAAAATTTTCTTTTATCTGATTTATTTGTTATTTTTTTTAAAGAAGAAAGCTAGCCTGGAAGGGCAGAAGAAGAAGAAGAAGGAGGAAAAAAAACCACACAAGGATGTGAGTGGGTTACATGCTAACACATAATCAGCTAAATATTTTTTCTATCTCATGTCTTATTTTTTTCTTTTAGATTGAAATCATAATTCTGGCTTCGTCATCGGACGAGGAAGAACTGGTACGTAATTCTCAAGTCTGTGCAATGTTGTGCAGAATTTTTCATACTAGTAGAAACACAAGGGCGTGAAAAGAGTAGCGGCGATATTTTCATACTTTGTATCGAGATGACGTCGTGGCTGGCGAGCCGAATTTTTCATACAAGGCCGTGAAAAGAGTAGCGCCGATATTCTCATACTTTGCGTATCGAGGTGACGTGGCGGCTGACGAGGCGCGCCATGTTTGTCAAAGCACACTCATAAAAATGCAGACACAAATACTCACTAATTCTTTTGTTGCAGGCTTCTTGTTCTTCGAGCGGCGGCCCCGACGAGGCTGATACAGGAGCTGGTCCGGCAGCAAGAAAAAAATGCGAATTAGAGGTCGTAATCATATCATCGGACAGCGAGGATGACGTACGTATAACTCACACATAGCCGCATGTACGCTGGGAGGGCCCCACAAATACTCGCTTCTTTAAAATTTCCATTTTTTTCTTTTCGTTAGCAGCAGCTGCAAGCTCCGCGACAGAAACAGCGGCAGCAGCAGCAGCGGGAGCAGCAGCGGGGCCCGCTACAATCCAAGGTGGGGCCTGGTCATAGCGCTGAAGAGGAATTCTTTTCCTTCAGCTTATCAGACGCATTTAATTCAAAAAATAAATAATTTGTGTATTTAACATACCTTTTTTGCTTTATCCTCACTTGTGCTCCGAGACATCGTATACACGCACACACACACACACACACGAGCACAGCAAACACGCGCGACGCACAACTTTAGACGGCCTGGGTGCTACTGCCGGGTCCCGTAGTTTCTCGAAGGTTCGGCAGGTGAGGTGAGGCGAGGCGAGGCGCCCGCTCGCCCGCCGCAGCTCAGGAATTTGGAAAAACCGGGGGGGAGGCGGGGCGGGAGGGGGAGGCGGCGAGCGCACGGCGGGCGAGTGAGAGAGAGGGAGCGGGAGAGAGAGAGCTGGATACGGCTGGACCGCTGGCCACCAGAGCGCAGCACGAAGCAGGGAGTGGCGCTGACCGGAGCGTGCGGGCCGCGCGCGTTGGCGAGTGAGAGAGAGAGAGAGATAGAGAGCGAGAGAGGCAGCGGTGTTATAGGGAGGGGGGAGCTGCTCGTCCGCTCGGCCGCCGGAGCTCAGGAATTTGGAAAAACCGGGGGGGAGGCGGGGCGGGAGGGGGAGGCGGCGAGCGCACGGCGGCTGAGCCTGCGCTGGCGAGTGAGAGAGAGAGGGAGCGGGAGAGAGAGAGAGCTGGATGCGGCTGGACCGCTGGCCACCAGAGCGCAGCACAATGCAGGGAGTGGCGCTGGCCGGACCGTGCGGACCGCGCGCGTTGGCGAGTGAGAGAGAGATAGAGAGCGCGCGCTCGCGCTGTCGAGAGAGAGAGAGAGAGAGATAGCCGGCGCGCTAGCAGGGGGCAGGGCGAAATAGGGACCGCCCGTAATGCATATTGATTATTGTTAATCTGTTACAGATGGGCGCGAGCGGTTGATGAGGGTGGCGGCGCAGGCCGTGTACGATGAAATCACGGAGGCGGAAAGCCTCCTCCAGCCGGACGTTAGCTACTACGAATCGGCGCTGCTAGTACCTTGGGGAATGGTACTCTCACTCTACGCGTGCTGCAGCGCCCTTGCTGACCTCATCAGGTCTACTTACCTTCCGTGGCATGGCCCGCACACGTATTTCAATGATACGGGCTATGATCAGGAGAGCCAAAAGCTGTCTGTGTGGTGGGCGTGGCTGGTGGGAAGTTTCCGGCCATTGAGGCCACAATATCTTGAGATATACATATGGTATAATGAGATCGAGCGTGCTGAAAAACATTTATTTAAATATTTTAGCGAGCAGGATCTTAGAATACCGTATGTATATCTCAGCATAGAAAATACAGACATTGTTTTTGATCTCCCAAATTATAAGCTCGTAGGATTTACGGATTTCTTGCCGGACGAGTCGTGGATTAGCTATCCCGAGCCTCATAGAAGGCTTGTATATAAATGCATAATGTGAGGCTCGGGATGTAAATATGTATATATATATGATTGTTAGTTGTTAAAAATATGTCTATATAATTGCTAGCATGTAAAAATATGTAAATATATATGTGTTAAAAATTTAAATTGTTTTTGAGTTCATAATTCCTCATTATTTCAAGCACACCCGCACACACACACACACACACACACGCACACAATTTGGTCATTCCCTCTCAGCGAGGAGGGGGAGAGAAGCTCGCCAGCGAGGAGGAGGTGGGGGGAACCGGCTTCGCATGCTGACCTGAGCAGCTCAATGAATTTTTTTTTATGCATTACATTACACACGATGGCCTTGGGGGGCAATGACCGAGCTTTGGAGGGAGGGAGGGAGGGGGGAGGTCAATGGCTTTGACCGGTCATGACCCGGGCGGGGGAGGGGGGAAAAACCTTGACCTTTTGGGGGGATGAAAACCTTGACATATGGGGGTTGGAACCTTGAAACCATGGGGGGCCATGAACTCTGATATTTGACCTTGGCATTTGACCTTTTGACCTCCAGGGGTCACGGCCTTGAAATTAGGGTCATGACCTTTGACCTTTGACCCTTCCAGCTTTCCCGTTAGTCACTCTACTTCCCTCGGAAGAAGAGTCGCTGGCGTCGTTGGGTTGGCACCCCGCCTTGTCGCGCCGACCGGCCGACCGTCGTTTGTTGTCTTTTTGTTATGTTTAAAAATACTTCTGCTGAGTGCTGCTGAGTATTTTCGAATTGATTCAATTTCGTTTTCGTCATGATGTCTGTTAAATCTTTCATGCGATGGTTCACTTTGCTATCCATCCTGAGGCTTAAACGTGGAAATCCATACTCTCGTGCGAAATGCAGTAAGTTATTGAAAAAAAGTGTCCGAGCTTGATAAATGTTTCTCTTGTTGTGGTTATGATCAGCTAATGTAATTTTGTTTTCTTGTTGTAGGGTCTATTAAGCGGCTTGCTGCTTACAATTTTGTGAAAAGGGAACAATTACGAGCACGCTCCTGCATTGTACTTGCTAACCAGAAGAAAGGAAGAAAATATCATGTGTCTCCTATGCTTCAGGGCAGGCGACTGTATGGAGCCTGGTACAGTTTAATACCTGTGATGAGGGAATTTGACCAGGAAGAATATTTCAAAATTTTCCGAATGACTCCAGAAAGTTTCGATTGGCTTCTTGAAAAAGTAAGACCCATTTTGACAAAAAGAAGCTTGCGTGAAGCAATTTCTGCTGGTGAAAGGCTTGCTGTAACTTTGAGGTGAGAGACAAATTACTGAAACTACTTTGTAAAGTGTAAGTTTTCAATGTATAAAATGTATATATTAATCTTTTTTTTTTTTTTAATTACCTAGGTATCTTGCGTCAGGTGACAGCATGGCTTCACTATCGTATCTGTTCCGCATATCAGATCAGGCCATATCAAAAATAATATTTGAATGTACTGCTGCCATATGGTACACTTTAAAAAATGTGGTTTTTGAAACAATCTCTGAAGATTTTTGGAGGAGGAAGAGTGCAGAATTTGAAAGCATCTGGCAGTTCCCAATGTGTGTTGGTGCCATGGATGGGAAACACTGTTTTGTTCAGGTAAAATGGGCAACCTATCTCTATTACTACTTACTTTCCCTTTTAAAGCACCTTTCATAACTGTATGTTTCATTACAGAAAGTCCCCATGAGAGGGTCTGAACACTTCAATTACAAATCTGGGCACAGCATTGTTCTGTTTGCTGTGAGTGATGCTAAATACAAATTCATCATGGTTGATGTTGGCTCCCGTGGACGTGAAAGTGATGGAGGGGTGTTTGAGAGATCCGAGTTTGGACACTTGTTTAGAAATCATCAACTTCAGCTTCCTCCTCCAGTCTACAATGAAACAATTAAAACACATCTGCCCTATGTTTTCTTGGGAGATGATGCTTTTCCCTTTGGTGTGCATCTGATGAAAGCTTTTGATGAGTCCAAACAAGAGGTCCCAGAAGAAATTATCTTCAATTATCGGTTTTCACGAGTTGTAGAAAGGTTTTCCACTGAGTTGTAGAAAATGCATTTGGCATCCTCGCAGCTCGTTTCAGAGTCCTTCGCAGGAATATTATTGGCAGTGAGACTCTTGTCCAAAATATTGTACTTGCTAGTACTGCCCTGCACAATTTGCACCTGATTAGGGAGGACAGCATCCCACCGAAACAGCGCATCTACTTGCCTCCAGGATTTGCTGATCTATACAGAGGGAATGGTGTTCTGAAGAAAGGTCGATGGAGAAAAGAATGCAAGGATGAAGAAAGAAGTATTTTCCACAGGCTGTGTCGTCAAGAAGCTAATGTAAATATTGTTAATGCTTATGCAACTCGTGAGAAATTTGTAGAATATTTTGTACAGTGTCCACTTCCTTGGCAGTATGATCAGTTATCAAAGGAGGCGTAATCAGCTTTTTCAAAAGTTATTTAGCACAAATCTCTTCTTTGAAATCTGTAAAATTTTTAAGCGAATCAACTTCTGGGACAGCTTTGTATATATTTATGTATATTTGTATGTTTGTACATTTGAGTCTTATTGGTAAATAAAATAGTTTCATGACAAGAACTGTTTTAATCTTCTTTTAAAATCTTTTGACCTCTATGTAAACAGATTCACGTGTTAACTTAAATAAAATTGTGTACACACGGAGAAAAATGAGTTAGCTAATTTAGCTAAAAGTCGGTAGCTGAGCACCTTTAGCTACAGAGCTAAGTATTTTTGCCGTATACCTAAATATTAGCTCCACTGCTAACTAAAGTTAGCACGGTTGAGCATTTTAATTTGCTAAAAATTGAGATTTTTTGCTAACTATTTTAGCGGTAGTGTTAATCACCTAGAGAAAGTTGTTCAAAGTTATCACTACATGTGAATTATTTAGCAGCTATGTTAACACTAAAAGAATTGGACTTAGAGCGTTTTTAAGCGAATTTTTGGATCACTTTCTTATCATAGAGTAGTCATGGACGTGTGCCTGACCACTGTTAACTGTATGAAGTTGCGGCTCTATATGGGACTCTGAAAACAAATCCAGCTAATATTGTTAGCACCCTAGCTAATATCGCTCTGCTATTTTTTTTTGCTGTGTAGCTAACGTTTTAGCAAACACTATATTACGTAACAAAATTAGCTGCAGCAACTAAGATTTAGCTGTGCAGCTAACTTTTTTCCTCCGTGGCATAAACAATAAAACCCGGAGTAAAGATAATTATCACAATAGGATAACTAGAATATTTACTAAATTACAGAAAGAAACATGCTGAACATATTCAAATAAATCAACAATTAATAAAAACAAAAGGTAAATTGGTTTCACAAAACAAAGGTACACAATTTGCAAACTACAAGTCATCACTTAAAAATTCTTCCTCCTCTTGCTCCGTTAAATTGCTGGCCTTGTTGAGGTAGGTAAGGATTTCCACCATGGCCTTCCCACTGATCGGCGCCCGCATTCTCCGCAAGAGACACGCCACAGTTTGGCCGAAGTTGCCATAAACGTCCAATTCCTTCTCAGTGAGAAACTGCCTCAGCACGGCCATCTCACCTCCCTCTGGCTGGGGGCCGACGGCCTCCAGCTGCTCAGGGCGGTTCTGAGCGCGCCCGGCTTGGATCCTGATGTTGTCCCGGAGTCCTTGACGGTGCGCCTCGTGGACCAACTGAACCCTGCGTCCTTCACGATCCCTTTCCTTAAAAAATAGAAAGAAAGTGAGTGAGGTTGCGGAATGGGGCTTGCAGTGCAGAAAGAGCCTCGAAAAGAGTTTCAGCTTACCTCAGCTCGTGCTCGGCGAACTTCAAGGCGGGAAGGACCTGCTCCGACGGGGCGATGATTGCCACGACCGCGGCCGCCTCCACCACCGCGCCTGGGTGCACCACCACCACCTCGTCCTGCCAGACCTCCCCGGCCTGGACTTCCTCGGCCTGCTGGACCTCCCCGGCCTGCTGGACTTCCCCGGCCTGCGGGGCTGCCTCGGCCTGGTCCTGCTGGTCTGCCACCGCGTTCATGCAGGAGCGGAGAAGTATTTAGGCCTAGGGAGGAGTACGGATCGATCGCGTCCGAGTCATGCTCGATCAAATCCAAATCGATGTTCCGAGCTGGCGGTGAGGTCCACAGGTTGCTCCTTCGGCGGTGTCGGTTGAGCCCGCCAGCGCCGGCCCGACCCGAGGTGGGCGTGGACGCGATGCGTTCCTGCTGTTCCAGCACCTCTTGACGGACAGACGGGGAGAAAAGGAACATGGAGGGAGAATGACCCATTCTCATTTGCGGCCTAGGACTGAGCGCGCCGTCGACCCCGGGGACGTGCACTTGTGCCTGCACTGGTATTATAGCGGCATTGCGTGGGGTTCCACTCATCACCGTGTCCTGCTCGTGGATCGTCGAGAGGGACCCGAGCGTCGCGTCCTGGCCTCCGGTCGTCGGTGTCGGACGCTTGTGTCGTAGCGCCGAGCCCATGCGTCGCGACGCCTTTGAGGTCCTCGAGAAGGTGGAACAGCGGCTTCCGGCCGATGACACAGAGGAATTCAGATCACGGCGCCTCGTTTCTGGCGTGATCCTTGGTGACAGCCTAAGGGGCGGACTTCGCGTCGAGGCCTGGCGTCCTGGGCTTGTCCATGGGTCGGAGATGAGGTAGCCTGGGGAGGAGGCCTTCCCTGCATAGGTGCACCTGAGACAGCTTCTCTCAAGCCTAGCTCCATCTCCCGCCTCTCATTGGCTTCATACACCTCTTCACAGCAATCTGCAACAATTACATAAGGACTCTCCTAAACAATCATAGCGTTTAAGGTAAAAGTTTCAGGCACAACCACTTGAAGGCTCAATGGATATGTTTTGTCTGTGGAGTCTGTTGCGAAGAGATTTGAAGTACAAGCGGAATAGAAAATTAATACATACTGCGCATACTTGGCTGAGGATTTGTCGCAAACACCATGCTGAAAGCTGGACCTAGTGCAGGACCTGCAGGGCCGTCTGGTGCAAGGCTCTCTGGTGCAGGACCTTCTGTTGCATGAACTTCTCCCTCCACGTTGTAGTCCTCATCATCATTTTCACCACCCTCATCATAGTCTTCAAAATTCTCCGGATCGTCTGCATCTTCATCAGCTTCATTTTCAACATTTTGTCTGAGGTTGGACTCGCGCCAGGTTGACATGTCGCGACCAACCTCGTCCAGGAAAGCTAGCTCATCAGATCCAAAGTTGGTGGCAGGGCTACTTCCAGCAGCACCACTTCTGCCCTTTTTCTTCTGTCGTCGCTTTCTGGTCCCTCTGCTGTCCTTCAAAGTCTTAAATTTGGCTTGGCAATAAGCGGCTGCAATATGGTAAAAACTTTAAGTAAAAACATCTAAGTTGGGAATAAAAAACAGAATGAATTTCAAGATAGGTTACGTACCGTCGACGTAATCCTCTAAAAACAACGCAGCAACCTCATTCCAGGCAGTTTTCCTCTTGTCTCTTTTAAAACTAGATTTTAAAGTGTGGTCCCATAATATTCTTCTCTTCCTGACAGCATCAACTAATCCAGCAGTGGAGTAAGGAATTTTCGTCATTTTGTCTTGAAGTTTGGCTCAATCGTCAACAACAACAACATACTTGAAAACACAATTTGCTGGCGCTCGCGATACACAAAACAAACGACGGTCGGCGCGACAAGGCGGGGTGCCAACCCAACGACGCCAGCGACTCTTCTTCCGAGGGAGTGGTTGTGGTTTCATAATATTACGAATATATGGAGTTTCAGTTGACAAAAACATCATTGCGGATGACGGTGGGATCATAATAGAGCAATATATGCTGTCTCTGGGGTGTTATGGGAATGTCGGGTGCATGTCGGGTGGATGTCCGCCGTTTGAATGCGGCCATTGTGGGGCCACCTTTTATCGACAAAGAAGGAAAGGAGTGTGTTTTCAAAGGTCCGTACGGGGCAGGACGCAAAAACCTTTGTCTCCTGCTACACAACAACCACTTCCACGCCATTCTTTACCCCTGTGCTGCCTTTGATCGACGACTAATTTGTGATCGGTGCGTCGTGTTCTACAACAACAGGTGCGACCACCGCTGCGAAGGCTCATGCTGGCGCTGCTTCGCTCAAGGTCACCATGATGGTCCCATGCGGCGTTGCGGCGACTGCGGTCATCAGTTCGCCGGGGATGAGTGCTTCAACACCCATAAAACTGTCAATATCCCACACACAGATCGCACCAAATGCCAAACATTTGAATTTTGTCAGGGTTGCGAAAAAAGCTACTCTGTGATGCGGGGGCAGAGACATGTGTGTGGTTTTGTATATTGCTCCTACTGCAAAAATAATGTAGCAGAAAACCACCTCTGCTACATGCAGCCCTGGGCGGAGAAAGAAAAGAAAAGAGGCTGGAAGTACATTACGGTGTACTATGACATTGAAACAACACAACACACCCCTGTGGAGGGAAAGCCAGACTCTTACGAGCACATCCCCAACTTGCTCGTGTCTCAGGCCGTGTGTGAGGAGTGCGCACACATCCCTGACAATGACTATTTCTGCACTGTGTGTCAAACGCGCCAACGCATTTTCCATAGTCTAGACGACCCTAACCTCAATGTCATTGGGCAGTTTTTCGACTATCTTCAGTCGTTTAGAGGCAAGACTAAAATTCTGCTTGTCGCTCACAACTCCCGCTCATTTGATGGAGTGTTTATGGTTCAGGAGGTGGTAAAACGCAAACTCAAATGCGAAATAACGCTCCAGGGTGCTAAAATCCTGTGCATGGCAGAGAGGGGCATGGGCAAAAACATGAGACTGTCGATAAATTTCCCATGACCAACTTCCATGCACAGAATTTCCAGCCTCTTTTCTTTTCTTTCTCCGCCCAGGGCTGCATGTAGCAGAGGTGGTTTTCTGCTACATTATTTTTGCAGTAGGAGCAATATACAAAACCACACACATGTCTCTGCCCCCGCATCACAGAGTAGCTTTTTTCGCAACCCTGACAAAATTTAAATGTTTGGCATTTGGTGCGATCTGTCTGTGGGATATTGACAGTTTTATGGGTGTTGAAGCACTCATCCCCGGCGAACTGATGACCGCAGTCGCCGCAACGCCGCATGGGACCATCATGGTGACCTTGAGCGAAGCAGCGCCAGCATGAGCCTTCGCAGCGGTGGTCGCACCTGTTGTTGTAGAACACGACGCACCGATCACAAATTAGTCGTCGATCAAAGGCAGCACAGGGGTAAAGAATGGCGTGGAAGTGGTTGTTGTGTAGCAGGAGACAAAGGTTTTTGCGTCCTGCCCCGTACGGACCTTTGAAAACACACTCCTTTCCTTCTTTGTCGATAAAGACGCACAAGCGGTAATCTGGGAGCGAGTCCTGAAGTTTCCTAACCTCATCTAGGCCACAGGGCTGAGTGGGATCAATTTGTGCATTTTCGCACAATTTTTTTGCGTTGTCTCTCTGAATGACAGAGTTGGGTTTTTTAAACCTCTTAAAAGCATCTTTCGACATACCCCCGTGAGCCATAAGAACAGAGACGCATCGCGTCAAACACATGTTGTCATTGTTTTCTGGGGAGTAAATAGAGCCTTTAGCCCCGGTTTTCCGCTCAATCCATTGCTCAATGGTCTCATTGGCCACTCTGTTAGTGCGGCGCCCGCCCGCCTCAGGTGTGGGGATGTGAATGTAACTCACTTTGAGTTGTCCTTGGGCCATAAAGGCTTGGTTTGAATTCAAAACTCGCGCCAGTTTGTCCAGAACGACGCGCCCGTTGATCTGATCGGCGCGCCGCATACTGAACCAGAGCGGGTTATCCACATTCTCAGCATTTTCAATTTCGACAATGACGCGGTCATCATCCTTAGCACTGACAGCCTCCCGCTGTCGCTGCAGTACTGTGTCAAACAGCCCCTCCATAACCTCTTCTGAGGGCAAAGTGTCGCCCAGACCACTAATTTGCATCGTTTCTTCTCTAAACTTGGTTTTGAAACGTTTGAGTTCCCGCTCACGACTCTGGAGCACCTCAATGGTTGGTGTGACCACCTCCTCCTCCTCATCTCGGGGACGCTTGCTGGCACCCTCGGCCCGTCCAGGAGAACAAGAGGACGGGCCAGGTTGGGGTGAAGCGGGGCGTGGTGGGGGTGTAGCAGGGCGGGGTGGGGCGTTGGAGCCTGAACCACACATAGCTAGAGCCATGCGGTAGGTGAGTGCAGCGTGCGGGTCTGCACCGTTCTGCTCCCGCACGTAGGCAAGATGGCCCACAAGCAAGAAGGGCACGATACGAGGATCGGCCCCGAGGGGTCAACAACTTCGAATATTCATCGTACAAGTTGGCGGTAATCAGGTCAATATTCACAATATTCATTCGATATTCGCAATATTCATTCGTAATCACAATATTCATACATAATCATAATATTCATTTATAATCACAATATTCAGTCAATATTCACAGTATTCAGTCAATATTCACAATATTCAGTCAATATTCACAATATTCAGTCAATATTCAATTAGTATTCACTATATTCAGTCAATATTCGCAACATCAGTCAATATTCAATGCTTACCCTTCCCCTCCTGTTGCCGCTCGTAGAGAAATCAGAGAAACCCACCAACGCCCCTCCGACGTTTTCGCTGTTAGAAACGTACACCGGCACTGAAGTGATAGCTCGCGTAGCCCTCGGTAGCCCTTCTAGAACAGTGTGACGCACTGGGATAGCTAATGCTCGTGTATGCTATCTGGGAGTACAATGATGAAATTTGTTTCAGGAAATCGTGATTCCGGACAGAAGGCTAATAAAGGCGGGAAGGGACCTGTCGAACCAAAGCGACATCCGACCGTTGCGATAGGCGATTGGTGCGCTTTCAAAATTGGTGGATGAAAGCGCGGAAACATGTTTGTTGGTCATATAATTCAGTTCTCATACCTCTAAGGGAAGGGAAAACAATGCCAGTACACAAGCAAGCTTGCCCCCACTAGTCCGCCCAAAGGTCGCAGAGTGTCCGTGGCATTGGAGTGACCTGTGACTGGTACAGGCTGGAGGAAGATGGTGTTCTCAAAAAAACACATATAGATGGCAGTGTTCCCCTCGACAGCACTTACATGGCCACTGTTCAAAAACCCCTGTATCGAGACGGGGAATTCATTGTTGACGTGAAGACATGCGCCTCCCTTCAGGCCTAAGTACTCTAAAACTAAATCAAGTATATTTTGTGATAACCTGAATACTGCAATACTTTCTCATTTCTTTAACCATATTCAGCAATATTCAACGCTATTCGGTGATATTCAGCAATATTCATCCATATTCAACCATATTCATCTATATTCAGCCGTATTCATCTATATTCAACCATTTTCATCCATATTCAAAATATTCAACCATATTCAAAATATTCAACCATATTCAGAATATTCAACCATATTCAAAATATTCAACCATATTCAAAATATTCACAAATATTCAAAATATTCACAAATATTCAACTGTAATCAAATATTCAAATATTCATCGTACACGAAATTTCGAAGTTGTTGACCCCTCGATCGGCCCTGTCTGCAGGACAAGCGTCCAGCAGAGCAAGGAGCACCGCCGAGTAGGCTTCAGACAGCAACTCATCGGTGTAAAAACACCCTCCCTCCCACTCATCCAAAATCTCTCCAACTAGCGACGACATAGTAGTAGCGAAGTGCACGTAACGAATCGAGTGACTTGACTGATACCGCTGTGGAGCGCGGGGGCTCATTTTATACGGCGCAGTCAGCGACAACAACGCCGCCTATAGTGTGCGGCGGAACTACAAAAGTGCATAAGCAGTGCGCGGCCGCTGCGCACCTGACGAGTCGCGACTTGCTCGCGCTGTACGCTATTGGTTATAATTCAGGGCTACTGCGCTCTGATTGGTTATAATAAGGTGCGCTGTGATTGGCTGGCGACTCTTGTCATATACATGTTTGAACGTGTCTTGTATCGCTCTACAGATCGTAGCGCTGCGGAGGCGCGCGGGGCGGTGCGGGGCGCGGTGTGGGGCGGGGCGGGGCGCGGGGCGCGGGGCGCGGTGCGGGGCGCGGGGCGGGGCGGCGCGGGGCGGGGCGCGGGGCGCGGTGCGGGGCGCGGGGCGCGGGGCGGGGCGCGGTGTGGGGCGGGCGGGGCGGGGCGGGGCGCGGGGCGGAGGCGCAGTGCACCTACCGGGTGCACCTACCGGGTGCACCTACCGGGGTGCACGTACTGGTCGGGGAGAGGGGCAGAGCACCGTGGAGATAGGCAACCCACCTCACGGCGCTGTAAGGTTGGTTGGTGCTGGTGGAACGGCCCGGCTGCACGGAGCGCAGCACCGCACAGTGTCGTCTGCACGGAGTGCAGATTGCACAAATCGCCACTGGAGCGCAGCACCGCTCGACTTCAGGACAGTTGACGAGCGGAGCAGAAGTCAGCTGTGGAAGGTCAACACTGAAGTTTTGTGTACACCAGTGACTCGGAGAAAAGAAAACAACATTCATTTTTTGAATTTTGTTTGAACCTATTTTGTGAAGTTTGTGAAATATTCAAGTGAACTTTGCGCAATATGTATTTCCTTTACCTAACTTCAAGAAATATCACTTCCCTATAATCTCCCTGCGCCTATGTTTGAGTATACTTGTGAACTGGTAGGTTAGGAAAGTGAACAGAAACTTGTTGTTAACGTGATTGCTTATTCGTTTTTTTTTGTTTTGACTAACAAAAGGATGTTTATCTATTAGAATAAAAAAAAAAGCAAACAGTACCTTATCTCTCAAAAAGTAACCTCACTCTTGACAAAGACACAATTTTCAAAGTAAATATCATTTCCCACTGCTTTATACTGTTAAATCACAAAGGGAAAGTGAGTCCTTATGTTTAAGAGTAAGAATTTTGAGTCTAGGACATGTACTTTTCTTCAAAACTAACTTTTTCCGAAGTTGGGTCGACAGAACTTGTGAAACATGAGGGTGTCTGACACCAAACAGATCTAAACGATTCTGACTTGCAAATCCTTTTCAAAATCCAAGACTTTGTTAAACTGAATGTGTTCAAGCAAAAAAATTTGATTGAAGTCAAAAATCTTAGGTTTTAGACTGTGAGATAAGTTGAATTTTTGATAAAGTTAATCTAGCATGGAATTCAAAGTAAATATCAATTCTCATGGCTATATCCTGTAGAATCACAAAGGGAAAGTGATTCCTTATGTTTAAGAACAAGAATATGGAGTGTAGGACATGTACTTTTATTCAAAACTAACTTTTTCCGAAGTTTTGGCGATAAAGATGGACATTGTATTTTAAGCATGGTGCTGACTGACCGCCAACACTTTTATGATAATCTCACTCCTAAATCCTTTTCAAAATCCAAGACTATGTTAAACTGAATGTATTCAAGCAAAAAAAATTTACTTAAGTCAGAAATCTTAGGTTTTATGGAGGAACAAAACTTGAATTTGATCTGAAGTGTCAGAGACAAAAATTTCAAAGTAAATATTATTTCCCACTGCTTTTTACTGTAAAATCACAAAGGGAAAGTGAGTCCTTATGTTTAAGAGTAAGAATTTTGAGTCTTGGACTTGTACTTTTCTTCAAAACTAACTTTTTCCGAAGTTGGGTCGACAGAACTTGTGATATCGTTTGAACCACATCACTTGACTCGTGTAAGTGTAACTTCTGCTTCGCCAAGTGTTTCAAATAAACAAATTGAATCGCACAATATCTCTCCTCTTTTTCCCCCCCTCATCAAAGTTGCGTATGGAAGGATTATTGAAAGGATAACAACGGAAAATACTAGCACATGATTGCTTTTAATTTTCTGTCTTTTTTTTTTTTTTTTTTAAAAAGAAAAAGACATGATTAATTAAAAAAATGAACAATCAGTGGCGGCGCCTTAAGGCCTCCGCCAGTTGTTTTGCCGTCTGGAAAAGATGACAATGACGTAAGATTCCGAATGAATCTTAGATTTAAAAAAAAACACTCTCAGACGAAGGGAGTACTTACAAGTTTTGGAGGGGCGTAGGGGACGGGGCGGGGCGGGGCGGCAGCGGCCCGGGGATCAAAGACAGCCTGCAAAAACCCACAAGATACGTTACAATCCATTCCAACATCACAAGAACAACTTGCAGAACTATGTTACTTACTCGGCGGGGTGGGGGCGCCGGCCCCAGGCGCTCGAACACAGACTGCAACAAGAAGACACAGAAAAATCAAAGAGGTGGAAAGAGACCATAAAACAGAACAAAACTGAGATATACTGACCACCCTCTGCGGGCGCAGGGCCCCCGCCACCACGGCGAGGGGGCGGCAGCGGCGCCGCACACACGGGTCGCACTGAAACATGCGAATATCATCAGTTTGTCACCAATGACGATCTGCTTGAAGTGCTGCAAAAATACTCACATCCTCCTCGGGCAGGGTGGCGGCGGGGGCCTCGCTGCTCGCGGGGGCTGGGGCGGGCACGGGCGGCGCGGGGGCTGGGGCGGGCGCGGGTGGAGGCACAGGGAACAGAAACAAGTACATCTTAAGGAGTATGGACTTACAGAAGTATTACAGCGTCGTCATCGGTGTGATGCTTACCCCATCGCAAGCCTCCTCCTCGAAGAGGAGGGGCATCGACAGGTGGTGGGCGGTCTTCGCCGGGGCTGGGGCCTCCTCGACCTCGTCGGTGGGCGCGGGCGGTGAGGAGACTGAGGCCGGGGCTGGGGCCGGGCTGGGGGGCTGGGCCAGGTCCTGGGACAGCTGTAAGAAAATGAATCGTGACTTCGTGCAAGGGGATTCCCCTCGAGGACGTAACTTAACCTCAACTCGCGCGTGAGATCACAGGACCCACTTGCGAATGAATGGCTGAGCTTGCAGGACACTGCTTATCACTCTGTAAAATTCACGCTTTTGATGATTGAAACTAAAAAAGTTCACAATGAAATGATGATGATGCAACATAGCGTCGTGCGCGCCAAAACTTCTTTTAAGGACGCCGGCGCCCAGTGAATGGATATTTAGGCAATATCCTGCAACCTCACACGAATTTAGGAAAGTCGAACGAGCAAGTGTTTACGAGAAATGGACGCAACAGGTCACCGCGGCACCATGGCGTCAGCCTCTGGCTGGAGGGGTCTGCGAGTCCGCGCTGATGGCGAGGAACCCACACGCACAAGGACACTGAATATTCACTTACCTCATCATAAAGCAGCCCCGAGGGCTGCAGCTCCAGCTCAAAGGAGCTGGAGTCCTCCAGCTGCAAATGCGGCATGCTGTCGTCCTCGCTGAGGTAAAGGTCTTGTTCGAGGCGGTGGCTGCTCATCGTGGCGCTCGACACAGGAGTGACGCCGCGGCGCACGGGTCCTGCTCGCTCGGGGCGGCAGGGGGGGCGAGGAAGGGGTGGGTGGATTTTTTCCAAGAAAATGCTTATTGGCACTCCGGACTATTTTACATTAATTTTACGTCGGTGTCGTTGTGTGTTGATCGTAAAAAATCGAGTCTAGTGTGTAATGACACGCACACATTTTCTTGTCGCGATGAAAAGATGGTATAGCTTAATCCAGGCTTAAAAAGACATGTACAGCAGACGACACGATGGCGGGGCGCTCTCTCTCGCACGCTTGGTGAGCCAGTTCGAGTTGGATCGAGTGTAGTGGGGGTAAGGAAGGACCGGCGCGGCGCGGCGCGGTGCGGCACGGTGTGGCGTGCCGTGGCGTGCCGCGGCGTACCTCCATCGCCCGCTAGGCAGCGCTAGCGTCGCTGCGCCGCTCCGTCTCGGCTCAGCCCCAGGCATGGCCCGGTGCGGCTCGCGGCCGCGGTCCAGCCCGAGCGTATCGCGTACCGGTTACAACTTGCCACGCGCCACCGCGCGGTCAAATCGGCAAGTGTTTTATTTTTAACCAATCAGATTGAGGCTAATTATAGCCAATAAGAATGCAGAGCGAGCGTACCCGGCGCTGCATAAATAGCTGGCGCCACGCTCCAGCCGGCATCACTTCGGTTTGGCTGTCAGAGTAGAACATCATGTCTCATGCTAGTGTAGATGTACAGCTGCTCAACGGAGCAGATCTGACGGACTTTGTCGTGAAGGAGTTCAGCGTGTACGATGCGAAATCGGATGTATGCCACACGGCGATATTCGCCCCGCCGTATCCTGAACACTTCCTTACTGCTGATGTGGCAAGGCAGAATAATTACGTCACTAACAATATTCACGGGATGCGGTGGAACTCAGGCGATGTGCCTTACTGTGAGTGTGCGGACACACTGCGCTCACTGACGGCGCCGTACGTTTACCTATGCGTCAAGGGCGAGCAGAAAAAAAAAGTTGCTCCTCAAGCTGATACCGGACGCATGCATTGTGGATGTGGGAGAGTTGGGGTGTCCAAAGTTGGAGAAGTTGGCGCACTTGTTCGTCATATCCCACTGTGTAGAGCACTCGACATTCCCTCTGCACACTTGCGCGGCGCTCAACGCCAAGAGGATTGGTCTGTGGTACGAGTTCACTTACAATCTACAGTGACTTAAAATTGTCGGTTTCGTATAGGCCTCCCACTAGGGGGGGATAGGATTTTCCGTTAAAAATTCTAACGAGCGTAACAGCATGCCTCCTGGGCGCGCATGGAAATGCTGTAATAAAAAAAATAATAAAAAAAATGTCAGGAGCGGGATTCGAACCCGCGATTCGCTGATCTTAGGTCTGCTGCCTTGGACCACTCGGCCATCCTGACATCTCTGGACACTCAGTGTACCGAGGGCCTCTTAAGCCAAGATGGCGACTTAGGTTCGTGCCTTTCACTTAGGTTGGGTTACGCCCCTCTGGATTACGCGTCTATCAACTTAGGTTGGGGTACACGTCCTTACCTGTCAAGGTGACTTGGTCACCTGCCACTCGGAGGGTCATGCCCGCCACTCGGGGTCGTGCCCGCCACTCGGGGGCACCCGCCACTAGGGGGGATCAAAATGGCTGCCCGCCACTAGGGGGGATCTATACTACTTACAACTTACGACATTATCCCATGTTGTTACCAGAACAAACACCTGCCTGGAAGCAGGTAAAGCAGGTCTGGACTTAAAAGTCCCGTCTCCTGGAATGATTTTAAGGGAGGGCATAAATTGGAGCATCCGTGGAGAAAAAAAGGCTATGTGGTGATGCCCCTCAGCATCGGTGCAAGATCCAGCATAGAGGTTCTCTTCACCATCAATGGTCTTTGATACAAAGTTATTTTGCAGCAATACCTGAGTCAACTTGCGCATGGTGTGAGGGATGTTTGGATAGCGACCCATATGTTTCTCCCGCATGCTTCCCCTTAATCGTGCAAGGGTCATTTTGCAGCGAACATTTCTTGCATATCTTAAATGAGAAAGACGAAAGTATAACTAGGTAGATGTACGCCAGACACCGTCTCCCGTAACAGGCTTCGCGATATCTCGCGAAACACTGTTACGCTGCGACGGGCCTGCGTACATCTACCTAGGCCTGCGGCGCTCGCGAGCCTGCATGATTGAAGATTTACTCGTTTTAGCCAGGGGGCTGCCGCCCCCTGCACCCCCGCTTTTTTTTTATTACGAGCTTGCATGATAACGAGCTTGCATGATTTGAGATTTACTCATTCAAGCCAGGGGGCTGCCGCCCCCTGGACCCCCGCTTTTCTTTATTGGCTGAGCGATAGCGAAGCCTATTACGCCACTGGAGTGCTAAAAAAGTTCAATGTCCGTCTGTCTGTCTGTGTGTCTGTCTGTCTGTCTGTCTGTGTGTCTGTGTGTCTGTGTGTCTGTGTGTCTGTTCGCACGATAACTCGAGAACGAGTTAAGATATTGACCTGAAATTTTTACTGTAGCTTCTTGGCCTAAAAAGCTCGGACGAGTTCAAATATGAATACTCTAGCTCAAAAATTGACCCTGCTAAAAATTGATTTATATTTTTTTAAAAAATTAGATTTTAAAAATTACAAAATTTTATGGTGTCCTAAGGGGTATCTCGGCGAGTTGCGACCCTATGGACGAAAATTTCGTCCGTTTTGCTCTATCTGTTACTGTTTAGCCGCTACAGCGGTAAGTGTGGACGAAAAGTCGTCAAAATGCATGTTGGGTGTCGTTTTATTCAGGGTATTCTGTCGAGATGCGAGCCTTGAGTCAAAAATTTTGTCAGTTTGGCTCTGCGGAGAAGGGTTTTGGGGCTCGGGCCCTTCGCGTAAAAATTGGAAAATTGGTTACATAATGAAAAGAGGCGAGCGGGGGTCCAGGGGGCGGCAGCCCCCTGGCTTAAATGAGTAAATCCAAATCATGCAGGCTCGTAATAAAGAAAAGCGGGGGTCCAGGGGGCGGCAGCCCCCTGGCTTAAACTAGGTAGATGTACGCCAGACACCGTCTCTCGTAACAGGCTTCGCGATAGATCGCGAAACACTGTTACGCTGCGACGGGCCTGCGTACATCTACCTAGGCCTGCGGCGCTGGCGAGCCTGCATGATTTAAGATTTACTCGTTTTAGCCAGGGGGCTGCCGCCCCCTGGACCCCCGCTTTTTTTTTTTTATTACGAGCCTCCATGGTTTAAGATTTACTCATTCAAGCCAGGGGGCTGCCGCCCCCTGGACCCCCGCTTTTCTTTATTACGAGTCTGCATGATTTGAGATTTACTCATTTAAGCCAGGGGGCTGCCGCCCCCTGGACCCCCCGCTTTTCTTTATTTAAAATAGGCCAGGGGGCTGCCGCCCCCTGGACCCCCGCTCGCCTCTTTTCATTATGTAACCAATTTTCCAATTTCTGCGCGAAGGGCCCGAGCCCCAAAACCCTTCTCCGCAGAGCCAAACAGACAAAATTTTTGCCCCAAGGATCGCATCTCGACAGATTACTCTGAAAACGACACCCAACATGTATTTTGACGACTTTTCGTCCACATTTACCGCTGTAGCGGCTAAACAGTAAGAGATAGAGCAAAACGGTCGAAATTTTCGCCCACAGGGTCGCAACTCGCAGAGATACCCTTTAGGACACCATAAAATTTTGTTATATTTAAAATCTAATTTTTTAAAAAAATATAAATCAATTTTTAGCAGGGTCAATTTTTGAGCTAGAGTGTTCATATTTGAATTCGTCCGAGCTTTTTAGGCCAAGAAGCTACAGTAAAAATTTCAGGTCGATATCTTGACTCGTTCTCGAGTTATCGTGCGAACAGACACACAGACACACAGACAGACAGACACACAGACAGACAGACACACGGACATTGAACTTTTTTAGCACTCCAGTGGCGTAATAGGCTTCGCTTTCGCTCAGCCAATTACATACTAGGTAGATGTACGCCAGACACCGTCTCTCGTAACAGGCTTCGCGATAAATCGCCAAACACTGCTACGCTGCGACGGGCCTGCGGACATCTACCTAGGCCTGCGGCGCTGTCGAGCCTGCATGACTAGGTAGATGTACGCCAGACACCGTCTCTCGTAACGGGCTTCGCGATAGCTCGCGAAACACTGTTACGCTCCGACAGGCCTGCGTACATCTACCTAGGCCTGCGGCGCTGGCAAACCTGCATGATTTAAGATTTACTCATTTAAGCCAGGGGGCTGCCGCCCCCTGGACCCCCGCTTTTCTTTATTACGAGCCTGCATGATTTCAGATTTACTCATTTAAGCCAGCATCTCGACAAATTACCCTGAAACCGACGCCCAACATGCATTCTGACGACTTTTTGTCCACATTTACCGCTGTAGCGGCTAAACAGTAAGAGATAGAGCAAAACGGACGAAATTTTCGTCCAAAGGACCGCAACTCGCCGAGATACCCCTTAGGTCACCATAAAATATTGCAAATATTTAAAACCTTTTTTTTAAAAATATAAATCAATTTTTAGCAGGGTTAATTTTTGAGCTAGAGAGTACATATTCGAACTCGTCCGAGCTTTTTAGGCCAAGAAGCTACAGTAAAAATTTCAGGTCGATATCTTAACTCGTTCTCGAGTTATCGTGCGAACAGACACACAGATAGACAGACACACAGACACACAGACACACGGACATTGAACTTTTTTAGCACTCCAGTTGCGTAATAGGCTTCGCTATCGCTCAGCCAATTTAAGATTTACTCGTTTTAGCCAGGGGGCTGAAGCCCCCTGGACCCTCGCTATTTTTTTTTTTTTTTATTTTTTTTTACGAGCCTGCAAGATTTACTCATTTAAGCCAGGGGGCTGCCGCCCCCTGGACCCCCGCTTTTCTTTATTACGAGCCTGCATGATTTGAGATTTACTCATTTAAACCAGGGGGCTGCCGCCCCCTGGACCCCCGCTTTTCTTTTTTTTAAAACTATGTAGATGTACGCCAGACACCGTCTCTCGTAACAGGCTTCGCGATAGATCGCGAAACACTGTTACGCTGCGACGGGGCCTGCGTACATCTACCTAGGCCTGCGGCGCTGGCGATGTAAATTTAAATGAGTTCATTCAGTGACATTGCTTACAGTCAGTGAAACAGACTTAAATGTTATCCTTCAATTGAACACATTGAAAGTGACTTCTGATAGATTTCTTCCACTTTCAAAATTAAGGCAACAGTGTGTGCAACAATCAAATGACACTCACTTTGCATTTTCTCTATCTATCTTTGACCTACAAATAATTATTATGAATAGAAAAGGACACTTTTTGTTGATTACAAATTATTGTTTATAGCCGTGGAAACTATAAATATTTCATTATTCAAGGTGACACAACATTATATTTTTGGCTTAGATTTTCACTTCAATACATAAAGTCCTAATGTAGTGCTCACAATTAATTTTGAAACAGATGGAATAATGGAGTTAATTTTAAGGTGATCTCAAGTATATAAAGCTTCTTCTTTTTCACGTAACTAAAGTGTTGGTTTCACAAGAATATCCCATTACATCTTTATTTTAGCTAAACACTTTTTTTTTTCTCCAGTAGAAGCCCAGGGAGAAATTTGAGCACCGACTCTTTAGCATGACATCAAACTGGTACCTCAGTTTTGCGTTGTCTGTGACTCTTCTTGATGTCAAAGTGACTGTAAAATCCGTCCGAATAACATCAAGGGGAGTGACAGGAGACTCTTGAATGATATGTCACTTTGATATAATGCTGACAACTTCAGGCTCAAATTTCTCGCTGAAACGGTGATGCTCATGAAAAGCATTCCATAAGAGTGTTCAATGTGCTAATATAGTCTCCCTCTTTCAGGAGCTCAAATTCAAGGATGCCTATGGCATTTGGGCAAGGCTTTTGTGAAGAAAGCGAGGTCTCTTGGAATTTTAAGGTATCGCAAGATACTACCTTCATTAGTCACTTACCTTCGGAAAGCAACAGCCATATCCTTATTGCCTCGGCAGTACTTTATGGTAGGATTACGGTGTTTAAAAGATGCTGCGTTCGAAGAAGACATCACCTCGGTGAAGTAGGCCAAGCCCAGACGGATTCTAGGAAAACCAATCGTATAGGTCATTAGTATACGATTAGTAGAAATAAGTATACACCAAAGTTTTCCTCTAACTTATAGCCGCCACCACTTTTTTAAAAACGAGTTTGGGGCGGCCAGCTTCGCTCGAAGTTAGCCCGACCCAATTTCTCTGGGAGAAACAGCAGCGGTACGAAAATACCTACACCTTATTTTTTTCGTTAGTAGATAAAAGTAGCCGTAAAAAGGGATCAATGACTCAATCCGATCAGGCATAAACATGTCAGGAAAGTACAATTGGTGCCGGCTAGGTTCGCAACATTTAACAGAAGGGCGCGTTTTCGCCATTTCCACGCCAAACTTACTCTACTAAATTGGTAGACATTAGTAGACGTGTTTGCGTTTATCCTCCTTCATGCGCATACCGTGCGAAAAAAATGAAGTACTGCGGTGGCGGCCAGGTTCGCAGCCTTTAGCAAAGGAGTGAATTTGCACGAGAAACACGAGAAACTCACTTTACTAAATAAGTAGACGATAGTATACATGTTTCCTGTTAACCTGCTTCATGCACATACTGTGCGAAAAATATGAAATACTGTGGTGGCGGCCAGGTTCGCAAATTTTAAAATAGGAGTGAATTTGCACAAAAAACACGGGAATCTCACTTTACTGAATTAGTAGACATAAGAAGACATGTTTTCATTTAACCTACTACATGCACATACTGAGCGAAAGAATTGAAGTACTGTGGTGGCGGCCAGGTTTGCAACTTTTCGCATAGAAGTAAATTTGCACAAAAAACACGAGAAACTCACTTTACTGAATGAGTAGACATAAGTAGACATGTTTGCTTTCATCCTACTATATGCACATACCGTGCAAAAAAAATGAAGTACTGTGGTGGCGGCCAGGTTCGCAGCCTTTAGCAAAGGAGTGAATTTGCACGAGAAACACAAGAAACTCACTTTACTGAATTAGTAGTCAATAGTAGGCATGTTTGCTTTCGTCCTACTACATGCACATACCGTGAGATGTAAGTAAGGTGCCGTAGTGGTGGCCAGGTTCGCAAATTTTAGCATGGGAGTGAATTTGCATTAAAAACACGAGAAGCTCACTGCACTGAATTAGTAGACAATAGTAGACATGTTTGCTTTCGTCCTACTACATGCACATACCGTGAGATGTACGTTAGGTACCGTGGTGGCGGCCAGGTTCGCAACTTTTCGCATAGAAGTAAATTTGCACAAAAAACGCGAGAAACTCACTTTACTGAATGAGTAGACATAAGTAGACATGTTTGCTTTCATCCTACTACATGCACATACCGTGTGAAAAAAATGAAGTACTGTGGTGGCGGCCAGGTTCGCAGGCTTTAGCAAAGGAGTGAATTTGCACGAGAAATACAAGAAACTCACTTTCCTGAATGAGTAGACATAGGTAGACACGTTTCCATTTAACCTTCTTCATGCACATACTGTGCGAAAGAATTGAAATACTGTGGTGGCGGTCAGGTTCGCAACTTTTGGCATAGAAGTAAATTTGCACAAAAAACACGAGAAACTCACTTTACTGAATGAGTAGACGTAAGTAGACATCTTTGCTTTCATCCTACTACATGCACATACCGTGCGAAAAAAATGAAATACTGTGGTGGCGGCCAGGTTCGCAGCCTTTAGCAAAGGAGTGAATTTGCACAAAAAATACGAGAAACTTACTGCACTGAATGAGTAGACAATAGTATACAGTTTTCGTGTTAACCTACTGTATGCACATGCTGTGCGAAAAATATAAAATACTTTGGTGGCCGTTACCGAGGCGGAACACCTGCGACAATATGGATAGGCCAAACCGCCAGGCACTCGTGTTAAGTTGGCGGCCTACCTGGAGAGCACAAGCGCAGGGGGAAGCAGGTATTAAATTCTTGGTACCCAAAATTTCGTACCGTCACCTCCTAGTGAGTTGATTGGGGGCACCTTAACTGCCCTATACCCCCTGACCCTGCAGGGCTTGCGTATAAATCACGTAAGTGAATTTTTGCCATTTTCCCGCCCGGCAAGCCAAACGAGAGCCTAACCTGACACCGTCAGGCCCTCCCTAATGTCTACTATTATCTCCTGATTCAGTAAATGGAGTGACTAGTGTTTCTGGTGCAAATTCACTCCTTTGTTAAAAGCTGCGAACCTGGCCACCACCACAGTACATTAATTACATGGCACGGTATGTGCATGAAGAAGGATGGAAGCAAACATGTATACTATTGTCTACTAATTTAGTACAGTGAGTTTCTCGTGTTTTTTTTTTTAATGCAAATTTACTCTTTTGCTAAATGTTGCGAACCTGGCCGCCACCACAGTATTTCATATTTTTCGCACAGTATGTGCATGAAGTAGGTTAAATGGAAACATGTAAACTATTGTCTACTAATTCAGTACAGTGATCGTATTTTTTGTGCAAATTCACCTCTTTGCTAAAATTTCCGAACCTGGCCGCCACTACAGTATTTCATATTTTTCGCACAGTACTTGCATACAGAAAGATGAATGCAAACATGTATACTTATGTCTACTCAATTAGTAAGGTGAGTTTTATGTGTTCTGGCATAAATTCGCTACAGTGTTAAAAGTTGCGAACCTGGCCGCCACCACAGTATTTCATATTTTTCGCGCAGTATGTGCATGAAGTAGGTTAAATGGAAACATGTATACTATTGTCTACTCATTCAGTACAATGAGTTCATCGTATTTTTTGTGCAAATTCAGTCCTTTGCTAAAATTTGCGAACCTGGCCGCCACCACGGTACTTTACTTACATCGCACGGTATGTGCATGTAGTAGGATGAAAGCAAACATGTCTACTATTGTCTACTAATTCAGTAAAGTGAGTTTCTTGTGTTTCTCGTGCAAATTCACTCCTTTGCTAAAAGTTGCGAACCTGGCCCCCACCACAGTATTTTAACTCTTTCGCACAGTCTGTGCATATAGAAGAATGAATGAAAACATGTCTACTATTGTCTACTAATTCAGTAAAGCGAGTTTCTTGTGTTCCTGGTATAAATTCGCTAGTACGTTAAAAGTTGCGAACCTGGCCGCTACCACAGTACTTAAATTTAATCGCACGGTATGCGCATGAAGGAGGATAAACGCAAACACGTCTACTAATGTCTACCAATTCAGTAAAGTAAGTTTGGCGTGTAAATGGCGAAAACGCGCTCTTCTGTTAAATGTTGCGAACCTAGCCGCCACCAATTGTACTTTCCTGACATGTTTATGCCTGATCGGATTGAGTCATTGATCCCTTTTCATGTCTACTATTATCTACTAACAGGTGTAGGTATTTTCGTACCGCTGCGGTTGCTCCCAGAGAAATTGGGTCGGGCTAACTTCGAGCGAAGCTGGCCGCCCCAAACTCGTTTTTAAAAAAGTGGTGGCGGCTATAAGTTAGAGGAAAACTTTGGCGTATACTTATTTCTACTAATCGTATACTAATGACCTGTTCGATTGGTTTTCGTAGAATCCGTCTGGGCTTGGCCTACTTCCCGGAGGTGAAGACATCCGCGTCTCGTTTTTACTAGAGCCATTTTTTGACTATGTTGAGGAACGTTGGATCAGGAATGCAGTTCGACGAAGATGGATGACTCTCTTTGAATCTTAGTATAGAACAAATAATTCGTGTGAGACCCATAATAGAATGTTACGTAACAAGGTTGGGGCATATAGACCCAATGTATATCTCTTCATCCAGGCCTTAGCCACGTTAGAAAATAATGCCTCTTTAGACTGTCAGCTTAAATTTGGTGGTAATAATCCTCGACGCACGAGGCGTTGGAAATCTGTTTATACAGACAGACAACTAAAGAGGCTAAGTTTCAATCTAAGGAATCAGATCTTTCATAATATGAATGAAGTTGTTTTAAACTTTCTTACCAGAGCATCTGAACTATTTCATGGTGCCTTTGATGATCATGTGAGACGTGCATTTGGAAGACATCCAGCTAATGATGATGAAGATTAGAAATATTCCGACGTACCTTCAATTTTCTTCAAAGTAGCTGATAATAATTGTGTTCATTAGGATAAGCTTATAATAAACCTTCTGTTAATTCCTGTAAAATGAAAATGGTTCCAACAGCAAGATTATGTAAGCTTGCCGAAATTTTTTCTCCAGTATCTCTGTCTTGTATGACAAAGACATAAAGCTGCATATGTTTCTTTTTACTTTTGTGAGTATTCGAGTGAACAGTTTCTTCCATTTAGCAAAAGGTTGTGAAGTTGCTTTTTATTTGTTTTATATGTTGCAAGAACATGTTCCTGTACACACTCACAGAAGTGTAAATAAACCGCCACTTGTTAATGCATAACTTTTGTTATATACATTTTTTAGCCCGCCCTTCTGCTTTGAAAAAGCTTCAGAGCGGGCTTATGCAATCGATCTGGTGTCTGTCTGTCTGTCTGTCTGTTTGTCTGTCTGTCTGTCTGTTCCACTCGAAAGAGTTGAGCTAGAGAGTTGAAATTTTTAGGGTATCTTAAGGGTCACTCCTGGACAACGAAACGGCTGGTGCAAATCCTGCCAACCCTAATTAAGGCACTGAAAAAAATTATTAAAGTTTTCACGGAATAAACAAAAAATCAACTTTTTCCATCCCCGTCGACCCGTACCTCTCCGGAAGCGTCTTTTCGCGTCTAGTTCAATGGTGCTCACCGTTTTACGAAAAAATGGACCCAGCTCGCGACTACACTGTAAAAAGCACCCGTAATTGGTCCAGTTTTCAACTTTTCTCAACCCCGTCGACCCGTACCTCCCCGGAAGCGTCTTTTCGCGTCCAGTTCAATGGCGCCCACCGTTTTTCGATAAAAAGGACCCAACTCGCGACTACACTGTAAAAAGCACCCAAAATTAACCCACTTTTCAACTTTTACGAACCCCATCGACCCGCACCTCTCTAGAACCGTCTTTTCGAGCGCAATTCAGTGGTGCCAACCGTTTTTCAATTTCCAGTGTTGCCAATCGTCAAAACTCAAACATTTCGATTATTTTCGACATTTCTCGATATTTTCCGATATTTTTCGATACTTTCGACATTTTTCGTTGTTTTTCGATATTTTTTGATATTGTTCGACAGTTGCGATATTTTTCGATATATTTCGACATTTTCGATAATTTTCGATATTTTTCGATAATTTTTGATAATTTTCGATAGTTTTTGATATTTTTTGACATTTTTGATAATTTTCGATGTATTTTGATATTTTTCGACATGGTTGATATATTCCGACATATTTCGATATTTGTAAACATTTTTGACAATTTTTGATATTTTTCGACATTTTTCGACATTATCCCTCATTTTTCGATGTTTTTCGATGTTTTCCGACATTTTCTATATATTTCGATATATCTCAACATTTTAAAGATATTTCGAGATTTTTCGACATTTTTGACGTATTTCTACATGTTTCGACAATTTTCGACATATATCGACAATTTTTGAAATTTTCGACACCCCTCGACGCCCATATCGTTAAAATCGTTTCGACGAGCGTAATTCAGTGTTGCCAACTGCTGCCAAATAAAGTCCGAGTTCGACTGTTCCATCTGAGGCCGAACTCACGTATTTCGACATTTTTCGAGATTTCTGACTCCCCGTATTTGCCGAATAACTGACCGTTTAGTCACTATCAGCACGTTTTCAAAGCAGAAGGGAGGGCTGTAGTTTCGGTGGTTCACCGTTACAAACTGCCTCTTTCCGAAGTGAATGCCTTTACGGGCCGCAGGCCCGATCATTTACAAGCTAAGAGGACGTTCTGCGTGACTTAGGGGTCGGGCCGAAGGCCCGACCGAACGCCGCCGGCAGGCCAAGCAGGCACGCCCCCTGCCGAACGGAGTTGCCAGCGTAGCAAAGCGGAGCTGGCAATGACGTTTGGCGGAAGGGCGGGCCTGCTTGTTTTTTTTTGAGCCTGAAAGTGATGTTGTACTCTATCAAAGGTGTAAGTAAATCACCTATGATTATGAGAGAGGCCGTGTGGCCGAGGCGCAGCCGGATGACGGCGGTCAATATCTTGCGGTGATGGCGGGCCCGTTGAAACCAGGGGCGCGAGGGCAAAGAAGGCTGAAGGTCGCGGAGATGCTTCCCGCGGTCATGAGTGGTCCAATCCCGGAGCCAAAGGCCGAGGTGGTGAGACTTCGGGGCGTTGTAGAAGGTGGAGATGGCGAAGGGAACTCCCTGGGTGCGCGCCTCGTTGGCGACGGCGTCGGCGGCATCGTTAGGCGGAATGCGCTGGTGGGCAGGGGACCAGGCGATATGTATGGAGAAGCCGGAGTCGAGGAAGCGGAGCAGCCGACTGATTCAGAAGAGCGCTCTCCTCGCCCTGTCTCTCTCGCACTTAGGGGGAGCGTAGCACAGGGGCGAAAGAGACAGAGCGAGGAGAGCGATCTTCTGAATCAGTTGACAGGTGGCGGCGCAGATGCACCAGCAGGGCGGAAGTGGAGGCCACCGGCCGAGTCGAGGATATGGCTTGGATGGAGGAGAGGCTGCCCGAGAGGATGACCACGTCCCTCGTTGAATGATCGGCCGCCTGGGCGACCGCGGTGGAGAGGGCGAGCAGCTCGGCGAGATAGACGGAAGCCTGCCAGGCGATTCCGAACACCGTTTTGTAGCGCCATCTCTCTTGCTCCGTACGGCCGTGCCCTTTAAGTGCAACAAGGAAAGAGCGACGCAACTAGAGTTCGGAATCACCCTACAGGACAAGCGATGCGCGGCCTGGCGCGGCCCGGCGCCGGCGCCAGTAATGCGCTCTAAGCTCGCCAGCATTCTAGGCGCCAGCCAGGCGATTCCGATCACTGTTTTGTAGCGCCATCTCTCTTGCTCCGTACGGCCGTGCCCTATGAGTGCAACAAGGAAAGAGCTACGAAACCAGAGTTCGGAATCACCCTACAGGACCAGGCGGCGTGGCGCGGCCTGGCGCCGGCGCCAGTAATGCGCTCTCAGCTGCTCAGCATGCTAGGCGCCAGCCAGGCGATTCCGAACACCGTTTTGTAGCGCCATCTCCCTTGCTCCGTACGGCCGTGCCCGATGAGTGCAACAAGGAAAGAGCTACGTAACCAGAGTTCGGAATCACCCTACAGGACCAGGGAGGCGCGTCGTGGCGCGGCCTGGCGCCGGCGCCAGTAATGCGCTCTCAGCTGCTCAGCATGCTAGGCGCCAGCCAGGCGATTCCGAACACCGTTTTGTAGCGCCATCTCCCTTGCTCCGTACTGCCGTGCCCTATGAGTGCAACAAGGAAAGAGCTACGAAACCAGAGTGCGGAATCACCCTACAGGACCAGGGAGGCGCGTCGAGGCGCGGCCTGGCGCCGGCGCCAGTAATGCGCTCTCAGCTGCTCAGCATGCTAGGCGCCAGCCAGGCGATTCCGAACACCGTTTTGTAGCGCCATCTCCCTTGCTCCGTACTCCCGTGCCCTATGAGTGCAACACGGAAAGAGCTACGAAACCAGAGTTCGGAATCACCCTACAGGACCAGGGAGGCGCGTCGTGGCGCGGCCTGGCGCCGGCGCCAGTAATGCGCTCTCAGCTGCTCAGCCTGCTAGGCGCCAGCCAGGCGATTCCGAACACCGTTTTGTTGCGCCATCTCCCTTGCTCCGTACTCCCGTGCCCTATGAGTGCAACAAGGAAAGAGCTACGAAACCAGAGTTCGGAATCACCCTACAGGACCAGCGCGGCGTGGCGCCTGCACTAGTGGCACCCACTAAATGCTTTATGCATAATTAAGAACTGCTTGTTCTTACGCTCTGGGCAGCGTGCGTTGACGCGGGCGACGCGATTGCAGTCGGCCAGTTGCACCAGTCGAGCCTGATAAGAGGCGCGCGCACCGAGGGGTCGTCAACTGCCTTTAGCCGTGTACGGAGGAATATTGGTATTATCAGTAATATCAGAGTAATATTAGGGTAATATTGTAATATTGGGGTCGATGCGGGAAGTCCCCCCTCCGGGAGGTCCCCCCCTGAATATTTTATTATTTTTTTCGAATAAATCTATTGAGGCATTAAAATATAATATAAATTCTAAAATATTACAATATATTAAAAATATTATCTTAGCGTGCCGAGCGACTTCTCATACCATTTCCGACACGGCTTTCGTTGGTTCGTGTATCCCGCCGTCCCAGCGCGATATTTGAAAATCGAGATGGGCAACCAATCATGTGTGGAAGTATACTTTTCAAAAATTTAATATAATTATTGTTAATATCCTAACCGTCTCAGCAGTGATCTCTTTGCCGTTCTATTGCGTCCCTCCAACCAGGTAAGAGCAATCCTTATAAAAACAAAAATATGCTCGTTGGTTCACTGGAAATGTAATAGTCACATTTGTCGCCCGTAATGAGCGGAGCGTTTTTTCATCGCTCAGTTAAAGTGACGTTCGCTAAAACGACTCAAATCGAGTCTTTTTAGGTATTTTGAAATCGCTCTAGAAGAGTGACGTGTGGTGATTTGACTCAAAAAGAGTCATCTAAGTGACTCTAATAGAGCGATGTTAATCCATCTCGCTCTCCCAGGAGCATGAAAATTTGGTACAGAAAAGTCGCTCTCCTAAGAGCGACAAATAAGGCGACTCCTCCATTGTCAGTGGTTGACTTGACAGAAAGCTACAATACAATGAGCTGGCTGGTTGATTTTTTTCTCATTTCGTACCAAGGAGACAGATTCTTTAATTATATATTCTTCTTTATCATTCTTTTAGGACCCGCTGATCGAACCCCTCATCGTGAAGCTCTGTATCAGAGTAACAAAGTACATTTCTCCTGCTTAACACGACTTAGCTCTCTCAGTTTATCAAATCAATAAACAATTCCACTAAAACTCATCTCCCTTCAGGGGCGGTTCTGGGGGGAATGGGGGCACCGGGGGTATGCCCCCTTCCCCCTCCATCGGTCTCGAGATAGCCGCCTGAAAAGTAGGCAAATTGCCCTACAACATCCCCGTGTGTAGGCAACCTGAAGTGCTTCTCCGGCGGCCGCTACCCCCCTTCCCCCTTTTCAGTCCAACCTAAGACCGCCACTGTCTCCCTTTCTGACCTGCACTCTCACAAAGATAGACTGATGTGTTCACAGGGTGATATAGACAACTGATCAGTCTGGATGAGAAGAGACATCAAAAGTACAAAAGGGCGAGGGAGGAAGGAAGGCCAACTAAAAATTTGAGCTATAAGGTCGTGTCGGTTCCTTCAAAGAACAGAATACTTATGACTCGTTCATAAGATTTATTAAAATCACAGCACAGAATCGTGGCGAACGAGGACAGTTCAGTTGTCCATATCACCCAGTGAACACGACATCAGTACCTTTATGTGGGAATGCAGGTCGTAAAGAGAGACGAGATTTAGTGCAATTGTTTATTGATTTGATAAACTGAGAAAGCTAAGTCGTACTAAGCACGAAAGACGTAATTCGTTACTCTGATAAAGAGCTATGCGATGAAGGGTGCAATCCCCAAGTCCTGAAGGAATACAAAAAATGTAGCCTTGGTATTAAATGAGAGAACAAAATTGACCAGCTAGCTCATTGTAGCTTTCTATATATCAAGTGTACCAACACACACTTTTTGTTTCTATAAGAAGTGCTCTTACCTGGACGGAGGGAAGCAATAGAACGACAGATCACTGTTCAGACGGTTAGGATCGCAACAATAATTTAATTCATTTTCTAAAAGTAACCTACCACACATGCTTCGAATGCTTGGTTGCCCATCTCGATTTTAAAATATCGCGCTGGGGCGGCGGGATTCACGAATGCCGTGTCGGACACGGTATGGGAAATCGCTCAGCGCGCTTACATAACATTTTTAATATATTGGAATATTTTAGAATATTTTATTATATTTTAATTCCTCAATAGATTTATTCGAAAAAAATAATAAAATAATCCGGGGGGGACCTCCCGGAGGGGGGACTTCCGGACGTTTCCCTAATATTGTAGGTAATATGGGTAATATTGATGTAATATTAGCAAAAATATGGGTAATATTGATTTAATATGAAGGTAATATTTGGTAATATTGAAGTAATATCGAGGTAATATCAGTTTCGTGTACGGAGGAATATCAGAGTTGACGACCCCTTGGCGCGCACCCTGGTTTGTGGCTAGCGCTGTAGAATACACTCTTGAAAGTGAGTACCTGCTGGAAGTTGGGGTTGGCGGTGTGCGTCCTGCAGAGGCAGATCTTCGCCCTGTCCTTTGTGGTGGGGTTGGGCAGAGTGAAGCGGATTGATGATTGAGGGTACGCAAAGTATACAGAACACTCTAGAAAGCAGATGTTATCATATCCACTATCTACTTAGTAGAAGGCACTGAATACTCTGCTGCCTCTCCTCATCTTTGGCGAGGTTCGCGCACTATTCCTCCTCGTGCGGCGCTCAGCAGCGTTGGGCTCGGTACGACTTTCTTTCTTCTAGTGGCCACAGACTAGCTGTTGCGGGGTTGAGCGCCTGCATATGCTATAATAGGCAGACCCGCCAGACACGCCCGTTAAAGTGGTGGCCTATCCGACGCGGTGGGGCGGGCGGCTTACTTGTTGAAGGGCAACGACGGGACGTTGCCTATCTGCAGGAGCCTGCTTTCTAAGGAACAACTACACCTTGAGGTTCCTCTGCTTTTAGTTGGACAACATGGAGATTGAAAATACACCTTACAACCATGCCCGTAGTGGACACGGGTGACAGGGGCAGGCCCCACCAGAGTGCGAAATCACCCCACAGGACCCGCGATGCGCGGCCGGGCGCGGCCAGGCGCCGGCGCCAGTAATGCGCTCTAAGCTCGTCAGGATGCTAGGCGCCAGCCAGGCGATTCCGATCACTGTTTTGTAGCGCCATCTCTCTTGCTCCGTACGGCCGTGCCCTATGAGTGCAACAAGGAAAGAGCGACGAAACCAGTGTTCGGAATCACCCTACTGGGGCTGGAGGCGGAGCAGGGTGGCCGTGGCCGATTCGGTGTCGTGAATGGCAGCACCGAAGGTGGGCCCGTCGTGCGAGACGGCCCCAGACCCGTCAGTGGCGAGGACGTGGGTCCCGTTCCAGAGGCCGGCCCGGAGGTCCAAGTATACAGAGGCCAGGTCGCCTCCCTCCGAAGCAGAGGAGAGGACCGGGGCGTGGGGAAAGAAAGGCAAGTTAGGGAGAGGGGCTGTCCGAGGGGTCAACAACTTCGAAATTTCGTGTACGATGAATATTTGAATATTTGATTACAGTTGAATATTTGTGAATATTTTGAATATTTGTGAATATTTTGAATATGGTTGAATATTTTGAATATGGTTGAATATTCTGAATATGGTTGAATATTTTGAATATGGTTGAATATTTTGAATATGGATGAAAATGGTTGAATATAGATGAATACGGCTGAATATAGATGAATATGGTTGAATATGGATGAATATTGCTGAATATCACCGAATAGCGTTGAATATTGCTGAATATGGTTAAAGAAATGAGAAAGTATTGCAGTATTCAGGTTATCACAAAATATACTTGATTTAGTTTTAGAGTACTTAGGCCTGAAGGGAGGCGCATGTCTTCACGTCAACAATGAATTCCCCGTCTCGATACAGGGGTTTTTGAACAGTGGCCATGTAAGTGCTGTCGAGGGGAACACTGCCATCTATATGTGTTTTTTTGAGAACACCATCTTCCTCCAGCCTGTACCAGTCACAGGTCACTCCAATGCCACGGACACTCTGCGACCTTTGGGCGGACTAGTGGGGGCAAGCTTGCTTGTGTACTGGCATTGTTTTCCCTTCCCTTAGAGGTATGAGAACTGAATTATATGACCAACAAACATGTTTCCGCGCTTTCATCCACCAATTTTGAAAGCGCACCAATCGCCTATCGCAACGGTCGGATGTCGCTTTGGTTCGACAGGTCCCTTCCCGCCTTTATTAGCCTTCTGTCCGGAATCACGATTTCCTGAAACAAATTTCATCATTGTACTCCCAGATAGCATACACGAGCATTAGCTATCCCAGTGCGTCACACTGTTCTAGAAGGGCTACCGAGGGCTACGCGAGCTATCACTTCAGTGCCGGTGTACGTTTCTAACAGCGAAAACGTCGGAGGGGCGTTGGTGGGTTTCTCTGATTTCTCTACGAGCGGCAACAGGAGGGGAAGGGTAAGCATTGAATATTGACTGATGTTGCGAATATTGACTGAATATAGTGAATACTAATTGAATATTGACTGAATATTGTGAATATTGACTGAATATTGTGAATATTGACTGAATACTGTGAATATTGACTGAATATTGTGATTATAAATGAATATTATGATTATGTATGAATATTGTGATTACGAATGAATATTGCGAATATCGAATGAATATTGTGAATATTGACCTGATTACCGCCAACTTGTACGATGAATATTCGAAGTTGTTGACCCCTCGGGGCTGTCCAGAGGTGGTGAGGCAGGGAGTAGCACGGCCAGCCGACTGCTTCAGAAGATCGCTCTCCTGCCGCTATCCTTGTCGCACGCATGGAGCAACCCTATCCCCTAGATGGGACACTTTTGTGAGTGCGACAAGGACAGAGGCAAGGGAGCGATCTTCTGAATCAGTCGGCAGGTGTGGTAGACACGGGGAGGCTGCGGGGGTGGAGGGGGCAGGAGCAGAAGGCGAGAGGATCCGGGGAGGGCGGGCCGTCAGGCCGCGGACGATGCGTCCACCGGGCACCAGGGCGCGGAGGACGGCGAGGACGGGATGGTCCGGGCGACTACGCCAGCGAATGAGCAGCCGGTCGGTGAGGTAATCGATGCGACGGCGAAGCGGCCAGTCGCCGGCCTCGGCGAGCATGGCGAAGATGGGAGAAGAGGGCATGGCGCCAAGGGCAGTGCGGAGGGCGGCGTTGCAGACCCGCTGGAGGGGGCCGATGGTGGCCTCCGAGATGGGGTCGAAGAGGCCGGCAGCGTATTCCACTTGGGCCCGAATGGTCGTCTTGTAGAGGCGGACAAGGAGGGCAGGGTGGGCGCCCCAGCGGACCCCCGAGACGGCCTTCAAGAAAGATAGGCGCTTCGCCAGCTTGTCCCGGAGGTGGGCGACGTGGGCGTCCCAAAGCAGGCGGTGATGGAGAACCACGCCCAGTAGCGTGATTCCGCCCAGTGGGCGCGAGCCTCTTCAGCAGGGCGAGGGCTAGCAAAGACCGTGGTGGCGTTGCTCTGTGCACCGCTTATACCTTTAAAAAATGTAAGAATGGTCTGTTGTTTAACAGAGCTTCCTCATGGTGTGTTTGTCGCTGTCTTGCCTAATTTGTTTAATATCAATTAAACAATGTTGTACAGAAAGTGTCTTCTTGTTTCTATCTTTTCTATCTGTTGCTGTTTTATAATGTTGTTTCAATACTTATGATATTTATGAAAACAAATAGCATAAACTTATTCTTCCTGAAACCGGACCCACAATTATTTTACCAACGAACGCCGACAAGTGCACCCCGGCGGGCCGGCCACCCCCACCTCTTCTCTAGTCATACCCGTCAGCCGCTGCCCGCTCGTGCTCGCCGCCACGCTGGAGCCTAGTACGAGACCACCGTCTCCAAGTCCTCGCGGCGGGGAGGGTGAGCGCGCGCGCGCGGGGCGGACCAGATCGCAGTTGAGTACGAGACCATCGTCTCCATGGCCTCGCGGGGACGACGCCGTCCCGCCCTGCCCCGCCCGCCCCGCCCCTGGCCGCCCCGCCCTGTCTCCGGCTACCCCTGTCTCTAGGCCCCTGACATACCCCCATCCCGCCACCACTGTGAAAAATATCTGGGTAAAGTTACGATATTTTTTGTAAACTGAATTAATAATTTTAGTCGTAGAGTTACGACTCCCTATACCATAACTTTACGACATTTTTTGTAACTATATAATATTCCATTTGTCGTAGAGCAACAACATCTATCGTAATTTTCCAGAACAAATGGTAAGAATACGATTTAATTCTATCAAATGTCTTGAAGACAATATCAAACAAATATAGTCATAACATTACACAATTACACAAAAGGCATCATATTATAACCAAGGGTTTGGTAAGTGTTCCAGGTTTACATCAATAATTATGCAATCAAGGTGGAAGACACAGGGCGCAATCATGTATGGAGTTGTAACCATACTGTCAATATTTCAACATACCATGGCCTGGGCTTGCTGCAAGGTAGCTTACTGGTGTGAAGTGTTTAGACCTTTCTTGCTGACATGGCTCCACTCTTTCCCAAATCAAATCACACGTCTCATTATGAGGGCCTTGACCGACGACGCCACCGTCGGCGCCAAGCCGGCCAAGCCACTGAGAAAGGGTTAAGAAACACATTGCGTCCACCCAAACAATAAGTTTTTTAAAACTTATGTGACGTGGCAACGCTGAAACGGCGGTCTAGTGGCACTCTCAGACGATGCCCGATAATCACTGACACATCGCAACGCATTAATCGAACACAAACTTTACGAAAAAAATAATAATGTCACTAAATAGTCCCATCACAACAAAACAACTGCATCCCATGAGACGAGAGTCTAAATACTGGTTGATGCGTTGTTCGCACTCAGCCCGTCGCCTGCACTGTACTGTACATAGTGCAGACCATTTAGTCCCGTAAGTCCCGCCCCGCGCCCGCTCCTCTTCGTGACTCTTCCCCGCTCTCCCTTCCACCCTCTTCCCTCCTGTATTTGGTTTGTTATTGAGGGGCGTGAATTATTAAAATTCTATCACCATAGGTATGGTTGACTTGTTTTAACTTTTTTGAAAGCGTTATCGGATACGTGCGTGAATACGATTATTCCCGCCTGTGCAAGTCGAGCAAGTGGCTTCAGTTTGTAAACAAAACGTTCATCCGGGTAAGAAAACCTAACCTGTAATGCATGGTTTGATATTTCATCAAAACCTTTTAGTGCTTGGCTTTCAGCCCTTCTGAAGTCTTGAAAAGAACGAAGGCTGAGCTTGACTACCCAAGCCATTATTTTTACATGGCAATCCCTATGAGTGCTCCCACAACTCATGCCTTAAAACTGTTGGGACGAGGTTGTGAGACATTTGAGTTGACAATGGCATTAAGATTTATTCTCATAACGAGCATGAAGGTAGGGGGTATGCCCACCACAATGTGGTTTTGTTATAGTATCAATACATATTATGTAATCCTACTTTACAACTCAATTTGTACAAATTTGAACAAAAGTGTTCAAATGACTGGGACGGGGTTACAGCCTCAGAAACTATGCACAGACTAAGATTAAAATGGTAAAGTAATTTAAAACGACCTTATTTATACCCTTAATCTTTTAAGTTTTGTGGATATCACACTAGTAAATATGAGTTAAATGAAATAGAGGCAACTTTGTGGGAGCACCATAATTCTACCTGTTGCGCGCCATACAATAAAATAATAATAATACTCAATCGACTCCCATTTCTTTTTGTAAAAATTGATACTCTGCTTTATGTATTCAGAGGCAAGCTCTTATTTAATTTGCACTAAACATATTTATTAAAATCACACATTGTTTCGCTCTCTGCTTAGCCTGTGTGGTAGTGTTCAGTCTTTTAGTAAGATGTTTTCATGAATGGTTTCAGGTATGAACGGGATTTCAGTTTGCCATCCATGGATGGCAAGCTAGGCTGATGCTGATACTGAAAGTTGCTGTTTGCTGAGAGTGACAGATTCACTTTGGCTAGTAAATAAGGTTTGTTGTTTTTCCTTTCTTTGATAACTCACAACCCTAAGAACTGAAGGCATTACCCTAGCCTAAATGAAACAACTTCACTCTTGTTTTTTCACTAATGATTCAAACAATTACTGATTTTTCTTGTAAGATTGTACCTGCTGAGTATATATACCTATTTTTGGCATGATTGCAGGCCTTTCTCGAGATGTTCGGTCACTTGGTTCTAGTTCGCATTAGGAAAGCTAACAAGTTTATCAGGCCAAACTCAGTTATCTATAGGTGAGTTTAATACTTCAGTTCCAACTCAATTTTGCAAATGTACTGCATGCATAACTCTCTTTGTTCCAGATTTGTACTGTGTTACATTTCTCGCCCCCTTTGAGGCTGGTTTGGTCTTGTTTTGATTGCCATCCTTTTTTAGTTCTCTGTTCATTGTTTGAACTTAATTATTTACCAGAATGCTGTAGAACACTCCTAACACCCATCTGTAACTTAAATATTTTATTATAGAAGGCTCTGTCACCAAAATTTGTTGTAATAAGTCAGTTTCTTATTTGTTAAATAAATTGTAAAAAACTACAAAGCATTCTACTAATTGTATCAAACAAAATCAATTGTCTGGTGCTTTTGACTATCTGTCCACAATCACATGAAAAGAATACAGCAATTAGATTTTAGAATTAGAAATTAGATTATTAAATTAAGAAAATAATTTGAGTACAAATAAGGCAAGATAAGGCTAAAACCATGTTCATTAAAAGGAATGTAACTTCCTTATATATCTTGCATTATTAATGGTAACTAGCATTTCAAGAAATTTCACCAATGACCCTTTGATAATATTAATTATTAATTTCACCATGTCAGGTGACAATTGATTCTACTTCTTTACCTTCAAATACTTCACAAAAAAAAATATGGATTATTGAGGTGAAACGAAAGTACTAATAACAAGGTTTTTACCGAATTATTAGGAGGAGGAGAAAGGAGGGAAAGGGTGCATCACGTTTGACGTCGTTCTCACCATCCTGAGGCTGAGCCCGCCGCGACCGGCTCCGAGAACCTCGCCCTCCTGACTCTGCGAGGTCCTAGGGCCGAGCCGCGACCAGCAGGGGGAAGGGAGGGGGTCAGCACCCTTGAGGTCGTCGCCGTCCTCACCATCCTGACGCTGCCCCCGTCGCGACGGACTCCGAGGTCGTACAGGGCCGGGCCGCGCCCAGCTGGGGAGGTCAGGGTCAGAACCCTTGACGCCGTCGCCGTCCTCACCATCCTGACGCTGCCCCCGCCGCGACGACTCCGAGGGCCTACAGGGCCGGGCCGGGACCAGGTGGGGGGGGGGGGGGGGGGCAGCCCCTCTGTCGACGCCGTCGTCGCCGTCCTCGCCCTCCTGACTACTGCGAGGTGTCCGGCCCGGGGGTGGCAGAGTGAGTGCCTCACATTCCTATTTTTGACGCGCGGTGGCTCCGCTGGTGCGCAAGGCCGGCCAAAACCGTTTTCAGGATGAAATTCCTTGAACTTTTTTCTTTCGTTTTATCTAAGTGTCCTTGTCGTGAAAGTGGTCTAAGGCTTAAAGAAACACGATTTTTATTCTGCTTACATGCTGCGCCCAAGGTTGGCTGCGCCTGGCCTGCCTGGCGCAGCGAGAGGTGGGTGCAGGCTGGCGGGCAATGGGCTAGCGCTTGAAAGCTATACCATTGCAAAGAAAGCAGACACAATGTAAATAAATAATTTGGAGTATTATTAAAAGTTTGAAATAAAATTTGCACGTTCCAAATCTTGTTGCGCAACGAGGCACCATTTTTCATGTGTACTTTCAAAGTTAGGTAACACGCATTTTTGCAATGCAAAGGTTGGCAATCCTGAGAAAAAGGTAGCGGTCGCGTCTACAATTCGAACTCGGAAGGAAAGCCGTTTGATGTTGATGCTCTGGTCGAATGCAGCTTTCGGTGAAGTAAGTTTTACTTGGTATATTATTTTCGCTTCATATTAGTATCCATGTCTATGCCAGATAATATTTTTTCAAAACGTCCAACAGTACCTAACAAGATTATTACATTTTGTTATGAAAAACACTTGTTTTGTTTAGCAGAGCCAGGAAGCTCAAAGTACTACTAAATAACCTGTTAACCGTTCTTAAAAAGTTTACAATAATAAATTTCTCAATATAGCATGTTAAGATTTTCTCCCCCTTATTTAGTGGTCATTATGATACTATCTTGGTTTTCAATTCTAAAATTACAGGTTCTCATTCAGGCCAATAAGAAATGGAGTCGATATTACTGAAATCCATGCTTGAAGTGAACCCAGAGGTGGAAAGGGAAAAGGCAGAAAACATTTGTTCAGCTCTTGCAACCGACTTGAAGGCACGAGGGCTTTTATCTGGGAACGATCTAAAGCATGTGACGAAAGATCATCTTCTAGTCCAAGACATTAATGAGTTCCAAGCATTACGCTTGATGGAGCATTGGAAGGCTGGACGTCACCAGCAAGAACCAAGTAAGTATTATAAGTTTAAAGCTACAATTATCTGCTTGGCAAGTAAAATATTAATCTTATAAAAATAATCTCAGGTCAGCAGAAGAGTTGTGATGAGTCAAATACTCATGTGCCTATTCCATGGGATCTTATTTGGGAAGTGGACAAAACTTCAAAAAAGTCCAAAGGTGAAATCGCACAAGCTTTAATTAAAGATAAAAGGAGGCTATCAGCTAGTGCAGAGGTGCTGTTAATTAATACTATGGTTGGAGCGGCAAAAGCAGCTTACCCCAATTGCAAGCGTGGCATCATGGTAAATATGGCACAAGCCGCTGCAAAGCTGTACCCCGCTTCATTTGTTGATCAAGTAGGTGATACCGTGCTCAGCAGTAGGAGGTTTGAAATTCATTGCAAAAACCAGTTTGACAATTTTGAAGATAGACCTAGTGTTAAAAGGAAAAAACAGTCTAAACCAATGCTTATTGTCAACATGCCTGTCAAGGCTGTAATGGGACTTAATTCAGAAAGTTGGCATGACATTGAACTACCCCCAGGGGAAACAGAAGAGTCTCAAGAAGAATTAAGAGAAGAATTAATTGGAATTTTCCAAAAGAGAGATAAAGATCGTGAGAGGATTGTTTATTGTATGGAGACCACATATCCTTCTCAAAGGAAATGTATTCTTCAAACTTATAAAGCAATAATGAAGGATCAACAGAAGACCAAAAGGAGAAAGCGCACAAATGATGAAGAGCCGCTGCCTGAAAACACGGATTTGATTAATGAGTGGCCTTTCTTGTTCCGCCCCATAGGTCTAGAGATGCATTTTAACCGGTTATATAATTTAGAGATGACTAACTGTGTTGCTCTCTTCTTTAACTTCAATGCATCAAAAGTCATGGACTTTTTGATAGCCAGTCAAGGGACTGATGGCAAAACAATTAATGTGTATGTTGAGACAGCAATCAAAAAGGGAAAAGATCCCGTTTACATCAAATTGCTGGGGCTAATGCTGCTTTTAGCTAACACCTTCAAGGAGACAGTTGGGGCGTTCATCCTTAATGAAGAGGTGAATTTCTACTTTCCTACTCTAATTTTACATTGATTTATTTTTCAAGTAATTCATACCATTTATTTTCTTAAATTTTCCAGCCAACACTTGATATGGAAAGTGTTGCAAGATTAAAAGATCTCCCAAACACTCCATGTATTGTAGCCTGCGGTAAGATTACTGTACTACTATATTTCTTTGTCTGTCTCCAACAAAATCCTATCTGCAAATGCAAATAATTTTTGCAGGTCCAAACACTTTCTTTGCTAGAAAATACTATGTGTGTATGGACAAGTTTTGCTTTATGGCAACACACTCCTTCAAAGATGCTTTCATAGCAGCATATGCATCATTCTTTTTTGTCTTTCATCTTGACTATCCGAGGAAATTCGGTCTTGTGTGTGAATACATTCAGAGGTAATTCAAATGTGTTCTTTTACATTCCTTGAAGGATTTTATTAGTCTCATTCTTAATATTACTGTTTATTTCTGTTATCTTTTGCAGAGAGGTGCTGAATATAAATTTTGAATTAGGTTCAAAGAGATCAGAGGGTAACTCCAGCAGCCCCCTCCCTGAGAAACTCTCAAGACTTAATGCAGACTGTAAGAAGTATCACATGACCCTAGAAACAGCCAGAAGAAATGCTGAGGAAGGAGAGACTGGTTTATAGACAGTGAAGGCATCAAAGAGACTCTGTTTAAGTCATTTATTGTTATTTATTTTTTTTTGTTATTTATCTATTTGTTTTAGAGCATATTTTTTGACCAACAGAGGAGAATCCCTGTGGTTTGCTGCTTCTGTATTTGCAGCCTTTTTTATTGTTAATATTTTATGAGAAATGAATTTTATTTTCAGTTAATTATTTTGAAATGGACAAATTTTCAGTTAAATATTTTTAACAACACTTTGTTGTGTGGTACAAAGAGAAAGATAGAGAGATATTCAAATGAAGTACAAAGCATATAATAATGATATTTCAGAATTTTTATTTTATTACAGTGATAAGCCCTTTCATTCTTTAGAGACACAATTGAATGTCAACATCTACTGGACAAATGGTCTTTCCTGAGGAAAAACTTAAAATTAAATAGGCCAGAAGCATCTACAATGAATCTGACAAATATAGATTGTTAAACAGGAAACTTTTATAAGCCACCTCATCTCTAGTGTACATCACATAGCAAAGCGGCATGAAAAGGATTTGCAGTTGCAGTAGTCACAAATATCTTAATGAAAGTGAAGGCAGAAGCATGTATGGGGAGGCACAAATATACATTCTAATTTGTAATTCATTCTATTTTAAATTTTTACAGAAATAACTTTAAAAGGTTAACAAGAAAAACAATTATGGCAATAACCAAACACATAAGGGGCAAGTAATGGAAGCCAAGCATATATTTAAAGAAGGTAACAAACATGCACAACCAAACCACACATGAAATTTGTCCTACAATACAATCCTGGTGCAGATTTTGAACAATACAAGCCACATATCATTTAAAAAATAAGGACATATCACTTCTGTACTAAAGCTGTGGTTTGACAAAACTTGAAACCAACAAGCTGCAATTATCTGTAACAAGGGTTAAAAATGGTTAAAAATAAATCTCAGAAGATATAGCCTGAATTTCAAAGACACTAGTAAAGGTATAACATACCATTTAAGAAGGTTTGGTGGTCATCATTAGTCATTCCTATCTGGGGAGTCCAGCTTGCTTTTCTCAAGTACAGCATACTTCAGTGAAAAACATAATTTGTCATGAAAATCATAAACAGCTTGAAGAATGCAATCAGAATCTGAGTTATAATGCACAAGTTCACAGCCAAGGGAACATTGAGTCTGCACTTCATAAACACCATAATTAAGTAATGGCACTGATCTATATTTAGTGACCAGGAAAAATGAGTCTTTATGATCACATATTATGAACATTATCTTCCCAACAGTGATTAGTTGTTCTTCTTTGTTTAGGAGTATGTTATCACCTTTCTTGAAATCTTGGCTGTCAATGGTAACTGCCTGCACATCAAGAGCATCCTCAGTAAAAACTCTCCCTCTGATCACCTCCTTAAAAGCTTCAGGATACTTGTCTAACACAACAGGAACAGCATGTTTTAAGTTTCGAGGTCCTTCAGGGAACATCTCTTGTGTCAGAAGGAAACTGTTGAAGAGCTGATCTTTTTTTGCCATGGTTGCTATGACATTAACATGAGTTCTACTCATTTCCAACACTCTGCCCAACAGAGCATGTTTGCTTTCAAACCAGAGAGTCCAAGCTTGGCAAAGAGGTCCTTCGAGTTCGTATAAGTCAGCAAAGTGTGCTGTGTAATGAGTCTTGGCAGTTGTATTTAAAACTATTGGGAGATCTTCAGAACCTCTTGCCTTCAAGTACTCTGTTGACAAATATTTCATGTGGCAAATCTGTTCTACGGTAAGTTGAGGAGCACAAACATATTCTATGAAGGACTTCATTTGCAGATAGAGCAGCCAAACATTATCTGAAGTGTCCTGGACTAGGTCTCCAACAAAGAAAACAAACAATCGGATCAAAGTCCAATTTTGAACTTCGTTCCCACCTAGTTTCACACCTGACGCACTAACAGCAGCTGGAACATTAGTGCAGTCAGAGCCAGAAAATTTAAAAATCTGAATTCTTCTGTTAATTAAGTCATATGTCATCCACTGCTTTTCATTTACAAAACATGATATCATCATGGCCATGTCGTACTCCCAGGCTCCTCCAAAACCATCATGACCGACACAAGGGGATAGATGTGGCTGACAGACATGAAAGAGAGGGACATCATTAAATTCACTGTTTAGCTTGATCCCTTTGACACTGTACACCTTGTCTTCTCTTAGTTGTCCATTGACAGATAGTCTCTCTTTAAGTTCTTTGAGCTCAACAACACAATTATTGTAAGATTCTTGAGTTCTCTTTTCACCAAGTATCCATGGTTTCTTCAGGTAAACTTTATTTGTGACTTCACAATAGCGACAAGGATACTCAATATTAGGATTAAAACTCTCAAGAAAGCCACCAAGCATATGTTGACCTAAATTATCACCGTTTATTTTTTCAAGGGTGAGGGGAATTTTTTCTTCTCGGTACAATATGCCATCTGTGAGGAGTATTTTTAATTCTCTAATGACATAATCAAAACATTCTTTCCTGAATTTTTTTAAGACACTGTCAAGTACCACAATGAAAAGTTTCACACTTGAAAGTTTTGACCGGCTGATAGGTTTCAAATTTAGTAAAGCCATGTACTACATGCCAACTGTTTTATACCTGTTATCAACTCTGGAGCTAGATGATGTAGGGTTGAAGGCATCAGCAAACAGTGCAATTTGAAAACGTTTCTTTCCATAGAGCTTAGCTCTCTTGATATATGCAGATCCATCTGTATAATTTTTAATAACAGTTCCATATGATCTTCTTTCTGGAATTTCTTCTACAAAAGAGGCATCAACTTGTTTTTGTATACTTGGGTCTTTCAACATGTTTTCTACCGTTCTTCTAATAGAAACATATGCTATTGTGTGGTCTTTAAGAGTGGGATCAGGACCAATAATATATAGTACTGGTTCTTGATACTCAAAATGCTTTTCATACTAATCCTTACGAAGATAATCAGTAGATAAATCAGTTCCAACAACACATTTCTGACGAGAGTTGCGAACTGGATCATTAGCTCTCACTCTTAATAAAAGAGAATTTAAGTCTGTTTGTGGTATCTTGCCGTTTAACTCTTGAATGAGAATTTCAGAAATTGCAGCATGAGTTAAACTGTTGAGGCACAGAACCCCATCCAAAATTTTCTGCACTGTGCGTTTTGGCACAAGATTTTCAGCTTCAAGCTGAAGATAAAATGTTGCAATTCTGTTGAAAGCTTCATTGGATTGGGGTTCTTCACTACAGACAGGTGTACCAGCAGGGGCCAAGCATGGATCTAAGAAAGCAAAAAGTATGTTAATTATAATAAAAAATGTACTTACTCCTTGAAACAAGGACAGAGAGTATAAAATGAAAAATGTAAAAAAAAAATCATAGATAAGGAGCTTATCAAGTTTTTACCTTCAGAAGGATGTTCTGTTACATTCTGGGGTTGAATAAAATGTTGTACATTTGTTTCTGTCCTCCATGATCTATGAGCTTTACTCAGATGCTGACTAAAAGAAGAGGTAGATGTAAAGATTTAAGCACACCCATCTTCAGGACAGCTTACACTCTCCTCTCTCTCAACAATATGGAAGTTTTTGAGATGTCTAACTAATTCAGATTTAGATGCAAAACTAGTTGGTGCTTGCTTGCACCTATCATGACCACACCTGCAAAAGGGCAGAAGAAAAGTATATTAGAAAATAAAGATAATAAACATTGATTTGAATGAGAGTAAGCCAGGGAAAATCACTTGTCTGTACCTCTTTGCCACAAAAAAAAAAAAGCAGAAAGATTCATAACCCACACTAGATTAAACATTTTGGTGGGCAAAGGCAAAAGACAACCATTGACCCAAACTTACTATAGTTATAACTACACAGTACTTTCTTTAAAATGTTCGAATAATGGAGAGAATTTCATCATACAACCATAACTTAAAAAGTAAGCAAATTTCGTTATTAAACCAATATCACAGAAAGTTAGCGTCATGAAGAGATTTTAAGAAAATATTTCCTTACTCCCTGACTATAAAGTACAAATTTAATGGATTTGAATTTTATAGTGTAAAAGCTTACTTGTGGGGCTGAGACAAATCCATGATTTTAGTACGGCACTGTTCACTATGGGAGGGACCTGAAATAACGATAAAAGTTAGCTGTTGTGCCTTCATCATCATGAAATGCCAGAGAGAACTGGATAAAAATTGAATTAAGAAAAAATACCTTTATAATCATAGTAAATAACCCCAACTAGGTCGCCATATTGTAGAATTACATAATATTATTCGCAGGGAGAGGAAGGCGAGACCGGCGAAGACCCTTGCGAGAACGAGACAAAACGCTGAAACAGAGGAACATTTCCTATGCTGTGCGATTTACCGTCACATATTGTGAGAAAAAACATTATATTACACATACATTTCCATTAAACTAGAATACTTGGAGTACTTTTCCCTCAAATGAATATTAGAGAGAAGCAGAAAAACTTTTAGTATGAAAATGTTATGGGGGTATAGGCAAACAAATGACTATCCTTGCCAACTAATTGAATTCGGTCGGTCGGTTCGGTCGTGATGGTTGCAGGGCTTCGGCAATCTCTAACCAAACAGACCCATAGGGTCGTCTGCTGCAATGTCAGTTGTTAGTATCGCTCTTTACCAGCATTCGAGTTATTGAGCTGTGTTTGTTTGAAGCTTGTTGCGTTGTGTACATTAATGCCATGGTTTCCGCACGGCATACGTTGTCTTCGGAACCCAGTGATGACGGCGAACTTTTGGTCTTTGTGGTACTTTCATGTGTTATAAACTCCGTAAATATGGAATCACTATTGCCCCCAGCTCAAAGATACAGGTTAGTTACAGGCATTGTACTAATATTTAATGTATTCATAGGAAATTCTTTGGTCCTGTCTCAGAGAAGTTTTGGTTAGAGCCTGTTATTTGTATATTTAATGCATTGAGTGTCATTGAGTGTCTCATGGTGTGGACCTTACAATGTGGCTTTCAAAGTTAAATGCATACATATTAAATGTTGAATAGTTATTGTATGATGGGTGTGTGGGAGTTGGGAATACCTAGAGAAAATTATTAGCATAACAACATATACTGTCATCAAACTCTTGAAGTTTTACGACATATGTTGTAACATTACAAAATGTTTCGTATTCCTATGATCTTGGGATTATCTATTTACGATATGATTTGTAATTCTACGATATTTTGATAAATATTCAAACACCATGACTTATAAGTTCACGAAAACATGTGTAGGTTTACGAACAAATTGTTGCTTGTGACTTACGATACAAAAAATTCTCAGAAGTTATTGCATTAGTTCTAAGTTTACGACATCTGTCATGGAAAATTTTCCCGTAGAAACTACCAATATTTTTCACAGTGACTTTGACACTTTCTCTCCCCCTACCATCGGCACCTGGAGGGCGTGAACGTGGACCTCAGCTGAGCGTGCCGCGGCCAGGGCAGGCGCGCCGACTGCGCCGAGTCCACGCCGCGTCAGGTGATCTTATCACCTACAAGAAGTGGTCGCACAATTTTTTTATAGAACAAAAAAGGTCTAGCTTGACGAGATGCATGAAGAGGTAACAAGTTTGAGGCCGGGGTTCAATTCGTGGTAGAGTAAATATACTTTTTTTTTCATTTTGAAGGCTATATTTTTTTCGTATTTTTTTTTACCGGTAGAGGTCGTTCTTCTGAATCCAACCATAATTCTATGATCGCGATCTGATGAAAAATGGCTAAACTACGAGCATAAAACTGTCGAATTTTCCGAAACTTTTCCGGGCCGTATCTCCGGCAATATTGGTCCTACAGAGCCCCGTTTTTTTAAAAAAAGACTTCTTTTTGAAATACCTTTCGAGTGAAAAAACACCCAGGTCGATATCTTAAACCGTTCAGGAGATATGGCGAAACTACAATTCGTGGTAGAGTAAATATACTTTTTTTTTCATTTTGGAGGATATATTTTTTTCGTATTTTTTTTTCCGGTAGAGGTCGTTTTTCTGAATCCAACCAAAATTCTATGATCGCGATCTGATGAAAAATGGCCGAACTACGAGCAAAACACTTACGAATTTTCCGAAACTTGTCCGGGCCGTATCTCCGGCAATATTGGTCGTACAGCGCCCCGGTTTTTTTTGAAAAGACTTATTTTTGAAATACCTTTCGGGTGAAAAAACACCCAGGTCGATATCTTAAACCATTCAGGAGATATGGCGAAACTGCATTTTTTCAACTTCGCCCATAAAGCCTTGGATGATCAGTAGCACCCATCCCTGCCCTGAAGGCCGATCTCGGCTGAAACTTTCAGCTCCGATTTCTCCTATACGAAATAACGCACAGAGTCGAGGGTGGTATCAAAAGTTGAGTCGTGACTCAAGGAATCGACCCTTGTGCCGTTTTTTACTTAATTTAGTGTATTTTGGATTTAAGAGCCGAAATAAAAAAGTGCGTCGTCTACAGGGCTCGCTCGTTTCCCGCCAAGCCCGGGCGCCGCCTGCTATCGGTATTTCGGTTTAAAAATATGACTCCGTGTTTCTGACGATGTCCGATCGGTCGTTTGCATTAATTTTATGCTGTATTTCACGGGAATTGAGTCGATCGCATGTGTTAAGCCATCTTTTATCCTCAAGTGATCTTTTTATGTCCACCTACTGAATTGTTTATGTGTGTGTGTTTGGAGGTTAGGAGGTTATGTTGGTGTTTGGTATCTTTTGACTTTCTGCGTAGGAGGCGTGTTGTCAGCAGGGTGGTTACTAGCAGATGCTTAAAGCCTGTTCTCATGTTTCGTTAAAGCTATCAATTACCTTGAACAGATGTTTTTATGACCTTGTATTGAATTTGTCACTTCACCGCTTCAATGGGAAGTTGTTTGAGCTGTCCATGGAAGTGTACTTCCTAACACTAAGTAATTCTTGTTTTTGATCATAAATTCTCACCCATCCCTTGCTTTTTAAAAGCAAATGAAGATGATATGTGACTTTTCCTTTTCAATTCATACTTCGATAACTTTGTGCAAAATTGAACCTCCTTAGGACTATGACAATCAAAGTTATTCAAGCAACATTCAAATTGTCCTCTGCAATAGATTCAGTGAGTCATCCTCCTTGATTAAAGAAAGAATTTAAAGCTTTGAATGCTTTAAAAGTTTCTTCTGTCAAGAACATCTATGCCAACGTAACAGGGACTCATGCTTATCGGAAAAGTCAGTTTGGATGAGGAACTCCTACTCTCTGAGAACAATTATTGCTCTAAATCATTCAGACTCACTTCTACGTTATGATTTTAAAGAATATAATGAAGGAATGTCACTGTAAATTTTTAAATCTTACTTGGGCAACTTATAGGAAAATTGAACCTTCTTAGGTCCATTAAAGTGAAAGGTATATGAGCAGCATTAAAATTTTCAACTGCAATTGATTCAGTGAAACACCCTTCTTCATTTAAGAAAGACTTTACTGATGCGAATACCTTAAAAGATACATTTGTCATTTACACCAATGTCAACATGTAAAGGATTCATGTTTATCAGCTGTACCTTCGGATAAGTCAGTTTGGATGAAAACCTTTCAGTATCAGTAACCAATTTCTTGGCTAAATCATTCACTCATTTCTCCCTTGTAATGTTGAAGCATCTCATGAGAAGATGTCACTTCCACTTTTGAATTCATAATCGGTTAAACTTGTGTAATATTAAACCTGTTCCTGACAATAAAATGACCCAGGTGTTTTTTTTTTTTATATTAAATCTTATACAGTCCGTTTTATATCATTGTATATGAAAGGCATTTATAAAGTTGTATATGGCAGTACTTATACAACTGTATAAGGTGTTTTATTTAATTGTATAAAAGCACTTTTATACAATTTAATAAATGGCACTAAATCCATTCTTATAAATATGTATACACATATTTTTGCTTTGGTTGATGCTAGCTAGTACACATGAAATCGGTCTCATGTCAGGGCTTGTGGGTGCGAGGCAGAACAGAATGGAGTAAGCATCAGGTAAAACAAAACGTTTATTGACTAGAATTTAGTCTTGTTCAAAGCAGATAAAATATCCTAAGTTGAGGAACAATATTAAAACAAAAAATAAAAACTTGTTGCAAGGTCAAACAGCACCATAGCATTACTTAAAATGTTAATCTTTCTTCTGAGATTTCTTCTTCTCAAAACTCTTCTTAATTTCTGTCAGTTTAACAGCAAATATTGGTCTTGCCTTTTCCAATCCTTTCTTTTGCCACTTCTTCTTCTCAGCTACATTGTTAGAAAAGTCTGAAAAGAACGAAAAAAAGAAAAAAAAACAGAAGTTAGACAGGGGAAAAGAAATAGCCTTCAGGCAGAGAAAAAAAGATTTCAGTCAGAAACTATTTATATAGGAAGTTTCACAATGCAAAGAAAGTGAATGATAATAATATGGGACTCTCATACTGTAATCGTAAAAAAAAATCTAAAATTACAATAGATCTCCTTTGAAACACTTACCAACAATAGCCTGTAGAGCTTTAGGGTGCAGGGGCTCTGGTTTTAAACTGCAAGCCTCAGAACCTCCTGCATGCCAGGACTGCCCAGTTACAGTGCATGATTGTATCTCAGCTGGGTTGAAAACTCCTACCATCATCCGTCTTAGCAAATGGTTCACATTTGTTGAACCAGTAAGAGCTGATGTCAGATCATTTTTCTTAATGAAGATGCCATGGCAAAGTTCTGTGGTGTCCTGCAGAATAATAACTTTTTAAAATTACACCAATTAGATTACGCAGTAATCAAAAGTGTTCGACAGACACTTGAGAGATGGACACAATTTAACCTTCTTTTTTTGCTTGATTAAAACGCCCTTACACAGTTGTAAGTGCACATGGTGAGATACCCAGTCAATAAAATTTTGTCAAGTTGATATCATTTGATGTCACTGTCAAAATTTTAGTGGCCACCTTTGACTTCATTTTGACATGAAAAGGGGCCACCAAAATGAATATATTTTGACACTGAATGATGTCAATAAGTCAAAATGCCGTTGACTTGGCTACTATGTTGATTACTTAAGTCACTCTCATTGGCTTTTAAACTATAAATATCATTAATTGTCTTATAAAGTTTCAATTTTGTGTTTATCAGTTGAAAACTTTTTAATACAGCCCAAGGCTTTTGAGAAAAATAAAATGTCAAGTTTTGGGAACATGGGAAACTGCTACATACATCACTTGGTCCATAAAGCTGGTGCTCAAGGTTGGAATAATCCTCTTCAGATGCAAAAAATTCAACATCATCATTTCCTTTGGATGGTTTCTCATTAATAGCTGACAGAAAATAAGCAAGAAAAATTAAGTTTAATAGGAAAACATATTGGTGTGACAAGTCTTACCAATCTTTGACTGAAAAATGTACTTACAATTATCATTATCTGAAAGCAAGTTTTGACTTTCTCTTTCTGAGCCCACTGCTTTATCATCCTTATCTGAATGCATGTCAAGACTGTCTCTCTCTGAGCTCTCAATTTTATCATCCTTCAGGGGACTAGTTTTGGTGCCTCCGGATTCATCTAAAAGCAGCAAAATCCAGTGTCAGTTGTTACAACCAGAGGGGGCACAAAGCTTGTTTAAGATAGTTGTTATACATCTGAACTAACCTCTCTTTTTTCTGTCAGAACCATTTGATTTTGAATCTGTCAAAATGATGAGTAAGAAAGAAACATCAGCGACAACATGCAATCTTGAATGACCAAAAATAATTTAAAGTACCTTTGCTTTCCAATTGTTTGCGCATTAGTTCTATTTGCTTCATGAGTTCTTCTTTGGTAGGGCTCTTTGAGCGCGAAGGGCCATCACATTCATTTGAAGTCCTCTTTGAATCAGAATTCTCATCAGCATCGAGATCAGTTTCACGTATATTCCTCAGGATATCATTCTTCTCCTTTCTGGCCTATTAACAAAAATAAACAATGAAATCAATGAAATATAATTATTCTAAAGTATATGGTCTACTCCATTTGCTTACTTCACTGTCACGAGCACGTTGGTCTTGAATATCGGAATCCATTGATGAATTATCCGTCTCAGCACTCCAATCATCATCATCATCGGGAACCTTCGACTTTTTGGACTCTTGAGACTTTAGAAGAATTGCTAAATTATTACGATTCTCAGCTTCCTTCTTGTTTAGTTCGAAGATCCGCTTCCTTGTCTTTTCCTCCTAAATAACAAATAACAAAGTTAAGCATATTAACATAGAATAACTGACTATGATGAAGACAGTCAGAAGACTGACATGATTTAGTAAACAAAGTTATTGAAAAGTCTTCCTTTATAATGGGCAAGTAAACATAGATATACAAGTACATTTATCTTGCAAACACAATAAACATACCTCAGACATTTTTGGTTTCTCATTGTCTTCCTTCTTTTTAGACACAGCATTACGAGTCTTTGGTACATTTCCATAAAACACAGAAGAATCTAATTTCCGCTTCTTGTTAGCGGGTACATTAGAGTTGGCTGCTTGAGTACTCTTCAGCTTGGCAAACTCTTTGGATCGTTCTTTGGCAAGTTGGTTCATCTTAATATCCAATGGGTCTCTATCATCTAGAACAAAAAAAAATCCAAGTAATTGGTACAGAGTGAAGCAGTGATCACTAGCAGTAAGTGACCAACATGAAGCTTTGAAACAAGATAACAGTACTACGGCTAGATGATTCCCCTTCCCCACAAAGGAACAATTCCATTGCATCTGCATAGAGAATTAATTTTAAAATCAAAGTTCCCTCCTACATGCTTCCATTGCAAATCGAAACGCTAATGGCAGTTGAGTTGCTTGTGACCCCAACATAACCTTTTACAGTCTGGACACAGAATGCAAATAGAACAAAGAACGCCAAGCAAAACGATGTAAAATAACGCATACCGTCTTCATCAATAACGATGCCATCGTATTTTGTGCCTTGGTAGAAGAAAGACACTTGTTCTCCAATGGCGATTGGTTTGTTTCTATTCGCTGGCAGTTGCAAGATATTTTTGCCGAATACGGTGCAGAAAGTGTTATCTTCGGCATCTATTAGGTACCAAAGCATTGTAGCAAGTGGCAATCAACAACACAAAACTTAAAATAAGCAATTCAAACAGCAACTAGCACTTCAGAATCTTCTAACACTTGCTGCACACAACTTCTGGCGGGGCGGGTCTGTCTACTGCGCTCACGATCAACGGTAACGGTTACTCACCGCCTTCAGTGCCGCTGCCACAAGGTCGATCGCACCCAATCGCACCTCCACCACCTCCACTCAAACACGTAGGACGTAATACTACTTGCGAATTTTAACGTGGCGTTTCGACTCATTCACAATAAACACAGGCACGTTAAAATCATAATTTTATTAAAGCAAAATGAAGCAAAATTTATGAAAACATGTTTTTTATAAAGTGAATTATCCGAACCAAAGGTTGGTATCCCTGCAAGGGCAGTAAATAATTGAAGTTGCCAGCCAAAGTAAATGTTACAGTAGGCAGGAGGATTTTGAGTCCATCGTTTATGTGTTAGAATATCAACAAAAAAATATCTTGCTGTCTTTTTTAGGGTTTTTAAAAATAAGAATCAGAATATTTGGGGTGTTGGTCATTCCCTGTGTCGAAGATGTATGTACTGTCAATGACAAGGCCCAACCCACTTGAAACCGAAACGTAAACAAAACATGCCAGTGCAGTTTCTTTCTGATAATCAAATATATTTTGTGACGGAATGAAGTGACCTGGCAAAAATGTGTATATTTGCCGTTTCTCCGAAAACCTGTGAAAAGTTTAGGCCATCTAAACAAAATATTTCTTGTTCATATTTGTTTTGGCGAAGTGCTACTTATGACCAGGTAAGGTTAAAGAAGAGAACACTGTTATTTATCACTTGATTCTTTAGCCTGAAGTTCTGTATTGTTGCAGACAATCGAATCAACTAATATGAACAACCCTCCGAAAGAAAGCAGAAAGAGGGGTCACGATGATGATGATTTTCTTGAGGTTAGTAGTGTAGGGTGCTCTACAAAATCTTGTTCTCATCTGGCTTTCTGGATGCAGTTCTCAAGGACACGGTGAAATTATTCTTTGTTCTCAACTTGGAAAACGGAAGTGTTATATTATTTAACAGAGTCAACAGTGGACAAAATAATACACTTTTGTTCTTTTTTGCTCGTTTGCTCAAGTAATAATGGTACACAAAGTTTATGATTCAAAACCATAACTCAGTATCCCCAGCCAATCAAAATTCTTTTGTTTAGTCCCAAGATGACTCCGTTAAATAGACTTACGCTCCCTGCTTCTAAGCAACACTTGCCCGTAGAATTACTCCGCCTGTCCTTTGAGAATTCCGTCCAGAAACTCAGCGACTTACAACATGGTAGAAACTCCTAAACTTCAGTGCAGTGAAGCCTGTTATGGACACAACTTTCTTCACTTTATAATTTATCAATCAAATCTTAGAATGGCATGATTACTTGTAAAGCCCTTGTACTCTTAATGTTTTCAACAAATTCTTTGTATCTTGACATTGTTTTTTGTGGATAATGAATCGTTCAACAGTTCACATGTATTTAATTTAATTTTAGGAATGTATGGATGGAGAAAACTCAGAAGATTTATTGCAAGGAGATAATGCTTCGCAGTTGGATAATTCATATATGGATGCCATGGTTAATTCTCATCTGATTCAGGTATGCATTCGGCATTGTGATTGTAAATGATTTATTGAGTATGAGTATGATTGTTTATGTTCATTGTTTCTCCAGTGTTCTGGGGAGAGTTTCGGATCAGCTAGCTAGTGATTGTGGATTGTTTTTGCATAAACAGCAGGACTTGTCACAGGTAATATGAAAGTGTAGTTATTGTTTCCTTACAAAACAATGTATAGCCAACATTCTTTTAATCTTAGGTTTCTATTGATGATGGAGATGCACTTAACTGCTCTGTAGAAAAGAATGTTGATAAGCACTTGAATGCTGTTGGGAACAATTTAAATGACACTGATGTCTCTGAAAATGGCAATGAGTCAGATGTAAATTTTAACACCAGTGACTATTTACAAGAGGTTTGTTTCATGAAGATTTACTTTTAATTTCTGTTAAAAACTTTCTGTAACAACTCCATTATTTTCAGCAACTGTTCAGTGTTCTTCTTAATCAAGACAGCAAGTCCACTGATTGTAATAAAGATATGACTGTGGACATCCACTGCAATGGCAATGATATACTTGTTGAAGGTAAAATACTTAATGTGTAATAGGAGTAAAGGGGTAACTTCAGACTTATTAAAAGTCATGGGAATCGCAATGTCTTTCCTCCTGGCTGTAAGTTCATTTTGATACGGTGTAAACATTTTTTAAAAAAGAAAATAGCATTCATAAAATTAATATTTTTAAATCTTTGCCTCTAAGTATTTTAGAATACATAAACATGGATATTGATTAAAATTATATATTTGACTATTGTTAAGGAGTTCTAACAAAAAACAAATATTTTATACATGGACTGACATGAAAATTATGCTTGTGCTGTTGAAAGGCTTTTAAAGCCTACTTCTATTGGTGCCTAATTCATGTTTTGTATTCCTGTGTTTTTATAGATGAAACCACAACAGACTGTGGAGAACTCCTCTTCACCAGTAGCAGCACTCCGTGCAAGCAAGACTGTCCCTCTCGTTCATTTACAAACCTCATGAGACTTGTTGAGCTTACCAGTCAAATTCCTCCTATTCCTTTTCAAGACAGCTGTGGTAATATTTCATCTGATTCTGACAGTGATGAATCAAATGACAGTGAGAGTGACAACCAAGAGGATACTTTAAGTTCAGAAGATGAGGTTGATGAATGGGTTGAGACTCATGTGTACAGGGATTATTTAGGAAATGATGACTCTTTTTGTCAAATTGTTTGTGGGCCAGAAGATCAAGGTGTTAATATTTCCGCAACATCAGAAGACTTCACATGCCTCCAAGGCTTACCTGATGTAGTTTCAAAATCTTGTTTGCTAAATTATACTAAACTGCACTCAAAAAGTGATAAGTCAGTTAATGAAAGTATACTTGATATTATGGACTTGTTTTTAAAAAACAAACTGTCAAAAGCTGCTCTTTCACGTACTCTGAAAGTAATGATCTCTTTTCTTGAGGAGGATCACAATTTGCCCACTTCAACAAAAAAAATTCTGGATTATATTGTAAGCTTAGCACCTCCAGTATCAGCTAAGGTGCATTATTTTTGTGAGAGCTGCTCATTCTATCATGGAGAGACTATTACTGGTCAGTGTGAAATCTGCAGGATTGAAACTAAGTTTCAGCACTTTTATATTTTTGATATGGCCACTCTTATCAAATTCTTTTTTGAATGCAGAAATTTGGCTGCAATTATAGATACTGAAGTAGAAAAAAGAAAAAACTCTGACCCAAATGTTTTGAAAGATGTAAAAGATGGGAGTGCATATAAATCTATTAACTTTAACAGAGGGAAGTATGATATCACAATTATTTTGAACAGTGATGGTGTCAGGATCAGGAAAGGGAGTAAAAAAGAATTATGGCTTGTAATGTTTACTATTGCTGAGTTGCCAATTCACCTACAAAAATCTTTTTTGAGTGTAGCTGGTGTGTGGTACAATACTAAGAAACCTGACATGAGAACATTTTTAAAACCTTTTGTGCAATCTATGGAATCACTTGATCACACTGGTGTTAAATGGATTCATCCAAACAGTTCTGAGGCACACTGTAGTTGTGTCCGTATGCTTATGGCAGTTTTAGATGCCCCAGCACGTGCCATGGTACAAAACACCATGCAGTTTAATAGTCGGTATGGCTGCAATATGTGTGAGATAAAATGTCAGAAAAGTAAACCTCTACCAGATGTACACCGACGCCCTAGAGTTTACAATTATGTTCATAATATTACATTGCGTACCAAGGAGAGGATGTTAGAGCAAGCTATTAAAGCCTGTGCTTCTAATGTTGATAATGTAAGAGGTGTGAAAGGTCCTTCCATTTTAAGCTCCATTCCTTCTGTCGACATATCTAAATGTATTGTCCCAGAGTACATGCACTCCGTGTTGATTGGAAGTGTGAAACAGCTTGTAACTATTTGGACAGAAGAAAACGGAAATTGGTCTATAAAGGGAAAAATTTCTGAAGTAGATAACTTTTTAAATACCTACAAGCATCCAGATTTTGTACACCGGAAATCAAGACAGCTCAAATCTCTGTCCTACTGGAAAGCATCTGACTTTTATTATTTTCTCCTGTTTGAGGCTCTACCCTGTCTACATGGCATTTTGTTACATATATATTTCCAACACTTCTTGCTCCTTGTCAAAGCAATTTTTACTCTCCTCAAATCTGAAATTACGAAGTCTGATATAACAGAATCAGACCTTCTTTTGAAGCTTTTTGTCGCTGACTTTAAAAACTTGTATGGGGATAGGGCTCAAACCCATAATGTACACCAACTCTTGCACCTTGCCCTTTGTGTTGAATTGTACGGACCTCTCTTCTGTTTTAGTGCCTTTCCTTTTGAGGATCTAAATGGGGTCATTGCAAAGGCCACACATGGAACTAATTATGTGGATACTGAAATTGTAAACAATATTGTAATGTGTGAGGGCATAGAAATGTTAAGAAATATTGTAAGAGGGCATCATGGTGTAACAGAGCACAGTCCTTCTTTTTGCCAGGGAGAGTTACTAGGGAAAGAAGTTGCCAAAACTGTGTTGTCATCCGAAGACCTAAATATTTTAGACGATCCCAATGCAGTGATCTATTCTCGAGCAAGAATCGGTTATGATGTTTACACATCTCAGATCCACAAGAGTTTGTCTTCTGCAAATTTTTACATCTCTTGGAAAAGCACAAATGCTACCAACTATGGTGCGATTAAATACTTTGCTGAAAGTCAAGGTAATAAGTTTCTTGTTGTAGATTTGTTTTCTGTAGATCAAACTCGACTGTTTTATCATGAACGTTCACTGAAGTGTATTGAGCATTTCGTTCCAGTCAAATCTTCCACCTCATCCGTTGCTCTCAGATTTAGTGACGTATCATCTAGTATTGTTAAAGTAGGAAAAATAAAGAAATTTGTGTACCTACGTCCGAATTTGTATCGGTTTGTCATGTAAACTTCTGTAATTTTTTCAATAAATAAAATGGTTTTAAAGGCCCTTTCACTAATTCAATCAACAACCTGCTCCCTTCCCTTGCAACTGCAGAGTATTCTCTTACTAGGGACAGTTCCGTATAAAGTTTTATACTCATTTATGAATACCTATAAACTTTTCAGACACATAATGTACAGCTGTATACATTTTCAATACAGATGTATACATCTTTATAAAGGTGTTTACAGGGTCATATTGCTCTGTATAGGCCAATCTATATGACTTCATAAAACGTTATATGGCTTAATATGGTGGTGTATATGGCCGTATAAGGGCATATAAAACTGTGTATTAATTTTTATAAAGCCATTTATAAAAATTTATAAAGACCCCTTTATACAATCGTATATGTTTTTATAGCGATATATACATACCTTATAAAATACTATACAAATCTATTAAAATTAATATGTACCTTTATATAATTTAATATAAAAAAAAAAATCAACTGGGGAAATACGTATCAGAAACGTTAAAATTTTCTTTTCCAATACATCCAGTGATACAGTCTCTTTGCTCATAGAGTTGTTGTACTGCTTTTAATAACTGATAACCATTTGCTGACTTGGTTTTTAAGGTTGGTGCAATTCATAATTAGTGTTTTAAGAAAAACTGCACCAGTACTGGTTTCTTTTGGTGAACCCCATGGTATTTACAGCATGTGATGAAAGGAAAGGGGAAATTCTAGAGCTTACCCCTCGGGAGGTTACCCCCTATTTTTATTTCTATTTTTTAAAGAGGCAAAATAAAGAAAATATCTAAAATAATTCGTCTGATTTAAAGTAGTGTTTCCGAGTGTTTACCCCTCGGGAGATTACCCCTATATTTTAAAAATAAATAAATTGGGGAATTTAAAAATAAAATGTAGATTAATCTACTAGAAAAATTAAATGAATTAATGGTGTGTTTCCGGGAGCTGACCCCTCGAGAGGTTACCCCCTATTTTTATTTTTATTTTTATAGAGGCAAAAAAAAAGAAAATATTCAAAATAATTCGACTGATTAAAAGTAGTGTTCCGAGTGTTTACCCCTCGGGAGGTTACCCCTTTATTTAAAAAATAAATAAATTCGGGATTTTATGAAATTATTTGCATTTGACTCGTAGAAGAAGCAAATGAATTATTAGCGTGTTTCCGCGAGGTTACCCTCCTGAGGTTACCCCGTTTTTCTAATTTAAATAAAGAAAGAGAAATGTTTTTAAGCCATCTACTGTGTGTTGCGCGATTTCTCATAGCTAGTCGAGCCACCAGAACCTAGTCTCGCTGAAAGTCTTTTCCATCAAGAGCTCTCCGACGTTTGTGCCGGCGTAGGTCAACACACATACGCAGCTTTACAGTAACCCCAGACAGATTCTAGTTGATTAAATTTATTTAAATCGTTGGCGTATATTCACTCTTTCGTTTTATTTTCATTTGTAGAAAGGAGTCGTTCTATTTGGATCGGGCCGAAAGTGAATTGCACCTACCTCAAGAGGTGCAAGCGAATTATTTGGTTATTTCTTGCTAGGGTCTTGGTTAGGATTCCTTTAGCTTTTTATTATGATCCGGTGTCCCAGTGGTATGTGGTCATATCAGTCAGGAATGGCTGCTAGTTCAAATTCGAGACTTGAAAGCAGGTTGGTAAAATATAAATTTGCCTTCCATTACCAGTGCTGTGCTGTTTGGCATACTAAAATTCCTCTTTGATTGTTCCAGCGTCACTTTAAAATGGTTGACGCCAATGTTGATTCACGACCATGATTCCGTGTGGATTATATTTAAAAAAGAACCAGTGCTTCCAGACTAGTCGGCCTGCACTCTTAGATGCACTTGCAGGAAACACGGGCTCACTTTTTTTATGCATGTAATGCTCAAAAGAAAATGAATGGAAATGGAAATGCATCAGCATTTTGGCTGCTCTGCAATCATGTCTCCTTCTGGATGTTGTAGTGTCAAGTATGGTTTGGTATGGTAAGTGTCTGAGTAGTGCAATGGTATGTCTGAAATGTGCAAGTTTTAACCATTGTCTCATTCACCTACATGTTTTGGCCTCCTTCCAAATGTAGCCATACATATCAGTTCCTTGCTACAAACTACTTCGACAAGAAGGTGGCTCAGATACTGTGTACACTGAACAATGTAAAAGTAAAAGCTAATGTATACATCTTTGAGTGAATCTGTGGTGAGTTTATTATGGTTTCAGCAAGTTCATAAAAGAAAACGTGCATATTTTGTTTGACCCTGTTTTTTTTTCCTAGAAGGAGAACCAAGGATGTGAGGTTCGTTATGTGGGCAACCATACCCTGAAATATGTGAGGTGTTTAGTGATTTTCTGCAAGCTGTGTCAGGCAAGCTTCAACCTTTTTCTTTTGTTCTATGACCTGTCTCCCTAAGTTGTTCTACTACAATGAAAATATTTTTACAATTGCAGTTGCTCGATGAAGCCATCGCAATCACCCATCTTTGGTGTGAACTCTTCAGAGCTTTATCCTTTAGGAGGAAATGTGTAAAGACTGGAATGTGCTGCCTTGGTATGAGCTCGTTGATAGTTCTACAGGAGAATTTGGTTTTAGTAAAACATGCATATCAAAATGAATCGGGCAACAGCTTGGCAATCAGGAGCATCTTGTCTCAAGAGGCATGTTACTGAGAGGTATGTTGAGGAAATGAATTGTGTGTGTGCCTTAACCTATAGTATGTAGGAATACTGGTGCTGTCTCTGGAACTGTGTCGCACTGTGGCATGATAAACTTTTAATCCATAAACTTACTTGCGTGAGATGTAATATTTTGTGTATTAGGTACAGTTTTACTTACCCTTAGTGTTATTCTTTTCACAGTGTGATTTCCTCTGAAGCTGCTTGTCGAAAATGACAAGACCAGGCCGAAGGAAATGTTTGGCAAGAGTCTCCCAGGAATCGTCGTCGAGGATGTAGTCTTTAAAGAGAAGACTGTAATATTCTACATGAGAATGAACTCCTTGGTAGTTTTGTGCACATAACAGATAGTTTTACCGAGGTCAAAGCTGATGTATGTTAATTACTACCACTTTGACTAGTAATATTCACATGTGGATCTTATTGCTGAGCTCACCACAAACCTATTTCATTGGTTCCAGATTTTAATGAAGCATTTTCTCAAAAGACACTCATCGGTTCTCTGTAGGATACACGAACTTTACCGTTGTTTGCAGAGATGAAAGTACAAGACCGTGTTCCCAAAATTTTGATTTTGCTAATGCTGCCAAAGGTAAATTACGTTAACATGAGCAATTTCTTAATGAGCCGGAAAGAGATACATTATGTCCGTCAAGAATGTAATGATTAGAGGTTTGGGTATCTGTATATAACACTTTAAACATGCCTTTTTGCATTGATATGTTGGAAGCAATCAAAGTGTTAATTAATTAAGCTTCAGACGCAACGCCTGGGACGCAGCGGTACGGCGGAGGCCGACATGCCGCTGACAGTGCTGGCGTCGTGGGGATAGGGGTGTGGGCCATGTCCAGGTGGTTTGCGCTGCAAGTGGTTACCACCGACCGGCCCGCCCGTTCTTGTAAGCGGACGAGGAGGGTGCGTGGAGGGGCGCAGGCAGCGGTGGAGCCCTCCGACTAATGTCCTCACGGACAACCCGAGGACCCGGAAGACCTACGCCGTCTTCGAGGAGAGCCCCCGCCCCGCTCCGACCAATAGCTAGTGGTCGCAACCTTCGCCGGGCGCGCGCCCCAGGAGCAGGAAGGCCCGGCGCAGAGCAAGGCGGGCGCGGCGCGGTGGCCGGTGGGGCTGCTCTGCGACAACCCCGAGGTCTAGGGGCGCTACCAGGCGGTGTTGGACGCGGCCCTCCGTCAGCTGGCGGCGCTGCGGCAGGAGCTCGGGTGGGAGAAGCTGCAGAGGGCGCTGGAGACCGCGACCACCGCTACCCTGCACCTGCAGACACCGCAGTGGCAGGAGGCCCTGCACAGGTCTCACGAGCAGCCCAGCCCCAGCGGTTTGCAGGCCAGGGCGGACCTTCGTGTGGCTGACGCGGCTCGACAGGTGGCTTTGCGGCAGCACGAGCGTGACGAGGAGGCCCGCTCGTTCGCGACGTTCGAGACCGTCCGGGGAGTGAAGCTGGAGCCGGACCAGCGGCTGCGGGCTGCCTTCCGCTATCTTCGGAAGGCGAAGCGGGACTGGAGGGAGGTGGTCCAGCGGCAGGCCCAGGGTGCCACAACGGGGACCCTTTCCGAAGAGCCTCATCCATCAGCAACAGCGCCGACAGCCCAGCAGCTCGCGGGGTACGCCGGGAAACTGTCCAGGTGTACGGCCCCCGGGCCGAGGACGGAGTAGCGCTCCAGAGTCTTCCCGGAAGCGTAGAAGGTCTCTCTCCAGCACCCTATCCAAGAAGCCCCGGCCTGCCTCGGTCGAAGTCTACCGGCCCATCTCGCTGTGCAACGTGGCGTCCAAGCTGGTCACCACACACCTGAATAACCTGCTCGAGGAGGTGGTGCCCGGCATGCCCTCCTGCCAGGCGGGCCTCCAGGCGGGCCGGCCTACCACCGACCATATCTGGACTGTCCTGCTGCTGCTAGAGGAGCACTGGAAGCCGGGCGCGGCGTTCCAAATCATGGGCCTTGACGTCAAGGTCCACAAGCAGGGCGTGGTGGACGTCCTGCAACAGCACGGGGGTCCCGGCGGTGCTCATCAACCGCGTCCTGGCACTGGCCCTCGCCGTCCAGGACTTGCGAGCGCTGCAGGCGCCAGGTGACGTCAACGGTGCTCCGCTGCCGGGAGGTACAGCGTCGTGGACACTTACAAGAGCCTTAATACGGAGAGCATCCGTGGATGCACAAGACGCGCGCTGCTCTGCGCGGTTCAGCGTCGTGGACCCCAACAAGATCCTGAGCATGGAGCAGACAATAGCGCCGGACGCGCACCGCCCTGCGCGATACAGCATCGTGGACGCCAACAAGAGCCTGAGTTTACGGTCGGGAGCAGCAACGATGTGCTGAACATGTTCAGTATATCGTGGTCGCAGCGGAAATGACCGGGAGATTTTGGGTGTTTGTGAACACCCGCCTGCCGGGGCCAGTAGCTGCTGTGCTGTGTCATGAACAACCCCATCCGAAGACAAGGTGGCGGTGCGTAGCACGGACCCTTCACAAGCAAAACACTTTTAGGAAGCAGGACGCAATACAGTGTATGAAGCGTTAACATGTGTGCAGTAGATTGTTGAAAATAAGTAATTTATCACACCAGACACTTTGATGTGTCCTGACGTCGAAAAGCGTTTTGCTTGTTATGGGTCCGTGCTACGCGCCACCACCTTGTCTTCGGACAGAGCAAGCTGTTCATTGGGTTGTTCGTAAGCACCCAGGGGACATGAGCACGGAGTGGGGCTGGACGGGGCGCCGTGCAGGTAGGCAGCCCGTCGCCTCTCGCGCTAGCTTGGTGGCCTACCAGCTGATGCGGCAGGCGTTAGCGTAGCTCTGTACTCAGGGAACCATAAATGTGACTGATCCGGACGTCCACGTGCGGCACTTCGCCTTCCTGTGCCGGGACGCACTGCTGGCGGAGGTGCATGTCTACGGCGTCCAGTTCACGGCGTTCGGAGCATACCTGCCATCGGACGGAGCCGCGGGCCCTGGACGCGCTGGCGGCAGCCCTGGCGACGCCGCAGCCGGCCAAGTGGAAGGTGCTCCTTGCTGTCTTCAACGCGCACCTGGGCCGAGGAGAGCCGCGGGACGTCCTGAAACTTAACTTCCACCATGCCGACACCAACACAGTCGTGGCGGAACTGCTCGCCCTCGCCCGCCTCCATCGCCTGCAGCTCCTCACCACCCTTGAGCACGCTGCCGCTGACGAACTGCTATCTACAGTTAGGAGAGCGTAGTCCGAGAGCGTGAGAGTGCACGCTAAACCCTTATGCATTTTATTGTGCATAAATATGCAGGATTTTAAGCAACCATAAGTGTATGCACAATTTCATGCATAACTATGTACAAGTTGTGCATAGTTATGCACAATTTGTACATAATCATGCACGAAAATTGTGCAAAATTATGGTTGCTTACAAATCTGCATGTTTATGCCCAACAAAATGCATAAGGGTTTAGTGTGTGAGGGCGTGAGCGTGACGCTCGGGACCAGAGCGCACGAGAAGGACGAAGGCACTCACCCGGGCCCCCTCTCCAACGGCTCTCTGCTGCAGACCAACGAGTGCGTGAAGCAGGACGGCGACCGGGGGCTCAAGGGGTGTTCACACTGCCCTACTACATGCGCGCGATCCCGTCCCGCTCTGCCCACAGGCACAGGCGCAAAGAGACGGGCAGGCTGACGACGCGCACGTTGAAGGCGAGGGCGCCGCGGGCGGGTAGCTGACGGGCAGGTGACGGGCAGGCTGACGACGCGCACGTTGCAGGCGAGGGCGCGGCGGGCGGGTAGCTGACGGGCAGGTGACGGGCAGGGAGACGGGCAGGCTGACGACGCGCACGTTGAAGGCGAGGGCGCGGCGGGCGGGTAGCTGACGGGCAGGTGACGGGCAGGGAGACGGGCAGGCTGACGACGCGCACGTTGAAGGCGAGGGCGCCGCGGGCGGGTAGCTGACGGGCAGGTGACGGGCAGGCTGACGACGCGCACGTTGAAGGCGAGGGCGCGGCGGGCGGGTAGCTGACGGGCAGGGAGACGGGCAGGCTGACGACGCGCACGTTGAAGGCGAGGGCGCGGCGGGCGGGTAGCTGACGGGCAGGTGACGGGCAGGGAGACGGGCAGGCTGACGACGCGCACGTTGAAGGCGAGGGCGCGGCGGGCGGGTAGCTGACGGGCAGGTGATGGGCAGGGAGACAGGTAGGCTGACGGGGATATACCTGTTCACAGAGTGAACATCCCGAGTGCGCGCGTGCACTCGCCTATGCCTAAGCCCACTGCGCGCGCGCACTCAGGGAGCGCCAAGCCGATCACTCGATTTTTCGCAATGCCTCTGATCAGTCTGAGACTTTTTTTTAAGTGCAGAGTGTTAGCAGGAGGTTATAACGGGTTCGACAAAAGTTTGCCATGAAATGAAACATTATTCATGCCCATGGTTTGTACAAGAAATTGTCACATAGTTTTTATGTGAGAGGGTAACTATTATGTCGCTCTCCAATAGAAGCAGCTGCTCCTGTATATGAAATGTGAACCCTGTTGAGTTTAATCCCGTTTGAGATGTTCATCATTGAATTTTGTCTAACCACAAGCTTTAATTTAATTTAATTGCTTAGGGTGGCTGTACTGGGGGTACTACGTTAAGACCTCCACGGCCGCCTGCTCCTGCTGAGAGTAACTGTAGATACTCCCAGTGAGCTGGAGCATCTATGGTTACTCCCCTGTTGCAGTTTACCCCATTTGTGAGGTCTGCTGGCATCCGCAGTGCTTCATCAGCTTATGCTTAGTATGTGCCCTAGAATTGTAGTGCATCCACTCCAATATTTTGTAGTGTTTTCCACTAATCTGATGCTAGACTAGTACTTCTCAATAAATCAATTACAAAACAAACCTGCATTTCACTCCATAATCTTGAAATTCTTTTATTTAATGAGCTCCCCCACACTTATTTTGAAAGAATTATTTATACATGCTTGGAACAGGTGAATTAGAGTGCACTGCATAGACCCTAGTCAATACAAGGAACTGAAAACTTTTGTCCAAGTAAAAATGGTTTGTAAGGGGTGTGTGTTGACCTACGCCGGCACAAACGTCGGAGAGCTCTTGATGGAAAAGACTTTCAGCGAGACTAGGTTCTGGTGGCTCGACTAGCTATGAGAAATCGCGCAACACACAGTAGATGGCTTAAAAACATTTCTCTTTCTTTATTTAAATTAGAAAAACGGGGTAACCTCAGGAGGGTAACCTCGCGGAAACACGCTAATAATTCATTTGCTTCTTCTACGAGTCAAATGCAAATAATTTCATAAAATACCGAATTTATTTATTTTTTAAATAAAGGGGTAACCTCCCGAGGGGTAAACACTCGGAACACTACTTTTCTATAAAAATAAAAATAAAAATAGGGGGGTGACCTCTCGAGGGGTCAGCTCCCGGAAACACACCATTAATTCATTTAATTTTTCTAGTAGATTAATCTACATTTTATTTTTAAATTCCCCAATTTATTTATTTTTAAAATATAGGGGTAATCTCCCGAGGGGTAAACACTCGGAAACACTACTTTAAATCAGACGAATTATTTTAGATATTTTCTTTATTTTGCCTCTTTAAAAAATATAAATAAAAATAGGGGGTAACCTCCCGAGGGGTAAGCTCCAGTATATACCCAAAGGAAATCACTTCCACTTTTAAATTATTCTTGTTTAACTTAGTGAAATATTCAAGCTATGTTGGGCCATAAAATCAAAGATTTATGAGTTATATTTTTAAAAATTGGTGAAAAATATTCAGTTAAACATACTCGTTGTTTTATTAAGGAATTTGCTACTTAAATGAGGAATCACTTTAACTTAAAATTTATGCTTGTAAAATGGAAGATGTCCACCACTGATGTAAGAATTACATCTAATTCTGGCTGAGAGCTTAAGGAGGCCAGCCAGCTTTCATTTGAAATACTTTTCTCTGTGAGCTGTAGAGCGGCCAGAGCTGTGTGAATATTTTTTATTCTTGTCAAAGATGTTATGAAGGAAAGGTTTGCGCTGAGAGCTTGGAGAGGCCAGTCAGGTTGTTTATTTTGAATTTATGTCTGTGAGCTATACCATGGCCAGACTAGTATTTAAATTTGATAAAAATAAATCTCTTTCTCGTAAGAGTCCTGGCTGAGAGCTTGATGAGGCTGGCCAGCTTTCATTTGAAATACTTTTCTCTGTGAGCTGTAGAGCGGCCAGAGCTGTGCGAATATTTTTTATTCTTGTCAAAGATGTTATGAAGGAAAGGTTTGCGCTGAGAGCTTGGAGAGGCCAGTCAGGTTGTTTATTTTGAATTTATGTCTGTGAGCTATACCATGGCCAGACCTGTGTGATAACTTAAAAATTTGAATGCCTTTCTTGTAAAAGTCCTGGCTGAGAGCTTAAGGAGGCCAGCCAGCTTTCATTTGAAATTCTTTTCTCTGTGAGCTGTAGAGCGGCCAGAGTTGTGTGAATATTTTTTCTTATTGGAAAAGATGTTATGAAGGAAAGGTTTGCGCTGAGAGCTTGAAAAGGCCAGTCAGGTTGTTTACTTTGAATTTATGTCTGTGAGCTATACCATCGCCAGAGTAGTATTTAAATTTGATAAAAATAAATCTCTTTCTCGTAAGAGTCCTGGCTGAGAGCTTAATGAGGCCGGCCAGCTTTCATTTGAAATACTTTTCTCTGTGAGCTGTAGAGCGGCCAGAGCTGTGCGAATATTTTTTAATCTTGTCAAAGATGTTATGAACGAAAGGTTTGCGCTGAGAGCTTTGAGAGGCCAGTCAGGTTGTTTATTTTCAATTTATGTCTGTGAGCTGTACCATGGCCAGACCTGTGTGATAACTTTAAAATTTGAATGCCTTTTTTGTAGAAGTCCTGGCTGAGAGCTTAAGGAGGCCAGCCAGCTTTCATTTAAAAATCTTTTTCTGTGAGCTGTAGAACGGCCAGAGATGTGTCATTATTTCCTATTTTTATCAAAGATGGTTTGTGCTGAGAGCGTTTAGGCCAGTCATCTTGCATGTTTCAAATGTTTGTCTGTGAGCTATACCGTGGCGAGACAAGTGTTATAATTTTACAAATTTAAAAGCTGTTCTTGTATTAGTGCTGTCTGGGAGCTGCAGGAGGCCGGCTAGCTTTCATTTGAAAATCTTTTTTCTGTAAGGTGTAGAGCGGCCAGAGTTGGGTAAATATTTTTGGCAGCCGACCGTTTCTTCCCTGCGCCTGGCGTGCGCTGTGCGCTGTGACGGCCGTCTAGTAGTAGTTGTCGGATGACAATTGCTTCCCCCCCCCCCCCCTTCTCCGCACCTGGCCTGCGCTGTGTGCTCACTTGGCCGTGCAGTACTTCATGTCCTTAGTTGGGATGGCGAGCGCTCCCCCGCCCCCTCCCCCTCCCCCCTCCCCCTCCCCCCTCCGCACCTGCACTCTAAAAAAAATTACAAGTTCTAGTATCAATTTTGAAACAAAATTTTGTAACCTAGAATGAGAATTCAAAAATTTGTAATCTTGAAACAAAACTTTTGTAATTGTTACAAAAAACTATGATCAATGTTCAAAATTTTAGAACACTGATGCAAATTTTTGTAACTGTTACAAGTTTTTGTAAATGTCACAAATATTTGTAAACTGGTTCTACGTTGTCGTAATCTAGAAATTATTTTCCGTAAATTTGATATAAAAATTAAAATTTTACAAATTTTTGGATTCTCGCATTGCAAATGTTGTTATCCTGTTTACAAAATTTTGTCTCGTTTGGTTCTGTAAAGTGCGGTCACCGAAATCCAAAGCGCAAGACAAACTAGCATTTTTCTGGTCAACTTAGAGGAAGGGCAGGGAAGAACTGCTTTAGCTGCCCAACGACGGCAAACCTCTGTCACATGGGAGATTCTGAATTGCGTGCGTGTCGCCAAGAACTGCCGCTAGGTGGCGTCACGGTCAGAGCGTCACATGCAAAACCGATTCTTTTGCATTAACATCACATTTGACAAAATACTAACATTTAATTTTACGCTATATGTTTTATAAGACAAATCCTTTTGTACCTGTGCAGGTTTTATGTTCAAATCGTAAACCACACGCCAGAAATAATTGGTTCAACTTGAACGCGCGCTAGGTCCCTGCTCTATCTCCTTGGTTGGGTACGGCAACGTCCTCCCCTTACAAGTATCAACAGATCAGGCAACTGAGTGTCTACGTGTTTCCGAGGAATTTTTGGAGTTATGACTTCCTTTGTGATTTGGAACATAACTCACCAATTCTAGATGCTGAAAAGTAAATCGTTACCTTCCGACGGAAGTGTCTTCGAGAGAGACTCATGCGCTACTCAAATCACTTCTAAATTAACTCAAGTGACTCTCTGAAAGGAGAATGCGAAAATAGTACTCATGTTGGATGTCGGCGATTGGACAGGGCCATGCTTCTCAAAACAGGAAACAAATATTTGTAAGGCATTGACACCAAAATTTGTAGCATAATGTTACAAAATTTTGTAACTAGGGAGGAAATATTTGTAACATCTCGATACAAAAATTTGTATCATATAATGTTACAAAACTTTGTAATCTGGTTACTGAAAAAACTTCCAATCAGTGTTACAAAATTTTGTACTGATTTTTTTTAGAGTGTGGCCTATCAGGGCCGTCAAGTAGTTCTTGTCCTCGGTCAGGATTCCGACCGAGATCTTCTCCCTGGCGCCTGGCGTGCGCTGTGCGCTCACTTGGCCGTGCAGTAGTTCTTGTCCTTTGTCAGGATGGGGAGGGCCTCCCCTCCCTCCCCCCCCCCCCCTCTCCGCGCCTTGCGTGCGCTGTGCGCTCACTTGGCCGTGCAGTACTTCATGTCCTTAGTTAGGATGGCGAGCGCTCTCCCTCCTCCCCCCTCCGCACCTGGCCTATTACGGCCGTCAAGTAATTCCTGTCCTCGGTCAGGATTGCGACCGAGATCTTCTCCCTGGCGCCTGGCGCACGCTGTGCGCACACTTGGCCGTGCAGTAGTTCTTGTCCTTTGTCAGGATGGTGAGCGCTTCCCTCCCCTTCCCCTCAGCGCCTGGCGCACGCTGTGCGCTCACTTGGCCGTGCAGCAGTTCTTGTCCTTTGTCAGGATGGGGAGGGCCTCCCCTCCCTCCCCCCCCCCTCTCCGCGCCTGGCGTGCGCTGTGCCCTCACTTGGCCGTGCAGTACTTCATGTCCTTAGTTAGGATGGCGAGCGCTCCCCCGCCCCCCTCCCCCTCCCTTCTCCGCACCTGGCCTATCACGGCCGTCAAGTAGTTCTTGTCCTCGGTCAGGATTGCGACCGAGATCTTCTCCCTGGCGTCTGGCGTGCGCTGTGCGCTCACTTGGCCGTGCAGTAGTTCGCGGTTTTTCTGTCTATGCTGTGCGTGTGCGGGCGGTGATGTTACAATGAGGCAATATTCATTTTACCCCAGGGATTTATAGCCTTTCGTTCAGCCGACCTGAAAGCACTGACTGGCGCCTTCCCTATCTTCATGCTATGTCCATGTTTTAACTTATTATTTCTCTTTTTCATGTTGGAGCTCATGTGCCTCGGATACTGCATCACTCGCGCCTCCTGTTTCTCCTGAAGACGTAAACTCTTTCATCCTGTTGTAACAGCGGCTGCTATGAAATATAAACGTTTTGCTTTGTCATTTCTGCCTTTTTTTTTTGTTGTTGTTTCTACTTCTCAATCTGCAGCAATGTGGATTCTCCGTTATGGAACTTATACTGTTTAAACATTTGTGCACGCGTTGCGTAGAACATGCTTCGCTTACCTGCTTTAGGGTTCCCACAAGTCTGGAAAACCTCAAGTGCTGTAGAAAAAATGTTGTCATGAAAAGTCAGGGAAATTGCTTGGACGGTCATGGAAAATTCAGATCTGTTAGGGATTCGGATACCCCGCGCAAGTTTCGATTGAGTCACTACGCTCCGCCGCCGCAGCGAAGGTCCTAGAAATTGTAGAAAGTTGGTCAGAAAAGTCCTGGAAAATGCAAGTGGCCAAAATGTAGAAACACTGTGCTTGTTTTCACTAGACTTTATTGACAAACATGCGAGCAGCTGTAGTTCTAGTAGCGTGCGACATTTGCTGGTAGGATACATCGCAGAAGGGCGAGCGAAGCGACAGGCAACACACCACAACAGCAGCAACATGCAAAAGAAAGACAAACAAAAATGGTTAACAATAGTGAACACTTACTCTATGCGGAGGGCACCGTACAGCCCCTTAAGCGGTGGTTAGGGAACTGAACATACAGCGGAGTCGAGCGTTTGCCTAGCCGCACGGCGTTCTTACAGCCACCCGGAAATACTACACATAACGCACTTCACTGCGGTACCTCGCGCGTTACACAGTAATGCAAACCTTTGTTTTTAATTCCTTCGTTACACAGCGCACTGCGCGTCGCAGCACGGCCGAGGCGTGACGCTACAGTAACGCACGCTGCATTACACAGCGCACTGCGCGTCGCAGCACGGCCCAGGCGTGACGCTACAGTAACGCACGCTGCGTTGCACAGCGCACTGCTCGTCGCAGCACGGCCGAGGCGTGACGCTACAGTAACGCACTCCGCGTTACACAGCGCACTGCGCGTCGCAGCACGGCCTAGGCGTGACGGTACAGTAACGCACGCTGCGTTGCACAGCGCACTGCTCGTCGCAGCACGGCCCAGGCGTGACGCTACAGTAACGCACTCCGCGTTGCACAGCGCACTGCTCGTCGCAGCCCGGCCCAGGCGTGACGCTACAATAACGCACTCCGCGTTGCACAGCGCACTGCTCGTCGCAGCCCGGCCCAGGCGTGACGCTACAATAACGCACTCCGCGTTGCACAGCGCACTGCTCGTCGCAGCACGGCCCAGGCGTGACGCTACAGTAACGCACTCCGCCCGTGATTGTAACTCCTTCCGCTCTCTCGGTGCATTGCGCCTTACAGCACACCACATCTTTTAATTGCATATTCCAACTACGCCTTGGAGGTAAAACACTTGGAGGTAAAACACTTGGAGGTAACACACTTGGAGGTAAAACTCGCTTTATTTGGAGGTAAAACACGTGGAGGAGTCAGACATGTCGCGATTGCTCTTGGAGGTAAAATACTTGGAGGTACCATGCCCCCCCCCCTTGCAACCTCGTCCCAACAGTATCAAGGAAGTTACTTTTCCTAATAATACAGTCTTATTGATATTATTAATTTTTTTTTATTATTATTGTGTCTAAAGCATCATGTTGTTTGACGGTATTGTGACTTAGTTAAGAGGTTTATGTTTTTTAATTAGCTCTGAAACACAATCTAAACCAGTGGTGTGCAACTCAGTGGCCCTGGGCAGTGCCCTGGGCCAGCGCTGTGGCCCGCGGGCAGCCTCTCGAGCAGTGCGGGCACCGCACAGCTGAGCGAGAGAGATAGCATGCTTCCCCCACTCTAACCCAGCTGGCCCCCTCTCCTACTCAGCCGCCCGGGGGGAAGGGTGGGGGAAGTGCTGTGCGAGAGCAGAGGTGGCGGCGAGCGGAGAGGGGGGAGCGCCGGCCGGCTCTGGCTGGCCGCAGGCAGCCAGCCCAGAGCCGGCAGCCCAGTGCCCGCAGCCGGTGCCCGGGCGCCCACGAGTGGCCCGTGGCCCGCCGGAGCCGAGTTGCACACCCCTGCTCTAAACATTAACCTGCATGAGAATATCTCAAAAGTACAACACTCCTGCTAAAACATTTGAATACGAGTTGCTTTGGGTAAACTTCGGATAATTAAAAAATTACATTTTTTTTTTTTAGTCTGAGTTTACCTGTTGCCGTTGAGTTTGAATATCAGATACCATGAACCACTATGAGACCTTGCAAAAAAAATTGGGGTAAAAAATCAGACGCATTTTTGGGGAAATCGAGATACCGTATTAGTTTTACGCATAACTTCCTCAAAAGGTCACATATAGTGTGTTTTTATTTTTCTTCCACTAATACATGATCAAACAAAGTAAATAAGCCATTCAAAAGCATTTGCAAATGGATACATATTTTTTATTTTTTATTTTTTTTTACTTTTTCAAAAACTCAAAATTGGGGTATTTTTTTTTTTAATTTTCTATGGGTCCGAAAAATCTGAAACTTGGCAGAGGAGGTCCAGGGCACCCAGGGAATATACTCAGCGAGTTTCATCAAAATCCGAGACATCAAAATCGGGGGTCCAGGTGACTTGAGAAAGAATTGCCCGATAGTGGTTTAGGGAGGGGCAAGAGGGGGTCCTTGATCATTCCTCTATCAGTTTGGTAAAACATAAAACGGAAATACACAGGAATGGCATGGATGATCAGAATATGAAATCTATTACAGGGGTTACTTTGCCTTCATTCCTGAGTGTCCACTGGAGCCGCTCTCATCCCGATTCTCAATGGCATCCTCCTTCTCGCTGTCATCCATTTCTTCGGTGTTATCAACCGAGGGGTCCCCCACTCAAAAACTCGTTGTACAGTTGTAAAATTACTCGCGACTACTCGCCGAAACTCGCGCCAACTCGCAGATACTCGCGTCAACTCGCAAATACTCGCGTCAACTCGCCAATATTCGCGCCAACTCGCCAATACTCGCCGCAACTCGCGAATACTCGCGACAACTCGCTAAATACTCGCGACAACTCGCTAAATAATCGGCACAAATCGCAAAATTTTCGTTAAATAATCGGCACAGCCAGCTAAATTTTCATGAAGTACTCGTTCGCCTACTCGCCAATACTCGCCCAAACTCGCCGAAACTCGCGCCAACTCGTAGATACTCGGGCCAACTCGCCAATACTCGCGCTAACTCGCGCATACTCGCCCCTACCCGCAAATAATCGCGCAAACTCGCCAATACTCGCGCGAACTCGCTAATACTCGCCACAGCTCGCCAATACTCGCGCCAACTCGTCGATACTCCCCACAACTCACCCCAACTATCGTCTACTCGCAGATTTGACAACTCGTTGCACACCAACTTTTGGAGTGGGCGAGCACTCGTACTCGCCAATTATTGGCAGTAACTCGCCAATACTCGGGCCAACTCGTCAATACTCGCGCCAACTCGCCAATACTCGCACTAACTCGCCAATACCCGCACCAACTCGCCAATACTCGCGCTAACTCGCCAATACTCGTGCCTACTCGCCAATACTCGTCTCTACTCGCTAACTCACCAACTCGTTGTACACCAGTTTTAAGAGTGGGGGACCCCTCGTTATCAACCATGTCATTTCCAATCTGGCCTGGATTCCTGCTTCTCTCACGCAAAATCAATGTGCTGCTCCTGACAGGATTCCAAATCCAACCCTGAAATTTAAAAGAAGAACAAGATAGTTAATTTACTTAAAAATACCTTTGTTTTGCCCTTAGTCTTTAATTAATAGAGGCAGTGGTGGAAGTACCGTAAGGTGGTGGTACATCTCTATGGTAACAAATATTAAATAAGAGTTCCAGTTCCACTTACATCTGACTGACGTTGACTCCCAGTTGCAACTTCTGACTGACGTGGACTCCTGGAGTCCGTACGCACAGCTTTTGTTCGGCTCGCCGCCGGCGCGGCGCCTTCCACCGAGTATCGACAGTGCAAAGTTGGCTCGGTGTGCCGCGCAGCTAGGCGAAAGCAGCCCGCCCGCGCGGTCTCCCGCGGGCTGAGCACGGCGCTGAGGGTCTCGCGGCAGGCCGTGTGGAGGACGCCAGGGCAGGGCCCAAAGCAGGCTCAGCGCGGGCCGGGTGGACCCGGGGCCCCCGCGCGCGTCAGTCACCATCCCCATCCTGCTCGGCTTGGGCTTCCCCTGGCGTATTTTTCACCTCCTGTCCTTGTCACACTCACGGACAGAGGAAGAGAGAGGGTCCCTCGCGGGCGCTGCGGAATCAGCTTACTACATCGTGCGTACGCGTGCGTGAGGACGCTTAGGACAAGGGGTATCGCGATGCAGCCGCGGTAGGGGGCCTATGGGGGTCTCATCTGTGGGTGCTGCGGCGACGTCATAAGATTCTGAGTAAGGTAGGTCGAATTAGAATGTGTTTATCATTGCTGATTAATTAATGATAGTTTATACTGTCCTATTTGTATCTGGTAGTAAAAGTGACATCATTTTTTATTAATTGATATTCCAAAAAATGTATGCCAATATTTTGCAGGTAACTTCAATGATAACTTTCTTTATTTCCATGGCATTGGAGAGCACAGTATGAAAAGAAGTTCTAAGACAGTAAAACTATTTCTAAAATTAATGGTAAGTTTAAGCAAAGTCTCATGAACAGAAAATTCAGTAATAAAATTAATAAAATTTGATCAACCTTGGTGCAAATGTGATTACTTTTACTCCATTCTACCTAATGGCTTTGCACAAGAGGATATAAGATGACCAAACACTAAAACTTATAAGTGAAATTACATAAAAGTCAAAACTTTATGCGGATCAGTTGGTTAAAAATATTATTAGACTAAATTAATACAGATTACAAATATTTGGCATAGGACTAACAAAAGTACCATGAGGAAATCTTGAGTACACACACACACAGTTTTCAGATCACTAACTGGGACAATTTGCAGGTCTGTTTTCTCAAAGACTACCCTCCGTACTGCCTGTTTACTTAAAGGTAATTGAACTCCGTCTGGAAACCTATAAACACTTTCACACTGCATCACATTTATAGTAGCATATCCTTTGCGAGTGTTGACTTCCATTAAAAGTTTCTGAATTTTAACAACACTACCATCTTGCAGTTCTGCAAAACCATTGCAAGTCCTACTTTTCTTTTTGGAAGCACTTGTAAACACACATTTTTCTTTGATGATTTTCTTATATTCTACACATCTTTTTGGGTCCAGAGTGATTTGTGAGCACAGTTATGACTCTCGAGCAGATGGTTGGAGTTTGACACTCTTTCCCATAAAGTTACATGACGGCGTGAACACACCTTTTTTTAAGAGCTGCTTAGAACGAAGAGAGTTACAGAACACCTTTGTTTCATTGCTTGAAAATTCTTCTCTTATTATATCCAGAGCACACTCTTGCCACAAATTCCTGTGAATCTGGTTTGGTATTCCTTTAGCAGCCTTTATCTTTCTCTTCAGTACACCATTGCCATCCTCAAAGGCCATTCCAGAAATTGCCCATAAAGGATCCCACCGTAACACATGCTCACACAGGTGGGTTAATAGATGGCAGTTGAAGGTCAATTCTTGTTCACCATACAACTCTTGTATATCACAACAGTAATGGCAAAGTAGAGTTCGAGCTGTATTACAATCCTCCAGAGTGACGTCATTCCTCAGCAAAAGGTGAAGCGCTTGTACCAATAGAAACCAATGCTTCACATATTTAAAAGGAATCAGTCCTTGTAGCGCAGGAATACTGTAGAATAGAAGAAAATTTTCACACTCCTTTGCATTCCATTTGACGCGCTCTTCCAGAATTCGAGGAAGTCTTCTAACTTCAATGGGCGGGTGCAAACTTTGTAGCCTGTCATTGAGAAGTTTCAGCTTGTCTTCTCTGTCATTTCCTCGTTTATTATTTAACATTGCGTGCCAAATGGATGCGTAATTTCTTACTATACCAAGGTAAACACAATGGGCGTGTTCCAGGATAAATCCACCGACTGGGTCAAAACTGTCAGACTCTGCAAGTGGAGTCACACCCTTCGCTCCTTTGAAAAGGGCTGCCCTCTCAAGGCGATCAGTAGGAAGTCGTTGTCGTGTGGCAAGTGCAGCAGTGAAGCCCTTGCCATTTTCAATCAAGCTCTCACAGGTACGGAGGGGTGGACGATCTGGCATCATTGGGTACCTAACTGCACCAAATATGTAAATACCAGGTATTTCAGACCAGTTGCAAGACAAGTATCCACCATGAGTGCTTATGAATTGCACAGCGCCTCTTGCACCACTGTCCACACAACATCCAAGAAGATATATCTCCACTTTCCACTGTAATTCAGCATTGATAATGATAGTGAATCCAAAAGACATGTTGGTTAGTTTCCTAGTAAATGGTGTAAGAAATAATTTCATGTCAGGGTGAGATTTTCCAAACCACAATCCGCCTAAAAGAAGATTTGAAAATCTTGGTCCAGGTGGTAATTCATTGATCATCACAAAAATGGGCCAAATCGACAAAGCTGAGCTTTTGAAAATAGGACTACCATCGGTACAAATTGTGAAAGAAATGACCTTGACATCTTCTTTATCAAAATCTCTGGCAAATTTCTTATATACAGATCCATCATACAGATCTTTAAAATGACCAGCTTCTCTATCTAAGGCATCGCTTGGCTTAAATAACTTCACTCTCAACTTGAACAATTTTTTTAAGACGATTTCAAGTTGGGTGACTAGATTGAAAATGACGAAGTGTTCTACATTTTCATTTGTATTTCTTTCTTTTTCACTATCTTCTGTATTTTCTTCTACAGGATGGCACTTAGTACATTTTAGTGATTTCCCATCTTGAAAAATACCAAGTTCATGTTTGCAGTTAGGACAATAATAATGCTTCTCTATGCCCATATCAATCCTGAGGAGTTTGTCCATAATAAATTTTGATGTTGGTAGCACAGGAGTGGCAAACAAAGAATTTACTAAATTGGCGCTGTCAATAAATCCTTTGACAGTGTCTGAATTTTGTTTAGCCATCTCTAGCACCATAAGTAGAGCATTCCCTCGTGATGCTACTACAGGTGCATCAATGCGGTGTGAGTAGTTTTCCCTCAACATCAGTTTGAAATTTTCTACTGTTGGATTGACCTGTAAACAGAAGTAAAGTGTGTTGAAAATAATTTAAGGGGCTAGAACAATAGATGTAGAAAGTATTTGCACCAAGTGAAGGAAAAGATAGGAATGGAAACTAAAAGGTCAAGTTAAAAAACACAGTAACTACTTGAATGACAACAACAAAAAAAAAAAATGAAGATGCATCATGGAGCTCCTACAACCAGTCTGGGTATATCACCGTTTTAGAAATATCAGATGTTGGTTCATTAATTTATAATAAAAAGATTTAGGATTATTTATTTATATTTTGCCCAATGACAGGGCATGAAGCACATCATTAAAAAGAAGATACTGTTTTCATTACTTATAGAATTGTCATGAATTAAGCTGTTACTTACTCCCAATATTACTTTGGCAACCATGTGAAATAAGGTGTTAGGGACAATGGCAAAACACAGATTGGATCCACAGCCAAAATTCCCAGTAGAGGGCCTACATCTGACCACACTCTGCATCATTGGCAAAAAAATTTCAAATGTAAGATAACCCCAGACCAGTATCTTAGAATTGGCTGCACCTTGCATATCTAAACAGTTACAATAGCAACTCAATGGATAGAAATTACTGTACATTAATTTTCACATCTTGTCATGTGCTATTCACTATTAGTTTGGAGTACAAATATGTGATTTCAAGTAGGCCAGTCTTTCAACAAATTCCATTTATAGCTAATTCCAAAGGTTTTAGTCGTATTAAGCATGAAATACTTACTGCTAACTGATCTCCATTCTGACCAGCTCTGTTCTCATCATCATCATCATCATCATCGTCTCCATCATCATCACCTCCATCATCATCATCTCCATTATCATCATTATCATCATCACTACTGACAATTGACCCATGGCTTTCATCATCACTGTTGTCGCTGTGTTGTTCATTGTTATCCGTAGTGGAAGAATTACTTTCAATATCTCCATTATTAGAGCTGCTAGAGCCTCCACCATGGTCACTGATCTAAACATGCAAAATAAAAGGAAATAATGTAGATTAAACTAATCCAAAATCAAAGAAAAAAGTAACCTTGCTGACATAAATAATGCCTGCAGTTGTTTGAGCAACTTCAATTCACTAAATCTTAACATCTTAGTCATAAAATTAAGTTTTAGTTACACACAACTACATATCAAATATTTGTGACGGGGACTTCTGAAATGAGGAAAACGTTCTAGAAAGCGTAAATCAGAAAGTACTTTACCACCCAAATTACGCAGTGAATAAGGGAAAAGTGGTCAAAACCCATATGAATAGTAAATAATAGTGATCCCAAAACTTTAACCATTCATTACTTCAAAAAGAAAAGAAATGTACTCTTAAGTGTTTTTTACACTACTTACAAAATGATTGACTGATTCCTCCAACTGTGAAGATTCACCAAGTGATTTTCCAAAAGCATCTCTGGAAAGTTGATTGACAGTGTTGACATTAGCCTGCGCAGAGACAGAAATAGTAAACATTGACACGGGGAAAAAATATGGCCACCAAAATAAAAGGTACAATAGCTTTAGCATGACTCATCATTCATCTGTTCTCATACTCATATACATACCTGAGTCATATTTTGCTGTCTGTGGGGCAATATAGGATGTCGTGGGACTGAGCCAACAGATTCAGAGTTTGAAAGGAACTACCAAAGACAGGAAACAGAACGATTAATAAAGTACTGGTTTTAGCTGAACTACAACAAGAGAAAGAATCTTCACTAGGAAAAGAAAAATAAAGAGAGGAAAAGAATCTAAGGCCATGGTACAAATTATTATTTTAATGACTGCTTAAAAAAATGATGCATTAGGCACATTTAAAATGTGACAATAAGAACACAAACTGCCAGAAATTTACCAAACATTCATTATCCTGATATATTTTTGTCCCATATTTTACTTTTGAGTACTAAATATGATTTTGAGTTTGTGATTTCACTGTTTTAACAAATTCTATAATTTTAAGTCAGCAGATCTTAGTCATAAGCATAAAATATGTAGGAAACAAAACTCACAGCCATCTGATCTTGATTGGTGTCACCTCTGCTGTCATTGTTTTCATCATCTCCATCTTCATCATCACTTCCAATAGGGTATTCCGGACAAGGCGAGCACCGGAAACGATAGGCGAGTTCTCGCTGGTCGGATCTCAGCCTTGAGACACATCCACGTTTGTCAACTGTCTTCCGCCGCCACCGCCTTCTAGGGTATATCCAGCGACATACACAACCTACAACCTATCCGAGGTCCCTGATTGGTCGATTCGCCCCGCGAGTCATTTGTTTTGGGCGATGTTTCATCGGCTTGTACTCTCGCAATAGTATAGAGCGGGCCGGGTTGTCACAGTGCCGCGGCGCGCGGCGCGCGGCGGCGCGTGTGTAGGCCTGGAGAGGGGGAAGCCAGGCGGGCCAGGCGAGGGGGTCGGGAGGGGGAGGTGGGGCCAGCGGGGCCGAGGCAGGGACCAGGCGAGGCTCCAACCCTTGGTATTGTTGCCTTGCGGCGCCCGGCGGCGCCACGCTCGCGGCTCTCCCGAGTGTAACACATTTATAGCAGTATGTGCCAGAGTGCCAGAACACCAAACTTTGACTTTGACTTTCTATAATTTCAACTTGTCTCTTAAAAAATACTTGATCTTAAAAAATCAGTGGTATTCCCAAAATTTTAACCTTTTATTACTCCATATGAATTATTGTTGGAAACAAAAGCATAGGAAATAATAATACTTGGTCATACATTGAATAAATAGTATGGTCAGACCATTTTCACTGTTATGTTAAGGCCCTGAAACCCTCCCATGTAAAAACAGTGTGGCAAAACAAAGATTCTGAGAGAAAAAGTAAAAATGAATAAATCAGAAACTTTTTGAGCATTTAAATTAATTTTTGCACTTCTTGTCTGTAAAAAAAAAATTTCAATCAAGATTGTAAATGAAAGCAGATGATACTAAAATCTTATTTATTTATTTATTTATTTATTTACTTATTTATTTATTTTTTTGCTGTGTTGCGCCTCGCGGACTTCGAGCCATTGAGCCATTCATCAGTCCCCCCTAGGTACAATATACCCAGGGTACGCGCTTGGTTTTTGAACTTGAGAGTAAAAGCTAGCTGACACCTTATTATGTCTTGCACTTTTGTGTATTAAGGCGACGTCACGAAAATGTGCGTACGAATAATTTTATTTCAGCGCCTTCTGCACTTACGCGGTTTGGGTAGTCAGCCACCGTTACACATGTGTTTGGCGGGTCGACCCACCCAGAGTCTGGCACTCTGGCACATACTGCTATAAATGTGTTACACTCGGGAGAGCCGCGAGCGTGGCGCCGCCGGGCGCCGCAAGGCAACAATACCAAGGGTTGGAGCCTCGCCTGGTCCCTGCCTCGGCCCCGCTGGCCCCACCTCCCCCTCCCGACCCCCTCGCCTGGCCCGCCTGGCTTCCCCCTCTCCAGGCCTACACACGCGCCGCCGCGCGCCGCGCGCCGCGGCACTGTGACAATCCGGCCCGCTCTATACTATTGCGAGAGTACAAGCCGATGAAACATCAATTCTCTTTAGTTTCTTTTTATTTTATTTTTGCTAAGATGTATCATCTGCTAAAAATTTCAATCAAAATTGTAAATGAAAGCAGATGATACTAAAATCTTATTTTTTTTATTTATTTATTTACTTATTTATTTATTTTTTTGCTGTGTTGCGCCTCGCGGACTTCGAGCCATTGAGCCATTCATCAGTCCCCCCTAGGTACAATATACCCAGGGTACGCGCTTGGTTTTTGAACTTGGGAGTAAAAGCTAGCTGACACCTTATTATGTCTTGCACTTTTGTGTATTAAGGCGACGTTACGAAAATGTGCGTACGAATAATTTTATTTCAGCGCCTTCTGCACTTACGCGGTTTGGGTAGTCAGCCACCGTTACACATGTGTTTGGCGGGTCGACCCACCCACAGTCTGGCACATACTGCTATAAATGTGTTACACTCGGGAGAGCCGCGAGCGTGGCGCCGCCGGGCGCCGCAAGGCAACAATACCAAGGGTTGGAGCCTCGCCTGGTCCCTGCCTCGGCCCCGCTGGCCCCACCTCCCCCTCCCGACCCCCTCGCCTGGCCCGCCTGGCTTCCCCCTCTCCAGGCCTGCACACGCGCCGCCGCGCGCCGCGCGCCGCGGCACTGTGACAACCCGGCCCGCTCTATACTATTGCGAGAGTACAAGCCGATGAAACATCAACTCACCGCCAAAAGCTCGTCGAAAACGAGGACCTTACAAGCTGTACATTAACAACAGAGGAGGAGCACACTCTGTACCCTCCTCAACAAGAAAATACTACCGTTATTCCAAGGTATGTTTGTGCAGAATATTGTCCTTTGAATCATTAAAAAGCTTCAGTTAGATTTGCCTGTTTGCTCTTCAGATATTCTGGGGTCATGGAGTAGGTTAGCCGTACAGTTGGCGGTGGCGGTCTCGATCTTGGCCTGCGTTGGCCAGGCAGAAACCACCTCGGTGCGCCCGCCGTCGCGGGTCGCGACTTAGGGCCGGCGTCTCGATGTTAAAACTTTCGGGCTCCGTTTTCTGTGGCGTGTATTTTTTTCTGTAGCCGGCGCTGAACTGTACCTTTCGGGATGATAGCTTTAACATTTAATATTATTATAATTTCTTGGCGAGTTGAATAAGTGATGTAACATTAACGTTTAACATTTTATATGCCATTACCAGTTATTTTCGTCTTCGAGGAATGTTTTGTTATTATGTAGAAGTTATCTTCATAACAAAAATCATTTTTTTATGCATTAAACATTTAACATTTATGCCAACTATTTTTTGTTAAGTTAATTAACAAACTTTTATCTACAACAATATTTTTTGTTAACCCCAAATATTTGTTTTGTTAAAAGGTATGCTAAGTTACAGACCCCTGCACAGACCTTAGCTCTTGAGTCTTTCAAATTATTGCCCATAGCGAATCTATAACCTCTATAGCCGCATGCAAGATGACTGACTGACTCATCGCATTGTTCTCGGGAACGGCCCGACCGATTTTCAAGTTAGACCCCTCGTTCGATTCGTCTCGTCGACAATTGGAGAGTGAAAAAATCGAAAAAGTACACATTTCCCACTCCTTCACCCGGAAAATTCGGAAAAACCCTTTTCGGCCGTAATCGGCGACCTTTTTCACCCGTTCGCGTCACGGACGGAAGCGGGTCCGAGCGGGGACATCGTTCGCTACGACCGGGGCCTCCTTTTCCACCCCAGGGCATCTCTCTATCGGGTTTCGTTTGGGAGAAAACCCGGAAAAACCCGTTTCCGTCGGTACCGGAAACGTTCGGCCCTCCTTTTCACCCATTTCCGCCACAGATGGATGGGGGGTCAAAGCGAGGCGATTGTGCGCTAGGACCAGAGCTTGATTTTCCCGAAGAGCTCATCTTTCCATCTGGTACCGTTTAGGAGATATCGAGGAAAAACCGAAACCCGGTATCGGGGTTTTGACAAAACCCGTCCTCTTTTCCGAACCGCTCGACCGATTTTCAATTTCGAAACGGCGTTTATTCCGTCTCGACCACGGGCTTTCTCCTGCCCGAAGAGCGCACCTTCCTATCTGGTCCCGTTTGGAAAATAGGAAGGAAAAACCAAAATTCGAACCCGCGGCTGTTTACAAAACCCGTCCTCTTTTCCGAACCGCGTGACCGATTTTCAATTTCGAGACGGCGTTTATTCCGTCTCGACGAGATCTACAACATGGCCTTTTCATGGTTATCCTCCGACGCACCGTTTGGTTGCTAGGGCGAAAAGAAGGGTTTTCGGGCCGAGAGGCCGCCGGGCCGGGGTGCCGCGGCACGCCGGAGCGGGCGGCTGCCGAGATCGCAGCTCTCACCGGCAGTCCAGTGGTCCCGTGGATAAGATGGCAGACTGCGGAGGCAAGGGTTCTGGGTTCGATTCCGATTGGGAAATATTTTTTTGCGTTTTACTTTACCTCTTTTACATCACGAGAAACACATCGAGGGTATTTCTTCAAGTCTTTGGGTAGTGTGTATCGGTCTCAACGAAATTTCCTGCTGCCATATTTTTCCTCTGGGAAAAACGAAACAGAGGGCTTTCACTCGGTTTGCCGGGAGTTTCCCCTTTTCCCAAAAGTTGTCACTGTCGTGCCGAGCTCTGTCAATGGGAGCGTTGGTACTAGAATGTTTTTTTTTTTTTTTCCTTTTAATTTTCTAGAAAACCAAAATAACCGTACCGGGATTCCATAAAAAATTGTCTTCCTTTCCGAACCTCTTGACCGATTTTCAATTTTGAAACGTCGTTTATTCCGTCTCGACGAGATCTACTACATGGCTTTTCACTGTTTTCCTTCGACGCACCGTTTGGGCGCTAGGGCGAAAAGAAAGGTATTCGGGCAGGGGTTCCGCCGGGCCGGGGCCGCACCACGCGGGACCAGCTGGCTGCCGAGCTCGTAATTCCCAACGGCATTCCGGTGGTCTCGTGGTTAAGACGGCAGACTGTGGAATGGAGGGTCGTGGGTTCGATTCTGGTGGGAATTTTTTTTAATTAAATTATTTTAATTCTTTTACAACACTAGAAACATGTATCTTTGGGCCAAGATTAGACCGGGACGCTGGCCGAAATGATAAGCGGTATTTTCGTTCTAACAGGGAGCAGACGGGCCAGTGTGCGATCCAGCCAGCCAATATGAGACCGGGGGGCCGTCCTTAAATGGAAAGCAGTATTTAGGCCCCAATCTCGTTAGGTCAGGCAAGTGGGACAAACAGGCTGCCGAGCTCGCAGCTCACAACGGCAGATCAGTGGTCGAGTGGATAAGGCGTTAGGCTGCGGAAAGGAGGGTCGAGAGTTCGATCCCGGTGGAGAAATCTTTTTTATTACTAAGCGGTTCTTCCGCTTCTCTTTTTCACTCCGATCCCACACATCCCATCCATCCATCCATCCATCCATCCATCCATCCATCCATCCATCCATCCATCCATCCATCCATCCCTCCATAGATCCATCCATCCATCCATATCCATCCATCCGCCGCACTCAGGGGGGGCTGCATGGTTGGTCGTCATCGTCCTCAGCCCCGCCAGACCCCACTACACTCTCTCCTTCCTCACTCCCCGCTAGCCTAGGTCACTACAATGCATTCAATCCACGCGCTGCTACAGCCCTGTGCGGCGACCGGGCCTGCCCATCTGCGCATTGTTTACAATGCAAAGCCTCTTCCTTATTTTTCAGACCATATTCCTTTGGTCACTCTCACACCAAATGACGGATAATCGAAAAATAAAGCTGGTATATTTCAATGGGGAAATTCAGTGAATCTGACAAAACCATGTCCAACAGTATTGATTTCTGCCGCTAGATGGAGTTAAGGGAACCGAATGTAATTTCTTGCGCGCGGCTGACCAAGAACGGCAGCGAGATGACTTCCACTGCCAATTTCCAGTGCATTGGACGTAGAGGACGAAACAGCCCTCACGTGCGTCCTTCATTTTTTTGGTTTGTCTCAGACTTTTTAGTGTCTGAGTTTCTCGATCTGTATCATTCCTCTGCGGAGGACGGTGGTTCAATATGATACCCTGCTGTTCTATACATATTTCCGCACTGCGCATGACTAATGAGTAGAGTGGTTGCCGGAAAAAAAATTCTGTTTTAATTTTGTCTTTGATTTAATCACACGTGTCACTAATTTTCATTACATAAAAGAAATGAAAACTTCATTACATTGTCATGAAATTGTAATGAAAATTGCTTCATTACAATGTAATGAAAATGTCATGAAATTTTTTTCACAGTGTTTTTTTACGCTACCCTCTATTATACAAACCCAACCATATAACAGGCGCGTAGCAGACTTCAGTTCCATCCCAAGACCGCTTAGCTAAGCTTGCCGTGCCTAAGCTTTTTTTTTAAAAAAAAAAAAATTAATTCTTTTACAACTCTAGAAACATGTATCTTTGGGCCAAGATTAGACCGGGACGCTATCCTTCCGTGTTAAGCGGTATATAATAGGCCATAAAACGGGGCAGTCGGGCCAGATTGCGATCCAGCCAGCCAATTTAAGTCCGGGGGCCGTCCTTAAATGAGTAGCGGTACTTTGGCACCTAATTCGTATAGTCAGGCCAGATCAGGATTCAGCCGGCAGCCGGCCAAGATAAGTCTAGGGGGCCGTCCTTAAATGGAAAGCGGCATTTTGGCCCGAAAGAGGTTAGCTCTGGCCAGATCAGGATCCAGCCGGCCCACGTAAGTCCAGGGGGCGTCCTTAAATGAGAAGCGGTATCTATATGCCCTTAAACGTTTCGGTCATGCCAGATTAGGACCTAGCCTGCCTACCAAGATAAGTCCAGGAGGCCGTCCTTAAATGAGTGGCGGTAGTTAGGCCCCGAATTCGTTTAGTCAGGGCAGATCAGGATCCAGCCGGCCAAGATGAGTCTAGGGGGCCGTCCTAAAATGAAAAGTGGTATTTAAGCACCTAAACCTTTAGGTCATGTCAGATTAGAACCCCACCGGCCAAGATAAATTCGAGGGGCCGTCCCTAAATGAATTGCGAGATTTCGGCCCCAAGAAGGTTAGGTAAGGCCGGATCTGATGCTAGCCGGCCAAGATGAGTCCGGGGGGCCGTCCCTAAATGAGAAGCGGTATTTAGGCCGCGATTTCGTTTAGTCAGGCTATTTTACAATCCCAGGGAAAAAGGTTAGTCCGGGGGGGCCGTCCGTAAACATTAAAAAAAAAATTTTAAAAAAAAACGTTTTTGACCATTTTGAAAACTTTGGCGCCATTTTCATTAACTTCCGCCCCAGACTGATGCAGACGCAATGACAAGGGAAGCAAGGAGCAAAAAAAAAAAAAAGGGGGGGGGAGCCCGGGAGAGTAGGGGCACCGGAGAGGGGTTCCTAGGCGGGCCGAAGGCCCGCCGGGGGGGTCTGGGGGGGCGGAGCCCCCCCAGCGAGCGCTTTAGCGCGAGTCAAAAATTACATGTAACCATAAAACATTTAATTTGAAACACTTTGTTAGATTTCAGGAGTACAACACTTGTCCGGTCGTTTGACTTTCTTGTAGTTGTAAGATTAAAACAGTTCACCATCAACAAGAGATCTCTCATAAACAGGGTACTCTTCATTTCTGTTAAACACAACATTTGATCTTACAAGAGCATGTATATTTGCATCACTTAAAGTATAATACTTCGGTTCACCGAATAAAAAGCTACATATCCAACACTGAAGTGAGGTTTCAGCAAGACTTTTCCTGATTGTCAATAAACTGATCTCCTGATCACTCATAAAGAAATCTAAATCAGCTCTCATTTTATGTCAAACTAATCTTAGCTGCATGTGCTTGGTGATTTGTCCAGCTACACCATTGCTGCTATCAACAGCACTTTTTCACTAACCATTGAAATTTTTGAAAACAAAAGCCGAATGAGACAAGGCTGAGCAAAGTTGATCACACAATTTTCTAAATGAGTCACAAGATGCACACTGAAAGTGACATGAACTCAACCATATAAAACATCTATTTCTTCATTGAATTGTTTGAAATAGCGGCTTGCATAAACCACCTCTGATTTTGCCACTGAATTTTGAACCAGCAAAACTACACCATGTACCAAAAGAGCACAGTGGTTAAAGAATCTGGGAGGCAAAATGTCCTTCAAGACAGTTACACTTTAAAATATAATCCAATTAAACCACTCGTGGCTTCTGAAGTCAGACCTTTCAACTAGAGAACATGGAACACGAGAGATATCAGTGGTAGTGATTGTCAATGTCAATAGGTGACGGTCAACTTCAGCTTAAACATTGTATGGCTGCCTTTCTCTTGCTTTTTTCTTACCTACCCACAGGTTATTAAAATGTTTAGCAACATTTATAAGACGATGAAAAATGTCTAGGTCCAAACAGTGTTCCATATTAAAATTGGGAATGTCAGATAAAACAGATGTTCCTCAGATGTTCTCAATGGGATCTTCCCGTTCTATTTCCTTCTCTTGCCTTTTCCATTGTCTCTTTGTGTGACCTCATTGGGAAGTCTCCGTAAAGTAGTGAGTAAGACATAATTTTACCCCTGCCAAATGTCAAACGGTACCCACGGTGGTAACAAAGACAACTATCCCATCCTGAAAAATAAAGGAACTTGTATTATTTTGTTATGATTCATGAGTAAGTCACACAAACAACAAAATCAAGCGAGCACTCTCACCATTGAACTACCTAGAATTCCTGAGTAGAGGCCAAGGCAGTGAATCATTCACTCACATGAGACAGAGGACTTGCTGAACTTGGCTAATGCCATTGACAGTGTAAGTTGCCCCATTGTGGTCCATATCCACACATTCTTATACAAAAGGTTTCGTGTACTGGTTGATGTTTGTTTTTTTCTTATCCAACCGTATAGAAGCCATCATGACAAATATTCTTCGCAGATGTAATGTCAACTCATTTAAAGTGAGACGGATTGGCCATGTGGATGAGTGATACCTGAAAACAATAAGACACTTTCCTTTAAACCACACAAACACACACACTCTCTCACTCACACATCCACACACACACACACACACACAACATCAAAGATTAACAAAACAAAAATAAAACAGCAACAAGCATTTACCTGCAGACTATCAATAAAGAAATAAAATAACAGAGCTCAGGTTGAAGCTTTTTGTACAGCTTTCCATCGAGCACATCCTCATAATTTGTCTGACAGATTTTTGAGCAATGCGCAGTATCTATTATATGACTTTTCCAGGCCACTTTCAAGAAGTGCCTTTATCTTCTCTTTCACAGATATATAGAGAAAGTAGCTCTTAATTTCTTTCTAAACAAATATTTTAAACTCAAGTGTGCAGTTCTTGTTCCATCTAGGGCGATTTTGTGGACCTCTTCCTTAACACAGTTAGGCCTGCCGCTGGGGTGGATGAATATTTTTCCACAATGGAAGAGTCACCAGCCAACAAAGCAAGAGCTTGTCGAATCTGCACAACCTGCACAACGAAAACCAGCAGTTAGTGATAGTCCAATAACTTTTGATTATCTTCTGGAGGACAGTCCAAAACAGCTGAACACAAAAGTTATAATGAAATTTGTCACAACAAATGAACTTCTCCAAAGTAATACAGCATGCTCCATGTGAAATGACAGTTGTGGAATGATTTAAAACTACTTACGTATCAGAATATCCAGTTCATCTCAATTGAGCGGCTGCACAAAACCACTATACAATATGACTGCCTGAGTGGACACAGTTCCTAGGGTGCGGTTTAGGATCACACTCAAGAGATGTTCAAAGAGCAAGTGGCATCCATACCTGGAACATTAATGAGAAGATGAGACAAAGAAAAAAGCACTCTGATTTGCAATCACACCACTCATATAGACATAGATACAATATAAAAAACAACAAGCACATGTGAGAGCTATTGGCATTGCAAGATTGAAGCAAAAATGAAAACATATGTCGCGTAAGTTGAAAACACAGAAGGAAATGAGAGTAAAAGATTCGCATTCACAAGTCAAACACTGTCAAACAAGACAAGTTATGACAAAGTACAAAGCTCGCAGAGGTTTTGGCCTCACCTCAGGAGAGACGTAGAGTGCTGTTGAGGATACCCGATGACAATACAATTCAGGGGTCATGGATGAGCAGCCCGCGGGCCGCGACCCACTTTGATGTCATTCACGCTCTCATTCTCCACTAGACCTCTCATAAGACTGTCTCACACCTCAGCCGAGTTCAAAAAATGTCCTTTTGTGTGGCGTTGGAGGCGTGCGGGGCCCAGCCGTCATGCCTCAGCCGTCCTTTGAAAGTGATTCAGTTTCTGGACGTGCAGGACCCCTTAATCTGTTAATCGTCTTGCAAGAGGCTCGTCCAATTTCAGGACATCCAGGACCTCCTAACCTGTCAGCTCGTCTGCAAGAGGCTCGTCCATGATGAATGAATTAGTTTGCTCACACCAGAGCTCCGTTTCGCCTACAACTGCCTCTTCCTCGTGAGCAACAGCAAAGCCCTGCCGTGCCCAACCCAACGACACGACAACCTTTGACTTAATATGATGATTTATACCCTTGCCCTTAAACCAAGCAACCAGCCGGACTTAAGACGTGTAGACCAACCTCCATCCTACTGAAACGACTGCAATCAGTGCTCCCCTACTTATTCTCACTCTTGCTGTTATTCACAGTTCTTTCCTCAGGCGTAAACAGATAATCAGTCTCGTTCACGGATAGTTGTTTCGCGTTTATTGCGAATCAGTGACAGTGAATTAGTAATGAGGACCTCGCCCCGATTGGCGGAGCGTAGTGGGAACCATAACAAAGCACCATAACCTACTAATGTAACTAGTTTAAATCTAGGTTTATATTCAGTTCTTGCATAGCTCTGTTAAAAAAACAGTGTGTATCAGGGCTGCACATACATTCGTATCATTTAAAAAAATGTTTTACGCCCGAAAATGTGAATTATGTGGAAAGCCCATTCTGCTTTGTTATGGAGAGTGAGGACCACTTCAAAGTTCCACGGGCAATGACAAAGCCAGGGCTGACTCCTTCGTACCCTCATAGGTGAGTAACCTAACGTACATCTTTTCACGAGGCTGTTTGATTTATTTTTTAAGGATTGATGATATAGCCTTCAACGTATTTAAAATTTAGCTGCTCGAAAGCAGCATTGGTTTGGTGATGACGACTCTCCTTATGGTGTAATGTTAGATATATTTAGAGAGCAACAGGATTTGTTTTGTTGGCTTACGGCAGTCTTTATTCTACAAATGTCGTGATGCAAGTTGTGTCACTGCATGACAACTGGGTGTTGAAATGTTCAACAACAAAACAAATCATTGCAGTACTTCACATCAAATTTGCTTGTTGATTTTCAGCATAAATGTTTGACAGTGCATCCATTACCCCTCTCTTATTAACCTGTTACACTGTAGGAAAAAAGCTGTTAACACCTTGAGTGCCTGATGTGAGCTTGTTGTTGAGCACCCTTTATCAGTGTCAAATCAATTTTTTTTTAAAATTAAAGCATAAAGTGCAAATTAACTTGAGGATGAATCCGAAAGAATCTGTCTATATTTCGTATACACACTGTTGCCAAACAGAAAGGTTCTTGTTACAAACGGCGGCGATAGTAGCTTTGCCAGGCGGGCGACGCACCGACGGCTGCCGCCGCGGGGGGGATCTACAATCGGGCTGAGGGCGACGCTTTAGTTGCTGTTGTTCCCGATTGTTGTTGTTGGGGCTGGCAGATGCTGTCGGGCCAACACAAGAAAGTTGAAGTGGCGTGTTTATCAACCTAACAATTTTAAAGTGTCTTTTCATTGTTTCGTGAATGAAAAAATAAAGGAAATTGCTATTCAAGACATGCTGCATGTGTGTTTGTGTCGTGATTGATTTTAAAGAGGTAAAATGTTTAAAGAAGGGCCATTTTCATGATGTGAGTTGGCACTTGACGGCGCGCTATTGTTTGGGTGTGGAGGCCGCGAAGGACGAGAGCGTACATTGTGGTCGTGATTTTGTCCTGAATTAACGCAGGCAAGACAAGCATTTTCAGTCAAACAAGTGTATCAGGAAAATTTTGTGGAAGTGCTCCGTATTCTCAACATCCATCCTCCTCGGTGCCGTGAAGGATTTGTCAACTTGCTCCAGACTAGTCACCCGTTGAGGTTAGAGGTTGTGAGTATTGAAGTGATATAAATAATAATTTTTGAATGAAAGTGGTGCTTTTAAATTTAAAACGGGCCTTATTAGTTCCTTAAATTGAAAGTCATTGAATTTCCGCTGGGCTGCTGGGTTCACATATACGAAGAAGCGTTTTAAAATAGAAGGGGAAGGATACAATTCCATTTGAACTAATATTTCATAATTTATATCAAATGCATTCATATCAACTCCTCAATGATTAATTGCATGAACAGCACAGTAGTTGTGTTGAAGTCAATGGCAACCATTATGCTAAAATATGCTTCTAACCACTTGCAAACAAATAGACTAAATAATCTTCAAATTACACGAAAAAAATTGTTAGCCTGCCAGTAGCTGCTACATGAAATTTTCTTGAAAATGAAAGAAATAGGAAGAGATGCTCAAACAGCCGGTATGTTGCTAACAATTTGAAACAGAAGTAAGAACACAATGATTTTTCAAAGCAGAGGGTTGGATTAAAAACTAAAGAACATAGTATGTTGTATGAAATGCAGCTTTAAATGCTTCTCTCAAAAAATTTACCCGGAAGCCTTTTCAAAACATAAAGGTTTGCTCAAGAATTAAAGACCATAATGTATTTTAATGCATGCAACATGCATGCTACTCATAAAAATTCTACTTGCTGAGAAAACTTTAGAAAAATTGAAACAAAACAAGACAACTTCAGATAAACTTTCAGGGTCAACAAACATAATATATAGCTATCATGCAACCTTGCTTGCTTGCTCAACAAACTTAAGTTAGTAAATAAATTCTTGAGTATTGAAAACACATGCAAACTTAACAAAAAAAAACTCTCTAGGTTAACTGACATTAAATAAATATTTCTACATGCAGCCTTGCTCGCATGCTCAACAAACATTAGTGAGAAATCAAATTCTTTGCTGATGCAATTATAAGAAAACTATGAGAAACTTGAGGAAAATGGAGTGACAGATGTTGAGTGACAGAGTTCACTAAAATATAAATTTTACTCTGTGAAAGTAATAATAAATCTAAACAAAATCATTGGTGCGTCACTATGGCATGCTTCTTGGCTGATCGTTTGGTTTTTGCAGGCTTCTTCAAGAGTTGGTTCATCACCAGCACCACATCATGGACAGCAGCAACACAGAAGTCCCACAACAGCTTGTCTTTCTGCTCGCTGTGGAGCTGGCAGAACTTCAGTGTTTGCACTGCAGGTAGGTGAAGCACGTACTCTGTCTTAAACTTCTCAACTGTTTTTTTGGTGTTCACCAGCACGGAGGATGGTAGCACATCACTAGCAACCTGCATTATCTGTTCAAAGCAGGGCACTGCAGGCTGCGAGGGCACTTTCAACAGGGATGCAGTCCCCTGCTGCAAGGTGTGGGCCAGGTGAAGAGGGAGTTGAGCCGCACATTGGAGGAGGTTGGAGCACTCGGAGCAGCTGACCACATCGCAGTGCTTCTGGACGATTGGTGCAGCTACATGGGCGGATTTGGCCTCCTTCAACCTGACCCTGGCCTGGAAAACATCTGGAGGCACGAGGGGCACAAGCACAGGTGAGTTCTTGCTTGACTCTTCTTCCTCGTCTTCATCGTCTTCCTCCTCAAGTCCCTCCTCGTTCACCACCTCTCCCATGGCCTGCTCCTTTGGATGCACATACACCGCTCTTGAAGGAGGGCGAGGTGGGGCATCATTTGCAGCTTGAAGGAGTGTGTCCAGATGAAGGGCATTCAGCGCATTGCCATCCTTGCAGTTTTTTCCCTTGGCTGACGACGTCAACTGGTTGACGAGCGCCGAGCCAAAGACTGCAGGGAATTCTTGAATGCTGAAGGTCGTCTTCGGTCCGGCGCAGTCCCTCAGGCTGCTGTTGAAGTTCTCGATGGGGTCCGAGGTGGTGCAGCCGCATGGAAGGTGGTCTCTTCCCTCATGCTGTAGATCCCTCCACAAGTAAGCCATGGACGTCAGGGTGACGAGAAAGTGCTTGGGAAATGTGAGAGATCTTGCACCCACAAAATGCCATCCCTGAATTTCCCTGTGCAACGTTCCCCACAACTTCAGATGACTGAAAGTTCGGGCCAAGGCGCACTTGTAGAGGTCGGGCGCCGGGTCCTTGATGTGGGTGCTTCCGTTCAGAGAGTCGAAGAGGTCACTGATCCTCTCGCAAAACCGCGCAGTGGACATGGCCTCTTCTGGTCTTTCGAAAGCGCCCAACATCGCCCGGTGGCCACTTTCTTGGACAGCAGCTGCTTCGCCCGGGCCACATTCATCTTGCCATAGCCGGTGGTGCTGAGGTGTCCAAGCGTGACCTTTGGGGCGAGCCTGGGCTGGACCTGCATGTCGAAGTGTATGAAGGCCTCGATGTACTTCATCTTCACGCAGGACCCGCCCGGCTGCACGAGGTCATACTTGAGCAGGGCGTTCCGCAGACACTTCAGAAGGTGTGGAACATCGGAGATGACATATATCTTCTGGTCCCGGAGGAAGAACCACGGCTCTGTTTCGGTGGCGCCGAGAAGCTGGACCGCCGCGTCGTTCTTCCCCAGGCCGTCCATCCCAATGCACCGCACCCGAAGTCCGGCGTCCAGTAGTGCCTCAATGGTGCTGCGGAACATGTGGGCAAAGTTTGCGCCCGTTAGCTTCCTACTGGTGTGCCAAAAAGCTACAGGCTGCTTCCAGTTGCTGTATATCCCGCGCACCATCGAGACCATCACCTCGTCGGCGAGCTGAGGGATAGTGCTGCCGTCCGCCAGGTCGACGACTCCCACAACCTCGTCTTCCTGCTGGTCGTAGGACAGCCCTTCCTCCGCCGAAGTTTCGTCCACAATGACGATGACGTCCTTCGCGCTGTCGGGCATGCCTTCCACCCTCTTCCTGAGCCCCTCGATGATGATGGGGTTGAGGCCCGGCTTGTGGTGCAGCTGCTGCGTGAGGCGTCGAACGGTCTTGCGTGTGGGCTTTATGAAAGGCAGGCTCTTGAAACTGGCGCCTCCTCGCTTCTGCATCCCCAGGAAAAGGGTCTTGGCCGCGTCCTTGTACCGCCTCCGCTTAGGGTGCTTGTTAAAGTTGTCCACCTGGCACTCCAACAGGGTGTAGAACGAAGGCGTGACCCTGGCCTTGATGAAGCTCATTGCGTGCTCCTCCTCTGACATTGCCTTTAACGCTCGCACCTCTTCATTCTTCTTTTTCAATTTATTTCGCCTTCTTCGCCATCCCCAGGAGGTGAACGACTAGGGGCGTCCTCATCATGCCGCTCACCCGAGGAAGAGTTGTGAACTTCCGCCCCTTGGACAACTGGAGGCGACTCTGGGGTGGAGACGGAGGATGCAGGTGATGCTGCAGAGGCGATGGAGGTTCTCGAGGTGGTGGCCGAGCTTGAGGCGGTGCTGGCGGTCGTGAAGGAGGTGGCCGAGCTGGAGGCGCCGCAGGAGGTGGTGAAGGAGGTGGCCGAGCTGGAGGCGCAGCAGGGGGTGGTGAAGGAGGTGGCCGAGCTGGAGGCATTGCTGGCGGTGGTGAAGGAGGTGGCCGAGGTGAGGAAACCATGGGAGGAGGTAGAAGAGGACCAGGAATGATGGGCACCTGCTTCATCAATCTTTGAATTGGGTCTGAAGCCCACGCTTCAGCTGAAAACTCAATAATATATTGAGTTTCCCATGAACCTGGAGAAAACAAATTTACATATATATGTTGCAAAAGTTGAAGCATAGTGTAAAATCTGTGTTGATTTTCAATCAATTTGTTAAATTTCAATTTACAATCTTCGTAGCAAATTTATAACAGCCCATTTTGGCTCATGAATCAAAATAATCACAAATTCATTTCTCTCTACATATAGCTTTCAAAACAGGAAGTCTAAACCTAAGGTCTTTGGTCATACAACTGGAACTCGTTCTTTACCTCTCTAAATATTTTAGATAATACATTGATACTGTGCTTCTTTTCATCTCTCAAAGATCGCAGCCTTATCAGATGAAAAGATGATATTCTATGAAGCAATCTCAAAATTTTGTGTAGGTAATAAAAAGTAGTCTTCTATGAAATATAAAGTCCTGAATTCTATTTACAATTTTTAAAAAATGGAGTATATTATTGGAGTGTATTGAGACATGAAAAGAAGTACCGACCATGCCAGGACAAATACTCAATCTTTTTTACCAAAATTAATATAAAATATGAAAATGAGGTAAAGAACGAATAAAAAGTTTGCTCCCGATAAAAAAAAAAAAAAACAAAAAAAAACATCCTTTACAGTTTAGTTTCACAGTTCAAATGGGTCAACTTGGCAACCCTGACTTTAGTTGTAGCCTTAATACATTTAGTGTTGTATTTCAGGTGAACATGGCGGTGAAGTGTTTTATCTGCAAAGAAACTGTTGATAAAAAGCGAAAAACGGTTGGCTATCTCGAATGTGTCAAGTTAAACTGTGCTAATTTAGTCCACATAGCTTGCACAACACTCAATCCTAAATACATTGCAAAATTAAAGCAAGATTTTCAATGTGAAGAGTGTAAGGCCACCGACCTAACGTACAAACACGTGTCTACAGTGACAACTCTCAATACCAATGATAGTTCTCCAAGTGACAACAGTATCAACAGGAGTGATTTAACCCCCCCTGCATCTGCTGTTCAAGAAGACAATTCATCAGAAAAGGACAGTGATTCGGAATATGACTCCATCAGCGGTCAAACAGTAATTGATTTCTGTGAAAAGGAGACATGCAACTCAACAAGAGTACTACTGTTGGACAGAGTATCATCGCTGGAAACAGAATTGTCTGCATTAAAAACACAAGGTAAAATAACCAATTCAAAAGAAATCCTCAATCAACTTGTTAAGATAACAGGCTGTCTTGAAGAAGTCAGAACGGAAGTTGCTGACCTCAAGAAAACTAACTCCATCATTATGGAACTTCATAAGAACCCGCCCAACTCACATGTAAATAAGGACAAGCTACTTATCAAGAAAATGGATACAAAAAAAAGAAGCTTCCCATCAAACAAGGTAAAAATGTGTGAATGTAATATTCTTAAATTACCGAAAAAAGTTGCAATAGCCCACTTTGTAGCAGCAGACCTGAAAATGTCAGATGGTCTAGCTCTTCACATCAAAAATAAATATAAAATTGACACCAATGAACTCCTGAAACTCAATAAGAAAAAAAGGAGATATTATCTATCAAAAAGTTGGCGAGACCGAACTTCTTCACATCATAACTAAAGAAATCTCTCACATTCCACCCAAATGGAAAGACTACGGAAATACCCTGATAACTCTACCCAAAATTTGTGAAGAAAATGGAATTAAGAAACTAATTGTTCCAAAACTTGGTAGTGGGTTAGACAAAATACCCTAGGCTAGTACCATGAAATTACTTAAAAATATTTGCAACGAGTCCAATCTAATAGTTCTCTCGCTACCTAAAAAAGATGAACTTGCCTTTAAATCCAGGGTAAGAAACAAAAATCTGAAGAAGAATATAAACACAGTAGATACCACAATCAAATTAATTGGAGAAAGCCATGTCAAGGGGCTGTCAGAACACATACTGCCCCTGATTCCTCCCACAACTATTGTTGATTTCTCTGCCAGTGGAGTTGCTACTACTGAACAAGTAAATCAAGACTTAAATATTCACACTTCCGATCTAACAAATAATGATTTCCTAAAATCAATCTCAGGAGCAAATGACATCAATTTTACTAAGGATGGCAAATGCATCGGCATCAATCTATATGAAGATGACAAGAAAAATGTACTCTCTCAATCTAGCCATACAAAGGTTTTAATACTCAGCACCCCATATAGATATGATATAAAGGAAGCAAATTACTTTATTGACTTACTTAATGATGAAACAGAAAAAATAGTAAAAGCTAAAGTAAACAATAACCTCTTTCAGAATAGAATAAGATATCTAGACATTAACAGCTTTCTGGACAGATCCAGCTACGGTCGCAGTGGCATACATCTAAACATCAAAGGTAAACAAATTCTGAGTGAGGCCATAATGCGTGAAATTAATAACTTTCCGAAAGGAATTCAAGCTCCAGAAATCTGGGACCTCATCGATGCAAATGAAAACTTGACTACTGAACAGGAACCAGAAAAAACCTGAAATTCAGGATTTGGAAGAGGATGAAGAAAGATTCGGCCTTTTTGACTAAGACTGACAAGGATCCAGTTAAAAATGCCAAATTATTAGAAATCAACTTCAGATCAATAAGAAACAAAATCAACCTGTTTCGAGAAATCTTTGATAAAGAATCACCACAAATAATAGTAATCACGGAACATTGGCTAACAGAAGCCGAAATCAATCTAATTAATTTTCCGAATTTTAAGAAAGCTGCCTTCCACTGCAGATCACAACAAAGAGGTGGAGGTGTTATGATTTTAATTGAGGCAAATCAATCTAGCTTTCCCTATAATTTTTCATTGGTTAATGAAATAAATATTCTATCCTCTGGTCTGATTTTTCAGGTTACGGCCATCAAATTCAAATTGAAAACCCATCAACTATTCCTGATTGCAATGTATCGATCACCATCGGCATCAACTACAGAAGACTGGGACACATTCATAAAAAAAAAAACCCAGGAACTTATACTAACTACTGATCCCTTTTGCAATAAAATCCTACTTAAGGGTGACTTAAACATTAACACTCTTGATTCTTCTAAAAAAACCAAAGAATTTCTTGATCTTTTGGAAGCTGCAAATCTATCTCCGACTTTTAATCAATCTACTAGAAGAAACCTATTATCCGGCAATGATTCTTCGTCGGATAACATCTTTACAAATAGTGTGCGCCCGATTGATCATCAAATAATCAGAAACTACAAATTGCTAGACCATGACATTCTATCAGCCAAAATCAATCTTGGAGCTAACAAACCAATCACTCAATACAAAATTGGTAGAAAAGTTAATGAAGAGACAATGACATTGCTTGAGATTCAGCTCTCTACCGAAGATTGGACGAATGTCTTTAACTCTGAGGACCCCAACCAAGCCTACAATGAATTTCTTGAAATCTTTCTTTACTACTATAACACTATCTGTCCTGTGTTAAAATCTAAAATTAGTCCTGATAAGAAAAAAATTGTGAACTTTTCAGTAGATATTAACTATTATCACAACATGATATGTTTCCTTGAATCAATTCTACCTACTAGTAGTAACAGAGAAAGTGTATTGAAATCTATTAAGTTATATAGATCAAAATTGAAACTTGCATATGATATTAAGAGAAAAAGAGTAAATGAGTAGAGAATCTATAACTCCCAAAATATTACCAAAACTACCTGGTCCATTATTAACTCAAATAAATCGGAACAAATGAGTTCTGATTGCATATCTCTTTCAGAGCAGGGGAAACCCTACTCTACTCTAACCCCAAAGAAGTTGCAGATTCTTTTAATAATTACTTTCTCAACATTCCTTCAATGATAGCTAAAAATTTAAAAAGGGACCAATTTAATTTGCCGAGCGGC